>OU343221.1:253318690-253352243 GCA_910596185.1 Chrysanthemum makinoi
CGAAATTGCGAGCCGACTAATCTCAGGGCGACTACCCTTTTGAATAGCCCGGAGTCATCACAGGTGAACCTCCGTGGCCAATGGAGGATTAATTTTCTCCCTATGGTTCGAACCCAAGACCTCTTGACACTTTCGTCCTAAGAGGCTAAGCCCTTACCACTGGGTCACCCCATTAGTTTACAGAAATATAATTAGTAACTATGATTATGTTTTCAAATCTAATTCGTAAATCCCCATAACAATTATCTGAGCATGTTTATAAATACTTTTGACCGAAAAAGGTATACATATACTCATGGACGGACCCGGATGTATGTCGGGTGTGGTATGGGTTACATCCGATTTTAGGTTACGAAGTGCAAAAAGATTTCAAAACTGTCATTTTTGTGGTATGTGCAACCCTTAATTTTTTTTTCTACTTTCGTTTTTTACGGTGTAGCTTTAGTTAGCCCAACATTTCTTTTGTGCAATACTCTTTTAAAAATCTTTGGTCCGTCCTTGCATATACTTCACACACACATATACGTACCTATGGGATGGTGTGTATGTTTAAGGTGTGTTGAATTTTGCAGGTGTCGATGAGAATTGATTAATATGAGGTTTTATGTTTACACAATGTTGCAAAAATCGGTCAACTCGGCCGATCAATCGCCGATTAATTGTTAATCGGCCGAGTGCCTTGTCGATTTTTGAAAATCGGTCGAAAAATAGGCCTAGGAAAAAAAATGACACTAAGCAGTCAAAAAATGGCCAAATCGGCCGATTAATCGGCCGAATCGTTCAAAAAATCGACCGAATCGGGCAAATCGGTCATTTTAAAAAAATAATAATTTAGGCATTCTACTTAATTTGGGGATCGTATATTTCACTTATAACGCACTATGGGCATCATAATCTGAATTGGAGCCTTTTATAGAGGTTTGGAAACATAGCAGGCTTGGAATCGGTTAAGATTTTTAGTTTGGTCTCCAGAAATACCAAAAAATTGCAGGAAATGCCAATCCGATTAATCCCGACTTGACCGATTACTCGCTGCAGGGTGGTCGACCGCCCGACTACCAATTCACGATTTTTGCAACATTGTGTTTACATGTATGTTTGTTTATTAATGATGTTCAAGTTAGTGATTTTATTTATGTTGTAGACTAACGATGAGATTGATGCTGATACATGATGATAAATGAGCATATATGATGATATAGTTCAAAAGGTTAACACAGCTTGTTTGAAAAGGACACCCTTGTATATTTTTCACTATGTCTTGCAAAATACATTTAATCTGTGAATGCATATTATATTACTTAAGAAACTAGTTGAAACCGAACCGTTTCCTCCAGTTACATGATTTTTATAGTCTTCTTGGACATGATACCGTTATTTACAGACTTTTTGGCAGCAACAAAGGTGTTTCGATTTGAGTATGTTAATCTTTAAAAACTGTACAACTTTAGTATTGATCACCAAGTTGTATTCCTATTTGCAACTAGTAAGAAGAAATAAATTACCATATACAGTCTTAATAGTCGGTCCAGGCATCAGACTAGGCGTCCTATCGCCCTATCAGGTTGGTGGTTCAACCGGTCCGACATGTTGGATCTACAAGTCTCAAGAACCGAACGACCTAGCATATAATTCAGAAATTTACATATGTGCAAAAAAGAAGTGGAAACCAATTATAAGAAACATAACATCTTATGAAAAAAATTGTGCTCATTATACTTCATAGAATCGTCTCTGCTTTTTCATACTTTCCAAAGTTTTTGTAATTCTTAACTTATATGAATCCATCAATTTATATCAGTAACTTATGTTTTAAAATGTCACAATTACTTAAAGACAATTATAAAAATATGGGAAACAAAACTGGTGCAAGTATATAACAACTCGTGAAGTACAAGCATTCGACAATCAACTCGTGAAGTACAAGCACCATCCATTCCTTATACATGACTACTCACTTTTGGAAAAAAGAGCTTCCAGTGCGGATTGAGTAAAACCACAACCTACAAGGCTTTCGATAATATGCTTAGACACGCAAATATGTCTAACTTAAACCTCATGGGTGCGGATTGAGTACCTTCCATTGCAAACATTCAATATAACATCATAAAATACATTAGATAGAGCCTAAGGTGTGGTGACCTTCGGTCAAGGTTTAACCTTTGCCACGTCAGCGCCACATCAACTTTAACATTTCACCTTAACTCACAAAAAAAACACCCTTTATCATAACACTCCCAGGTTAAAGTTTAACATTTGGTATTTTCAAATTCAACCCCTAAACTAAAACAAACACTTCATTTATTAAAAAACATATCATTAATTCGAAAACATATTACAATACTAAATTAAAAAAAAAGGTTACAACGAAATAAAAAAACACACTGCAAATTAAACTACAACATAAAGAAAATAACGAAAATACAATCCAGTGACGAGGTTGCAAGTTATATTTTTTGATGATTTGGTCTTTTTCTTCATTGATCCAAGCCACGACATTTGGATCTTTGCCATCAGTGTCAATCATCAAGAATTTCATCTCTTCCAACCTTGTAATCGTTTCATCTTTGACTTGGGGGGGCCCGATACGCCGCTTGGGCGGTTTCACGTTTGATACGATACTTGTTTGTCATAGTTTCGGTGAATTGGCTTGATGAGCTCGTTCCTCTGGTGCTCGCTCCCCCAGTACTTGTCGTTCTCTCGGATCTTGCTTTCTTGGAAGAACTTTTTTTTCATGGGGCGTGGTTGTTCATCATGACCAAACAAAGCCTCATTTGTTTGGCTTGGGACATATCCGGTTAAATCAACCGGATCCGGCCAGTCCCATTTCTTATGCTTACGCAAAACCTCCCAAGCATCATCGAGAGCAAACGGCGCGGATTTGTGCTCGTCACGATACATTTGCTTCGCCCGTTTGAAGACATCCATCTCACTTTCCCCACTTCTTTGTTTCCGTTGCGCACGTTTGAAATACGCGTTGAACTTTGTGCAATCACGGTTCAACGTTTTCCATTTGCTTGTTATCATATCCGTGGAGCGTCGTTGAAAATTGAGTCTATTGAACTCATTTCTGACACGATGTCAAAACGTATCATATCCTTATGTGTTGGGTTCAGTCCCAGATAGATCTTATGAGCCGTAATGAAATTATAGTAACCTGTGTAATCACAAGAATACTATGGAGAACCTTTGCTAGAATTATGTTTATGTGGAATATAAACACAAGACTCAAGAAGACAATAAACACCAAAGACTTGATCCTCTATGGATCTATATTAATTTACTAACAATGTTCTTTCAAAAACGTACATTAAAACCTAGCCGCTGGTTTCTTTTATACTCTAAGAAACCCTAATTCTGCAGCTTGCAAAAAACTCAAAAGATATGCATTATCTATTCCTAATTTAACTCATGCATATCACAACTAAATACTAAATATACTGAAACTACATATCCGCAGAAACAAAACTACTATCAGTAGCAATTGCTCTATCCGCAGTAACCACACTATCAGCCGAAATGTAAAGTCTATCAGCAGGAACCATATCAACAGGAACCCACTATTACAAAATTCCTAACAATCCTCCCCTAAACTTGAATTTGACTTGGTTAACTTCAAGTTTCCAGATAGATCTTGAACGTGCAAGAGGATTGACCATAAACAGCAACTGAAACAAGAGGAGCATCCAACAGAACACCTAGAACCACCAGCGATAATGAAGACCAATTCCAACAACAACTTCCTAGATCAGCAGCATCACGAACCTCCAACAACATCAGTAACCAGAGTAGATTTGATAAGCCTTTACCAGGTAGCTACTCAGTCTTGGGCTAGCTAGTTCTTGAGTGGAATCATGGCATCACCCTGGTGAACTAGTAACCAGTCCAACACTTAGAACGTGAATCAATGGTGAGTTGGAGAACCCTAATGGTTTTTGGCAAACCATTACAGCCATCAACGGATTTGATTTGTCTTTACCTGAAGCCGTTTATCTCAGGACTAGCCATGGTATTCCACTGCCTTTACCACAAGCCATGAACTTGTGGGCTAGCCAACTCTTCATCTATGAGGACATGGTGAGTTGAGCACCATACAACTTATTGGCAAGTTGTCAACCATCCAACGGATTTGATGTCTCTTTACCAGAGCCGTTTGCTCATGGAGTAGCCAATGTTTGGTGTGTGAGACCAGGGTACATTGATAACCCTCTGATTTTTTTAGTAAATCAGCAACTATCAACGGATTGAGAATACTCACTAGAGCCGTACTCCCATAGCAAGTTAACCCTTTGTCACTGAAGACATGGTGAGTTAAAAACCATATATGAACCACAACCAGGCAACATGATCCTCAAAGATGAAAGTTTGTAAACATACAATATATATACAAGTTTTTTTTGTTCTTTTTTTTTCTTTTTTAAACACAATAAAGAAATAAGAAAGAAAGAATCATAAAAATATATAATAACAACATACCAAGTTTATGTAGATGAATCAGCAGAGACCTCAATAAGTTTACCCTTAATGCTTTTTACCAATCGCTCTGCATTTTCCATATCATTTCCAACTGGAGCAGTAGAGAAAACCAACTTATTAGATAGCATGTGCTCCATTAACCTCACAGAGAGTGGATAACGCAAATAAGAAAACATGTAGAGATACAATCCATCCTATGTCTGCACCACATGAACAGTGGATAAAGGATAAAACTTCCACTGATAAACCTTCCATTCATTCTGACCTTCCCAAACATTAAATCCTTTGCCTATACCTCTTCAGATGAAGATCTCCCCAATCCTCCTCCCCATGTGGAGTTTGAGATGACCAGTTCTGAGCTCAATGCATTTATACTGGGATCTGATGAGGAGATAGATGCATCTTCAGGCCACTAAATGTTGCTCCTCTTGCTGTTGTGCCACCTCCTTCATCCTCAAGACCAAGACCTTCCACTTCTAACCCTGAGAAAAAGGTTACAGTGGTTGGTCTCCCTGCCAATCCAGTGTGGGACTGGATGAACAGAAGGGGTAAGGAGCACCACAGGATGCCTGAGTGGGGAAACAGGAGGCCAGAGAGGAGGCCTTAAAGATTGAAGCTGGAGTCCTAAGGAGTATTGTGTGAAGCTTATTATGTTTGAGTCTGAATGTAGCCATCAGTAGGAATGAGAGAGTCTTGTCGTTCCCACTGCATCTTAAATGCATGTTTTATCAATAATAATAAGACTTCTATGCTTTAAGTTTAATCATTTGTTATCTGTTCCCACTGAGTGTTTGTTTGATACTTGATCTGCAAGATGGTTAGTAGAACACAAAATATACAAGACAAGTATCTACAAATATTTACACAATATATACAAAATATATGCAAAAATATACAACTAAAATCCTCCCCTTAGGCCATAATCCTCCCCTCAAACACAACAATCAGGGGTTGATCATGCCTATATGGACAATCAAATATTGAAACCTTGGACCATCAAAAGCTTTAGTTAATAAATCAGCTACATTTTCATCAGTATGTATTTTAACCACTTGAATAAGGTGTTTTTCATTAGCATCTTTGATGAAGTGGTGTCTAATTTCAATGTGCTTAGTTCTTTGATGAAAAACAGGGTTTTTAACAATGAAGATGGTACTTTGATTGTCAATAAAGATCTTAGTGTTCATAAAATTGAACCCATAGTCTAATAAGTGATTTTGAATCCAAAGTACCTGACCACAACAACTAGCAGCAGCAACATATTCAGCCTTAGTAGAAGATGTAGCCACAATTGTCTGCTTCTTGCATTGCCAGGAGATTAACCTCCTTCCCAAGAATTGACAACCCCTAGTAGTAGATTTTTATCAAAGTTTGCACCAGCATAGTCACTATCACTATAAGCTTCCAAGTCAAATGGAGATTCTCTAGGATACCAAAGACCCAACCTAGGTTGACCCTTGAGATACTTGAAAATCTTCTTGACTGCAGTCAAATGGGAAGTCAAAGGAGTGACCTGATGCCTGGAACAAGCACTGACTGCAAACATAATGTCAGGCCTAGAGGCAGTCCAATCCATGAGGGAACCAATCATAGATCTGTAGAGGTGAACATTAACAGCAGGATCTGGTTCATTATTTGACTTAGGCTTTGGTGCTTCATAAAGAGTAGTGCAGTCCTAACCAGTTCCATATCAAACTTCTTGAGGATGTCATGCACATATTTCTCCTGATGAATGAAAATACTATCTGATTTCTGTTGCACTTTAAGGCCCAAAAAGAATGTAAGTTCTCCCATAACACTCATCTCAAACTCACTCTTCATCAACTCCTCAAATTACCTGCACCAAGCTTCTTTGGTAGAACCAAAGATAATGTCATCCACATACACTTGAACAAGAATGATATCCCTGGAGGTCTTCCTGATAAAGAGAGTCTTGTCAATAGCACCTCTCCTGTAACCATGTTTCAGCAGGAATGAAGAGAGCCTAGCATACCAAGCTCTAGGTGCCTGATGTAGTCCATAGAGTGCTTTAACTACTTTGTAAACCATATCTGGATTATATGGATCTACAAATCCCTTTGGCTGAGTGACATACACCTCTTCTTCAATTTCACCATACAAGAAAGCACTTTTTACATCCATCTGATATACCATGAAGCCCATGTAAGATGCAAAAGCCAATAAGAGTCTGATAGCTTCTACTCTTGCAACTGGAGCATAAAACTCATCATAATCAATCCCTTCTTCTTGTCTGTGACCTTGAGAAACCAACCTAGCTTTATTTCTCACCACAATCCCCCTTGCATCTCTCTTACATTTCAGAATCGACTTTGTACCAATTGCATACTTTCCAGGAGGCAATTGAACAAGCTCCCAAACATTCTGATTTAAAATTTTTTGCATTTCCTCCTGCATAGCAGCTACCCAATCTTCATCTGCTAAGGCTTGTGCAACACTGGTAGGTTCAACTTGGGAGAGGAAGCAAGCAAATAGACAATGATGATAGTCTATGTGATTGTTCCTATGTTGAGCCTGAATGTAACTGAGGAATGCAGATTCACCAAAACCTGTCTTTTTGACCCTGCTTCTAGTTTGCACAATGGAAGTAGGATCACCATTGATTAGAGATTGTGGATGTACTGTGTTAATCCTTTCGGTGACATTAGGACTAACATCTACTGATGTTGCCAGATTAGTGATTGTAGGACCAAAGTCATCATCATAAGAAGAAGAATAAAAAATGCCTCTGCTTGACAGATGATGAATGCCATCCAGTTTAGAGCTTGTATATTGTGAATTGGCTAAATCAGATGGAGTTGAAAATCTGGTGGGAGGATCATCGAAACCCATAGAATCAACAGATGGAGTATTAGAGGGAACCGCGGGAACAACATCACTAGCAGAAGGAACAAGAACACTATCAGCAGAAGCTCCATCAGCAGCAACAGACCTATTACCAGCAGAATTGGCATGAGCAGCATCCTGATCAGTAGGATCAGATACATTGCCAACAGGAACAGATACATTATCAGCAGCATCATACTTCATGCGGGCTTCAAGAGTAGCCTGCCTTAAGAGTTCCTCTGTTTCTTTGGAGAATTCATAACCATGCTTTTCAGCATCATCCTTTGCTGCATGCTCTTGTCTTTGAAGCTTTATAAGCTCTTCTGCATAGCCCAAATCACTTGTGGATATATCAGAAGAAACTGCAGCCTTGGTATCTGAAAAGTGGTTAGTAGGAAAAGAAGGAACAACAATAAGCTGTTCATCACATTCTGAATCTGACTCATCATCTGAGGAACCTGCAAGGTTAGTTTCAGAAGCTTGTGGTTCTACAGAAAGATTATGTTTATAACGTGTATAGCCCAAATGATCAGTTAAGTAGTCAAGATCAAAGTACCATTCTTGACCTGCTCCCTGGACATTAGGCTTGTCTTCCAGAAATCTCAGATTCAGGGTCTCTTCTATCCTCTTGGTGGAGATGTTATATACTCTGTAAGCCTTACTATTAGTAGAATAGCCTACTACAAATCCCTCATCAGCTTTCCCTTCAAACTTGCCCAAATGATCACTGGTGTTTAAGATGGTCACATGACAACCAAAAGGCTTAAAGTAGCTTATGGTAGGAATCTTGCCAGACAAAAGTTCATACGGTATCTTGTTGTGAGGATTAGTTATCATCACCCTGTTCAATACATAACAAGCAGTGCTGACTGCTTCAGTCCAGAACATGGTAGGTAACTTAGAATCAGCAAGCATAGATCTTGCTGCTTCAATCAGGGTTCTATTTTTCCTTTTAGCAACTCCATTTTGTTGTGGAGTCCTGGCAGTGCTAAAATCCCTTTTTATCCCTTTGTAGCACAGAGCTCTATTAATTTGGCATTCTTGAACTCTGTCCCATTATCACACCTAATGGTTTTAACCTTTTTTTCCTGATTCTCTACCAGGGCAATAAATTCTTGAAGAATATGAAATGTTTCATCTTTAGTCCCCAAGAAAAATGCCCAGCAATACCTACTATAGTCATCAGTAACCACCAAACAATAGTACTTGTGATCAATGCTTCTGATAGATGTAGGACCAAAAAGATCCATATGTAGAAGCTTCAAGGGCTCAGTGATAGTGTTGACAGCATCAAAGGACTTATAGGAAGCCTTGTGTTTCTTTTCCTTGTTACAAGCCACACAGTTGTGTTCATTAGTAAAGACCTTGGAAGGAAGTCCATGAACTAACCCAAGTTTTGCCAGCTTGTTGATTGTTTTGAAATTAACATGAGCCATCCTTCTATGCCATTTATTAGATTCATCTAAGGATGCTTTTGCCACCAAGCAAGCTAAGTCACCTGCAGACTGAACTTCATTGAGATTGAATGTATACAGATTTTGTTTCCTTGGCACCTTCAGAACAACTTGATTGTCATCAGGAATCTGGAAATCTTTTGAAAGAACAAGACATTCAGTATTAGTGAACAACACATAATTTTTCTTGTCACAGATTTGGGACACAAAAAATAGGTTGAAGTTTCTCAATTCTTCCACATAATACACATTCACAAAGTCCAGCTTGGAAATTCTGATAGTTCCCTTCCCTGTAAATTTACCACCTCCTCCTCCAAATGTAACAGTACCTCCTTGAAGAGATACAAAATCATGAAGTCTGTCTCTGTTCCCTGTCATACTCCTAGAATAACCACTATCAACAATGCCTAAATCTTTATTTGTATGAGGATCATCCTACAAGTTAAAAATATACAACAACATTAGTATACATGGAGACTCAAGTCATCACTAAATTGAGCCTCCCTTGTGGATCATATTAGAAAAACCTGCAGATTGATGAGATCCACTATTGTTCTTGGACCCCTTCATGAAAGATGGTCTAGTTTGTGTCCAGGAGCAATATGTTGAGGGCTTAACAACAGTATTCCACCTTTCCCCCTTTTAATGAATGGGTCATTATGAACAGACCTATAATCATTTTGAAAATAAGTGCTAGTAGGTCTGATCACTGGTCTATAAACATTTCTTCTCCAACATGAGGAAGATGGTCTATCGGCAGAAACTGGGTTACCAGTAGGAACTGGTCTACCAGAAGGAATGGGTCTACCAACAGCAACTGGTCTACCAGCAGAATTGGTTCTGCCAGTCCTCATATGTGTTCCAGAGGGAACAAAAGGAGGAATTTTGGTCACATCTCTCCATATTGGTCTATGTCTCTGTTGATTAGTACAAACACCCATTTGTTTCTCATAAAAATCACAATCTTTGATAAGATAAAATGTACTACCACAAACAAAATATGATTTCTTCTTAAAATGCTTGTTCAAAACAGGAATAGTCTTATAACAAACAAAATTATTCAAACCAAAACCAAAATCATAATTGTTTTTAACAGAATCAAAAGAACATGAAATTTTTTTAAAATAAGTTGTCTTTGAAGAAGATTCATTAACAACAACTCTTGGGGCTTGGTGTACTGGTAAAGGCTTTGGGAGGTGATCTCTAATAAAATCATTAGTTTCACTTCCAGTGTTAGATAAGTCATCAGACTTTGGGCTATTGGTCGTTTGTGGTTCATCCAAGTCTGAGTCTGGGTTAGGTGGTCTAAAAATGCCATTAATTGAGGAAGGAACAGAATGCATGTCACCTTGTTTTAGAAATTTAACAGGTTTTCTATATATATCTTCCTCTTCATCAGTTACAAGATTAAAAACACTATATTCATTGGGATCATATACCTCATCTGGACCAATATAGTCCTTGAAGCCCAATCCCATCTTAGTTTTAATAGACATAGAACTGTTCCACAGTTTATCTAGGTTTCTTGCCTGTTCTTGCCACGGTTTATGCCTAGCCACCTCTGAATCTAGATTAGCTTGTAAACCCTCTTTTTTAGCAATGACCTTTACATATTATTTCTTATTAAATTTTAGCCTGTTAGTGGCGTTTTCCAAATCTCTTTCTAAAACTTTAATTTTCTCTTCAAGAGCCAATTGATTTTGTTGGTACCAGGCCTTTTGTTTATCTAAAGATTTAACAGTTTTCTTATAGGCCTGGACCTGAATAAAATATTCTTTATATTGGCCATTAACATCATCAAATTCACTTTTAAGAGCATCATATTTAGTATTACAATCAAATATATAATTTTGTACCTGAGAAGTGATACCCATTAGTGCAATCTCATCAGCAGTATCAGCAACCAATCCAACCTGAGGATTTTCATCCTCAACTTCATTCACATGCTCATCCCAATCAACCCTTGACTCCAAAGACAACAAAGCTTTAGGTTTCTGATCCTTAGCTTCCTTGATCTTGAATGCAGAATATCTTCTCCTGTCACTTTCCTTCTTATCTGGGCATTCTCTAGCAAAGTGACCCACCTCGTTGCATGTAAAACACGTGATCTTCTTCCTGTTAAACCTGGCTGATTCTCTTCCCTTGTATCAAACTTTCTCCCAGAACCCTTCTCAAACCTGTTGACTTTCACAGCAAGCATGGCCATCTGCCATTTGAGATCCATCTCCTCCAAATCCCATTTATCCACTTGTTCAAAATCTTCATAGACCAATTGTTGTTGGTCTTCAGTTTCAGCAACAAATGAGTAAAGCACATCCTCTATAATAGAATTGGACTTTGATTTCCTTGTAGAAGAAGTGTGTGTTCTGGTTGCTGCTAATGAAGAAGTGGGACTCTCAGTATAGGACACCATTGTGTTAGCACTGGTAGCACTAACAAAAGCTGAGTGTGTTGGAGTTGGAGAATAGGATGAATGACCCTTGATATCAATTTCAAGAGATCTAAGCTTATTGTATAAGTCATCAAAGCTTAAATAATCAAGACGTCCCTTTGCCTTGAGTGTGAGAGAAACCTGCCTCCAGGAAGAAGGTAAAACACGAAGGAACTTGAGATTGCATTCCTCATTGTCAGGTTTGGACTTCATCTGATTTAGGCTCAGTTTTTCTGAAACCTGTCATACCCTTGTGTATGCCTTCCTCTTTAGAAATTGAGAACTCCTGAAAGCTCTGCTTGAGCATTGACTTCCTCATCTTTTTAAACTCTTCGTTACCTCCAAACCTGGCTTTTATTGCTCTCCATATTTCTCTTGCATCATCAAGATGATAAAAGTCACTCATATGTTCATCTGGAAGAGCTTGAAGCAAGGTAGTCCTTGCCTTGGTTTCCCTCTGAAGTGCAATCTGTTCTGCATTAGTTGTTGCTGGAAGAATTATCACATTCCCATCAGAATCTCTTCCAGTAGCCTTCTTACTGTTTCCTTTTAGAACAATGTTCCAGAGATGGATGTCACTGTTGGAGATATAATTTTCCATCTTCATGGCCCATATGTCATATTCGTCCTTCTTCAGATAAGGGAACTTAGCATTGTTATTGGACATGGTGGTAGGGCTGAGCATCGGTCTCGGACCGGACCGGACCGGATCGGACCGACCAAGACCGAGACCGAACTTGCCCAAGAGGCCGCCGACCGAATGTGGTCTCGGACGGTCGATCGATCTCGGTCGATCCATCGTTGGTCGGTCAACTAGGCAAAATGCCGTTTGAGTGAGACCGAGGACTACGACCAAGACCGAGACGAATTAGCTGCGAGACCGAGGACTTGAATGTGGTCGGTCGATCCGGTTTCGGTCGGTCCTTCGGTCGGTCCGGTCCGTTCGGGTCGTTTGCTCAGCCCTACATGGTGGTAACCACCTGTTGAATTGTAGACTGAGTATTGGATCCCTGAGGTTGCTCATCATTTTCAGAGTCTGAATGTTTTGATTATGTCATTGTTAGAGCGAGATTTGGGTTTTGTGAAAGAGAGTATGATTATCTTCTTGGAACGATTCTCACCAGGCTCTGATACCACTTGTTGGGTTCAGTCCCAGATAGATCTTATGAGCCTTAATGAAATTATGGTAACCTGTGTAATCACAAGAATACTATGGAGAACCTTTGCTAGAATTATGTTTACGCGGAATATAAACACAAGACTCAAGAAGACAATAAACACCAAAGATTGATCCTCTATGGATCTATATTAATTTACTAACAATGTTCTTTCAAAAACATACATTAAAACCTAGCCGATGGTTTCTTTTATACTCTAAGAAACCCTAATTCTTCAGCTTGCAAAACACTCAAAAGATATGCATTATCTATTCCTAATTTAACTCATGCATATCACAACTAAATACTAAATATACGGAAACTACATATCCGCCGAAACAAAATTAACTATCAGTAGCAACTTCTCTATCCACAATAACCACACTATCAGTAGAAACGTAAAGTCTATCAGCATGAACCATATCAGTAGGAACCCACTATTACAAAATTCCTAACATTATGCACGCCCGATCATCGGATCCTCCGTAACAGCTACATAGTTTTTGTCATCCTCATCGATTGGTTCAGTGTCTTTGGAATTTTTGGACTTTCGTTTACCACGACTTTTGGGCTTTGGAGGAGACGTGGGTGTTTCGGGAATATCATGTGTTTCAGTTTGTGAATGTTGTGAGTGTTGTGAGAATTGTAGATTTTGAAAATTGGTGTTTAGTGTGTTTTGTTGACTTTGTTGCCAAAACATAAATTGTTGATGTTGTAGGAAAAGATTTTGGCAACATGCCTAGTGGGTTGGGAAAAGAGACGTTGGCGTTTGAAGATGAACCTGCGTTCGGGTTTGAAGATGAACTCGGGTTTGAGGTATTCCACCCATCACCGAGAAGATTCATGAATGTATCATCGTTGTTGTTGCCTGCCGACATTTATTTTAGTAATTGTAAGTATAAGATTTAGTGGATTGAGTAGTGGAAGTGTGAAAAAATGGTGTTTTATTTGGGTATTTATAGTGGTAATAAAATGGTTTTGATTTTTTTTTGAAACTAGCCGTTTCGGGGGCTAAAATGAAATATATATATTTTTTCCCTCACTGCCTTCTATTGGTTGATATACGCCCAGAACAGGGTAAAGACAATCAGTAGAAAATGCAAATACCACTAGGTGGTTACCGGATATCACTTGGAATCGTATAATCACTTTCCAAAGTAAACTATTCGACCCTAATGCCTGGGTATCACGAATATCTACTTGGGATAAGACCAAATGTATGTTATTGATTTAGGCACAAATCAATAACACTTTACTTTCAAGTATTTATGCTTTAAGTTTGTTTCTCCTGATATTGTATGTTTCAGTGTATCTCATGCTGATGATGACATTCTCTATTTAAAGTAGAGAATACTTACTCCTAATCAATGGATATTATGTGTGATTAACGGCCAATTAATCACCCATAATAAGCATCCATTATCATAGGAATAGTGGTTACATGACCAATTAAACGTGATCGTAAAGCAGTCATAACAACCACTTAAATGAGTCAAAGCTGTTACAAATTAATCACTGCAATACTAACAGTAGGAACCATTACACTAGCAGCAGGAACCATACACTACCAGCAGGAACCATCAGCAGGAACCATTACACTAGCAGCAGAAACCATAACACTACCAGTAGGAACCATCAATTACTACAATATCAGTAGTAACTAATACACTAGCAGTACTAACCACTATTAAGTCAAGTTAGGGTGTTCAGGGACCTTGATTTCTCTGGGAAAGAGATCAATAATAAGAAGTGTAGTAATGGTGGGTAACTCAAACGTGTTAGGTTTGAGCACCGAGATCGTTCCGAACGAGGGTTGAATGGAATTTTCAACTCACGTCGCGATTATCGGGATTTGAATGGGAAAAAGGGAATAATATGATGTTTTCTAAACTACGGGGCAAGGGAAGCATAAAAGGGAAATTACACTACGGGGAATCCTAAATACGCAAATAAAACTAAAATGCAATAAATGAAACATAAATAAAATGCAACTACGTCTAATCTAAATCCTAAATATGATCTAAAATTATTTTTATACTAAAAATGAAATTTTAAAACTCAACTAAGATTTAAAACTAATTTTTATGATTTTTCTGGAATTTATTTGAATTAAAAACTACTTTTAAACTTTTAAAACTAATTTAAAATACTAAAAATTATGAAAATAAAGGGGAAAATTATGAAACTATTTTTCAAAATTATAAAATAACTAAAAAGATTTTTCAAAACCGGAATTGTATTTTTCTGAACTTTTTTCTATTTTCTATGAATTAAAAACTATTTAAAACTAATTAAATTGCTAAAAATTACTATTTAACTAAGAAATTTATGGAAAAATATTTTTTTGGCTTTTTATATTTTTCTTAATCTATGAAAATTGAAAACTTATTTTTTTGAAGCTTTTCTGATTTATTAGTATTAAAAAGTAATTAAAAAGTCCTAAAAACTGATTTTAAATAAGAAAAATAGTAAACAGTACCAGAAAATTATGAAAAATTCAGGGAAATTCTAAAATATTATTCTAAATCTATGAAAAATAATAAAACATAAGCTAATGTGTAAGAAAATCAGGCTGTAGTGAAACTGTTTGAAAATAAGCTATTTGATATAAGCTACAAGCTAATTGAGTGCACCAGAAGCTACCAATACTTGAAATAAGCTAAAACTAGGTGAAATCAACTTACTGCAGCTATCCTACACCACCAGATTACAAGCTACAGCACATGAGCTTAATTTGATTTATTTCAAAGCTAGTTCAACTACCTAATTTCTAGCTAATGCACAAGCTTATTAATAGGCTCAAAGGAAAACAAGAATGAGGAGCTTAATACCACCAACTAAAGAACCACAAGACCAAGTTTCAACCAATTACAAGCTAGTGTGAAGCTTGAAGCTTAAAGCTTTCACACTCGGTTATTCGAGTGTGAAGAACAAGAGCTTAATGAGCTCTTATTTTGAACTTATAAAGCCTCAAAATTTTCACAAAATCTATTTTCAAAATTTGATCGACTGAACTAGCAAAGCCCAAAATTTCACTTGATTTGAACAAAGAACTGATGGTTATTCTGATGTGAGCAGCAAATGAGGCTTAATGAGCGTTATTTTGAACTTATAAAAGCCTCCAAAAATTTCACAAAAATCTATTTTCAAAATTTGATCGACTGAACTAGCAAAGCCCAAAATTTCACTTGATTTGAACCAAAGATGAAGCTATGAAAAATCTATAAACTTTTGTAAAAACTGCTTTTTTCAATTTTTGACTTATTGGACAGATTTGGAAATTTTGACTAAAATGAGATTTTAAGCTTATGAAATTGAGTGTAAATGAAGTTTAATGTTGAAATGAACCTTATGCAAGCTAGATTAACTAGTTTTATACCTAAATGCAAGATCTAGCTAACTGATTCAAACTGACTTAGAAATTAGAACTGATCTAAGATGATTTTGACTTTTTATGATTTAAAGCACAATTTAACAACTGATATTAACACTATTATGCCAAATACTACTTTTGCAACAAAAACCTACCACAGATTTGACCTATATCTCAGATTCACATCTTATTCCAAACGCTACTTTGAATAATGATATGCAAATTAATCAATTCAATCCTAAGATCTTAACCTTCATTAATGCTAGAACAGACTTAAACAATGATACTACACCTAAATCATGCAATATAATCAGTATTAACTAACAAATGATCAACTATGCTAATTATGCAGATTAAACTCAGAACATGCACATGATGACAGAAATTTATGCAGAAATTTATAAACCACTACTTACAATGAATACAGATTATAACAACTATTAAACTACTAACCAATATTAAACTAAAGTAAACTCTAATGAATAGGAACTAAAGATTATGACAGATTGCAAAGCAAATGAGTACTCACATGAGGTCCAGCCACTATGGCTTGTAATTCGGTTAAATAACCACTACCTAATACTGATTTCAACCCATTTCAACATAATCAACCCATTTTCATCCTTAGATCAGCAATCCAGAACAGTTTTTGAGATTTTTGAGTATAGTGAGAGTAGGACTGAGTAGACTACACAATAAGCTCTAAATAAGTATTTGATGAACTTAAGATAACAAAAACATAAGCTGAAAACCTCTTTAGAATTGATTCGAGATATTTTTGATTTTTCAAATATTTTTTTTTTATTTTTTTGTGATTTTTGTTTTTGAGAATTTAACAAACTTAAAATGATTAAGAATAAGGTAATTTTAGATCAAATATAGTAACAATAAACTGATAGAAACAATAAAACAGTGATTAAGAATAAATGAGAATTAAAACTAAAAATCAATTTTATTACTCAAATCTGAATACAACTTTGGAATTTAAAAACAGAAAAGAAATTACAATATTGAAAGCATTAAAAACTATTACTCTACTCAGATAATCTACTACTACACTACATCAGATTACAAATGAAATCAAAGGGGTATTTATACATGAGCTTGAGGCCAAGGAAGGATCCAGAAGGTGTAATTTGTGCTTCTTTTGAGTCGTTTATCACCATTGATCAAATCCCAAAAGCCATCTATCAATCTTAGCCATCAGATCATATCTTCCACGTCCCTATAGCCAATGAGAATCAAGCAATGCACACGGATTGATGACCTGGCAACCCACATGTGTCAGGTGGTGTCATAAGGTGTCAGAGAAAGGACGATTGTACCCTTAATTTAAGTGGATTGGCTTAATTGTTGGGAAGGGTAAATTAGGGTTTATGTATTCCTGGGTTTGGGAGGGATTTGGGTAAAAGTTTTGGCGCGTGTGTGTTTTTTTAATATAATTTGGTTTGTGTTGACCGGGTTTTGTGGGTTGACCGGGTATAGATAGGGGTTTGGATTGGACCGGGTTATAATGGTTTGGGCTTTGTTCATGTTTTGGGCTTAAGTGGTAATGGATTGGATTTGGATTGATAATGTAACCTTATAAGCTTATAAAGGACCAAAGTTGTACAATCTGAATTTTTAGGGGCCAAAGGTGTAAATTCTAAAAATATCTTCCAAGGGCCATTGTTGTCGTTCTTCAAATAAGCAAGGGCTGATTATGTAAATTCTGAAACTTCAAGGGTGTATTCTGCCATTTGATGAAAGTTCAGGGACTGATTCTGACAATTCTGTAAACTTGATCAAATCTTTCATAAATCATCCTCTTAGCATGAAAATCTTCACAGATGCTCAATTCTGACCTTCCGGCTCAGCTTTAGCACTTTTTATCTCTCGTGCTCGGGTTTTTGTCAGATTTGGTTAACTTTTACGTGTTTTGACATATCCGTACCTGCACAAGCATAAACTCAAGAAAACAGCAAATATTAGCAATAAACGGCTCTTTCTTGGTTATTTTGGGTCTGATTTGATAAAGAAATGATATGTGTTTTAGCACATATCAAAATACCCCAGACGAGACCATTGTCGTGTCCCCACGCAATGCAATCAACTCACGCTTCTAAAACCAAGAATTTCAATCTCTTTCTACTAAACCTATGAAGAAGTAGCAAAGATTCCTCAAAAGAGATTAAAAAGTCCTTAATTCTAAAAACGCCCCGTTTACCTTTTAATTCACATATAGATATTACGAATAAGCACTTTCTGATTACGAGTGACGGTTTGTTGAACTTTCATGTCGATCAATAACTCCAACATTTTTCAAACGACACGTTAGGATCATGGAATAGGAAACACAACACAGCGTGAAGTGACCATACGGATAGAATACATCGTCCCTGATTTTTCACAAGTTCCCAAACTAAGCGTAAAATCAAAATCATTGTTAAGTATGACTTTAGATGCTAACACTACCCATGGAAGTTACTTGTGTAATTACCTTTTGCTCCCATTTTCCTATTTTCCTCTAGATTTTTTTATTTTTGGTGAGAAATGAATTTCTTCGAATTTCTCGTTTCGAGAATTTTTATTCCGATAAAGATATGAAGCTAAGTCGATAATTAGTTATCCATATTCCCTCGAAAACCGTTGCACACAAGAATGAGGTCTACATCAAGGTCCTGATTTCGCATGATTTAGGGAGATATCTCCCGGATTCAAAGTTTGGCTTAACACTTATTTAAGCACATTTGCATTTTGCAATTTAGGCCCTTGGTCTTTTCAACCACTAACTCAACGGGATTATCGTTTTATCAGAAGTCTTATTATGACTTTGGATTTTCCTCAACCTTTTAGAAGTCCATGACAACGGGGGTACTGTCGGACATAGAAAACTTTTATGGCTTTGGATTTTTCAACTTTAATACATTTGGGCTTTATTTCATGTTAATTTTTGTGCCAAACTCCGAATCCTACGGCTTTTATAACAATAGAAACAATAGCAGCAAACTCTCAGGAATCAGTTGTCTATTACACCGCAACACTGACAGTACCTTGATGTGTACCCAACTCTCATGGGCAAGGATTCTCTAAAGAAGAATAAAGAACTAACTATCGTCAAAAACTCAACATCTCTAATTATTTATTCAACAGATATGGGGTGAAACAATTTTGTGGGAACAAAAAGCCATAAGTACCTTCGATGGGCTCTAAAGAGAACCATCTACTCCACGCTTAACATCTAAACTCATAAGTAACTCTATCATTCCTCGATCTCCGCAAATTTAAAATCCCAAATAATGAGATCCGCGGATGCTTAGCCGATAATTTTTAGATTATCTATGGTTAAGGGAACAAGCTAGGGCTCAACACGCCCGGTCAAGTTAGAATTCTATTCCTACTCTCACCAGCGGAAAGTTAACAAGGTGTCAAAACATATATTATCTTAGCTAATGTTTCGTCAAATAATCTCAAGTCTCGCATTTTTAAAGTAACTTATTAGAAACTAGCAAATTCTTGGTTAAACTTCGCATATTTAAAATCACTTAGGGAGACATGCAAATTCTTGGCCTTGTGAGCTAGAATCGCATTTTATAGCCTCTTGTCTAAGCAATTAGCAAAGGCTATTTCAAGAAAACGCATATTTAAAGTAACTTCTAAGAAACTCGCAAAAACATTTCGATCATAAAACTAACAAAAGCTTGCAAAAAAAAATTTAAAATTTTCTCATTTTTGCACAATTTTTTCATTTTCAAAGGAAAAACGGGGTTGCGAAAGTACACGGCAAATAATAAGCAAGTGCGGCCAAATCAAATCGAAGATTACCCACCCCAGACTAAAACGAAACATTGTCCTCAATGTTTAAAAGCAAGGGTATCAACGAAAATCTAAAAGCCGTTTATTAAGTATGCTCAAAGATAAACATTAGTCGATAAGATTTGGATATCGGATTTCCATAAGCAACGAACATGAAACTCGAGTGGAGAAAAGACAAACTTCGAGCACGAGAGTCTTCATATCGGTAAAATCCTAGACAAAACATTACAAACAACCAAACACGAGAAATCGAAGAGGCTAACCCTTTCACGTCACTTATTAGAAAATAGAAAGAAGATAGAGATAAGCATGAGGTGCCTCCCACGAAGCGCTACTGTTTTTTATCACCGAGTCGCTAGCCTGACTCGTCCCCGAATTCATTTGTCCTTGGGGAAGCAAGCGGAAGGGATACCAGGGTCGAAAACGGTGTCCTCATTCCTGAAAGAATGAGACTGGGCGGGATGGGTGGAGAAGAAAGTGTCGGGCTCAAGCACATAAGGTATATCATGAAATATCGATCCATCATCCGGTGGTTTTGCGGGTGGACGAATGGATGATGGATAAGAATGAGAAAACTCCAAGAAAGACGGGAGCTTAGGGTAAGATATCATACGTGTAGGCTCAATAACGAAGGCATCCAACACAGGATCCTTATCTCCAGAAATGATTTTAACAAAAGGCTCATCAATGCATATCCCGGGTTTAAAGATTTTGTCTTCACATGTCGGCTCAACGGGATAAAGGATGGTGGACTCGTCAGAGAGAGGAGAGTCAAGAAAACCATCAAGAACAACCATATCCCCCACAGGATCATTCACAACATCCTCAATACCCGGTGATATTGGGTCATCAAAAGCATCTTCAACGATCGGGTCATTCGTCGGATTATTGGAAATCTCGTTCAAAACTTTGCTCATATCAACATCGAAGTAGAATCGCTCAAGAATCGGAGGATAAACATTGGTAATAGTGGGACTGCCACTAATCTCTTCATCGAATCGGAAAGTCTCAAGCGCGGGAGAGAAATCACTATCTTTAACGGAGATAGGATGCGAACTTGAATTATCGTTTAAGGCTTCAATCTTTGAAATGAGAAGATAAACATTAAACAATGTTTCACGTAATGCTCCATCCTCTATCTGAATATCATCGGGCTCAATCTCTTCATCTTCTGGCTCAAAATCATTAACTTCTTCGATGTTGACGGGCTCAGAAGGTAAATCGTCGACAAAGTCGATGTCTCCATAAGAATCATTATCGGAATCGGAATCGGAGAACATCTCATCGTGATCATTCGAAATATCAAGAGAAGGCTCATCACAAATATCATCAACAACCCCAGACTCTCTTGGGATTGGGACAATGATCTCAACATTAGACACTTCCGTTTCCGGAATAGTACTAAGATGCTCATCCCCCATTATGAGAGAGTCAACGGGTTCAATAATGTTTGAAGAAATATGATCATCGACCTCTTCCAAAACGACGTCACTTCTCTCAACCGGCGTGAGTGAAGGGGAAGGGTCGGAAATGAAAGGCTTAGAAACGGTAGAGGGATTGTATTCTGAAGATTTCAGAGGTGGACAAGTGGTGTGCTCTTAGAGCTAGCAATTTCCACCACTTTCGTTGTGGTCTTCGGTTCTTTCTGTTTAGTGATCATTTTAAGCTCATAATTTCGTTCTGTTTTGTTGTAACTCGACGAACTCGTAACGGTGAATCGTGAAAGATAAGGATCGATTCTAGAATTCTTCGGATTAGAGTCGAGAGTACAAACGGGAATCACCTCGAACTCATAAATATGTTCCATCTCCCTCACCGAAGAGGGAGTAGGAATCGAGGGTTCATCAAGCTTATATTTCAAATTTTTTGATAATGCTTCAAGTTTTTCAACGTTGTTAATAAAAGCACGACGTTCAAAGAAATCGTCTCCGTAACCCTCGGTGGGTTCTTCGGGTAGCTCCGAAATGGTGTGATCGTCTTCCATAACTTGAACGGGTTCTTCATTAATACTTTGTTGATATTGATAGAAGAAAGTTATTAACATACATTCCATTGCGATTCGATGTTGCTCAGAAGCGTCTTCAAAATCTCTGTGGAATTCTTTATTAAAGTGACATATACAACGATCGCGATAAAATCCACACCCTTTGCAAAAACATCGGTCACAGAGCGAATCATCTTTTAACAAATCGTTACAATTATGGAAATAAGATTGATTGAACGAAGGGTATTCGGAGAAATTTTGAGAATCATCATTAACAATCTGAACGGGATCTCCATAAATAGAATGTATCTCGGGCATACACCGTAAACAACGAAAATCGTTCGACGAGTCTACCATATCTCCACACCCATAACAATAACATGGATCAAACGAAGATATCTCGGGCTGTGGAGGGTAGTCGGAAAATTTTTGAGGATTATTGAAAGAATTGGGGCACATATGATTATAACACTGATAATCATATCCCAAACGTGAATTACAACACTGACAGAAATAGTCGAAGGAGTCCATAAGAATCAAATATAAGAGGGATAAGAGGAAAGAATTATCAAATCAGAGGGTAAAGAAGAATATTTTTGGGTTTTTAAAACAAATTTTGAAAAGGAAAATCTTTTTGGGTTTTTTTAATTTAAGAAAACCTTGAAAACACAATATTTTTGTAACCGTCGCATCAACCGGTGCTCGGTAGCTCCCAAAGTAGCGCAGGCGGAGCGAAGAGTGGATCGTTCTTCAGTCTGCAATTTAATGTCAAGACTTCCGTTTACCCCGTGTATAGGTTGTACTTCTGAGGTGAGCCGACGTAACAATTGACGTTCGGGTTTCTTTTGTTGGTTTTTAACTTTTTATGGTTTTGTAAACACTCTAGGAAGAATGTTTTGGTTTTTTTAGATTTTTTTTTTGGGTTTTTGAAAAATATATATATACAAAAACGACGGTAACTTCACTCGGGGAAGGATCTTCAAATGCACGCGATTCGAGACGGAATACGAAAACTCACTACATGCCCTCCCCGGCAGCGGCGCCAAAAATTGATTTCTCCGGGAAAGAGATCAATAATAAGAAGTGTAGTAATGGTGGGTAACTCAAACGTGTTAGGTTTGAGCACCGAGATCGTTCCGAACGAGGGTTGAATGGAATTTTCAACTCACGTCGCGATTATCGGGATTTGAATGAGAAAAAGGGAATAATATGATGTTTTCTAAACTACGGGGCAAGGGAAGCATAAAAGGGAAATTATACTACGGGGAATCCTATACGAAATAAAACTAAAATGCAATAAATGAAACATAAATAAAATGCAACTACGTCTAATCTAAATCCTAAATATGATCTAAAATTATTTTTATACTAAAAATGCATTTTAAAACTCAAATAAGATTTAAAACTAATTTTTATGATTTTTCTGGAATTTATTTGAATTAAAAACTACTTTTAAACTTTTAAAACTAATTTAAAATACTAAAAATTATGAAAATAAAGGGAAAATTATGAAACTATTTTTCAAAAATCTAAAATAACTAAAAGATTTTTCAAAACTGGAATTGTATTTTTCTGAACTTTTTTCTATTTTCTATGAATTAAAAACTATTTAAAACTAATTAAATTGCTAAAAATTACTATTTAACTAAGAAATTTATGGAAAAATATTTTTTTGGCTTTTTATATTTTTCTTAATCTATGAAAATTGAAAACTTATTTTTTTGAAGCTTTTCTGATTTATTAGTATTAAAAAGTAATTAAAAAGTCCTAAAAACTGATTTTAAATAAGAAAAATAGTAAACAGTACCAGAAAATTATGAAAAATTTAGGGAAATTCTAAAATATTATTCTAAATCTATGAAAAATAAGAAAACATAAGCTAATGTGTAAGAAAATTAGGCTGTAGTGAAACTGTTTGAAAATAAGCTATTTGATATAAGCTACAAGCTAATTGAGTGCACCAGAAGCTACCAATACTTGAAATAAGCTAAAACTAGGTGAAATCAACTTACTGCAGCTATCCTACACCACCAGATTACAAGCTACAGGCACATGAGCTTAATTTGATTTATTTCAAAGCTAGTTCAACTACCTAATTTCTAGCTAATGCACAAGCTTATTAATAAGCTCAAAGGGAAAACCAGAAGGGCTTAATACCACCAACTAAAGAACCACAAGATCAAGTTTCAACCAATTACAAGCTAGTGTGAAGCGTGAAGCTTCCAAAGAACTTGTTTCACTTCGATTATTGCGAGTGTGACAGCAAATGGCTTAATGCTTTATTTTGAACATAAAAGCCTCCAAATTTTCACAAAAATCTATTTTCAAATTTGATCGTGAACTAGCAAAGCCCAAAATGATTTGAACCAAAGGGTTTCAACTCGATGAGGTGTGAGCTAATAATTAATGCTGACTTATTTTGAACTTATAAAAGCCTCCAAAAATTTCACAAAAATCTATTTTCAAAATTTGATCGACTAAACTAGCAAAGCCCAAAATTTCACTTGATTTGAACCAAAGATGAAGCTATGAAAAATCTATAAACTTTTGTAAAAACTGCTTTTTTCAACTTTTGACTTATTAGACAGATTTGGAAATTTTGACTAAAATGAGATTTAAAGCTTATGAAATTGAGTGTAAATGAAGTTTAATGTTGAAATGAACCTTATGCAAGCTAGATTAACTAGTTTTATACCTAAATGCAAAATCTAGCTAACTGATTCGAACTGACTTAGAAATTAGAACTGATCTAAGATGATTTTGACTTTTTATGATTTAAAGCACAATTTAACAACTGATATTAACACTATTATGCCAAATACTACTTTTGCAACAAAAACCTACCACAGATTTGACCTATATCTCAGATTCACATCTTATTCCAAACGCTACTTTGAATAATGATATGCAAATTAATCAATTCAATCCTAAGATCTTAACCTTCATTAATGCTAGAACAGACTTAAACAATGATACTACACCTAAATCATGCAATATAATCAGTATTAACTAACAAATGATCAACTATGCTAATTATGCAGATTAAACTCAGAACATGCACATGATGACAGAAATTTATGCAGAAATTTATAAACCACTACTTACAATGAATACAGATTATAACAACTATTAAACTACTAACCAATATTAAACTAAAGTAAACTCTAATGAATAGGAACTAAAGATTATGACAGATTGCAAGCAAGTACTCACATGAGGTCCAGCCACTATGGCTTGTAATTCGGTTAAATAACCACTACCTAATACTGATTTCAACCCATTTCAACATAATCAACCCATTTTCATCCTTAGATCAGCAATCCAGAACAGTTTTTTGAGATTTTTGAGTATAGTGAGAGTAGGACTGAGTAGACTACACAATAAGCTCTAAATAAGTATTTGATGAACTTAAGATAACAAAAACATAAGCTGAAAACCTCTTTAGAATTGATTCGAGATATTTTTGATTTTTCAAATTTTTTTTTTTTTGTGATTTTTGTTTTTGAGAATTTAACAAACTTAAAATGATTAAGAATAAGGTAATTTTAGATCAAATATAGTAACAATAAACTGATAGAAACAATAAAACAGTGATTAAGAATAAATGAGAATTAAAACTTAAAAATCAATTTTATTACTCAAATCTGAATACAACTTTGGAATTTAAAAACAGAAAAGAAATTACAATATTGAAAGCATTAAAAACTATTACTCTACTCAGATAATCTACTACTACACTACATCAGATTACAAATGAAATCAAAGGGGTATTTATACACGAGCTTGAGGCCAAGGAAGGATCCAGAAGGTGTAATTTGTGCTTCTTTTGAGTCGTTTATCACCATTGATCAAATCCCAAAAGCCATCTATCAATCTTAGCCATCATATCATATCTTCCACGTCCCTATAGCCAATGAGAATCAAGCAATGCACACGGATTGATGACCGGCAACCCACATGTGTCAGGTGGTGTCATAAGGTGTCAGAGAAAGGACGATTGTACCCTTAATTTAAGTAGATTGGCTTAATTGTTGGGAAGGGTAAATTAGGGTTTATGTATTCCTGGGTTTGGGAGGGATTCGGGTAAAAGTTTTGGCGCTGTGTGTTTTAATATAATTTGGTTTGTTGACCGGGTTTGTGGTTGACCGGGTATAGATAGGGGTTTGGATTGGACCGGGTTATAATGGTTTGGGCTTTGTTCATGTTTTGGGCTTAAGTGGTAATGGATTGGATTTGGATTGATAATGTAACCTTATAAGCTTATAAAGGACCAAAGTTGTACAATCTGAATTTTTAGGGGCCAAAGGTGTAAATTCTAAAAATATCTTCTAAGGGCCATTGTTGGCGTTCTTCAAATAAGCAAGGGCTGATTATGTAAATTCTGAAACTTCAAGGGTGTATTCTGCCATTTGATGAAAGTTCAGGGACTGATTCTGACAATTCTGTAAACTTGATCAAATCTTTCATAAATCATCCTCTTAGCATGAAAATCTTCACAGATGCTCAATTCTGACCTTCCGGCTCAGCTTTAGCACTCTTTATCTCTCGTGCTCGGGTTTTTGTTAGATTTGGTTAACTTTTACGTGTTTTGACATATCCGTACCTCCACAAGCATAAACTCAAGAAAACAGCAAATATTAGCAATAAACGGCTCTTTCTTGGTTATTTTGAGTCTGATTTGATAAAGAAATGATATGTGTTTTAGAACATATGAAAATACCAGACGGACCATTGTCGTGTCCCCACCCAATGCAATCAACTCACGCTTCTAAAACCAAGGATTTCAATCTCTTTCTACTAAACCTATGAAGAAGTAGTCAAGGTTCCTCAAAAGAGATTAAAAGTCCTTAATTCTAAAAGCATGCGTTTACCTTTTAATTCACATATAGATATTACGAATAAGCACTTTCGATTCTGAGTGACGGTTTGTTGAACTTTCATGTCGATCAATAACTCCAACATTTTTCAAGCGACCGTTAGGATCATGGAATAGGAAACACAACACAGTGAAGTGACCATCTGGATAGAATACATCGTCCCTGATTTTTCACAAGTTCCCAAACTAAGCGTAAAATCAAAATCATTGTTAAGTATGACTTTAGATGCTAACACTACCCATGGAAGTTACTTGTGTAATTACCTTTTGCTCCCATTTTCCTATTTTCCTCTAGATTTTTTATTTTTGTTGAGAAATGAATTTCTTGAATTTCGTTCGATAATTTTTATTCGATAAAGATATGAAGCTAAGTCGATAATTAGTTATCCATCTTCCTCCGAAACCGTTGCACACAGAATGAGGTCCACATCAAGGTCTGATTTCGCATGATTTAGGAAGATATCTCCCGGATTCAAAGTTTGGCTTAACACTTAATTTCGCACATTTGCATTTTTGCAATTTAGGCCCTTGGTCTTTTCAACCACTAACTCAACGGGATTACCGTTTTATCAGAAGTCTTATTATGACTTTGGATTTTCCTCAACCTTTTAGAAGTCCATGACAACGGGGGTACCGTCGGACATAGAAAACTTTTATGGCTTTGGATTTTTCAACTTTAATACATTTGGGCTTTATTTCATGTTAATTTTGTGCCAAACTCCGAATCCTACGGCTTTTATAACAATAGAAACAATAGCAGCAAACTATCAGGAATCAGTTGTCTATTACACGCGCTGACAGTGCAACTTGATGTGTACCCAACTCTCATGGGCAAGGATTCTCTAAAGAAGAATAAAGAACTAACTATCGTCAAAAACTCAACATCTCTAATTATTTATTCAACAGATATGGGGTGAAACAATTTTTTGGGAACAAAAAGCCATAAGTACCTTCGATGGGCTCTAAAGAGAACCATCTACTCCACGCTTAACATCTAAACTCATAAGTAACTCTATCATTCCTCGATCTCCATAAATTTAAAATCCCAAATAATGAGATCCGTGGATGCTTAGCCGATAATTTTTAGATTATCTATGGTCAAGGGAACAAGCTAGGGCTCAACACGCGGTCAGTTAAATTCTATTCCTACTCTCACAGTAGGAAAAGTTAACAAGGTGTCAAAACATATATTATCTTAGCTAATGTTTCGTCAAATAATCTCAAGTCTCGCATTTTTAAAGTAACTTATTAGAAACTAGCAAATTCTTGGTTAAGCTTCGCATATTTAAAATCACTTAGGGAGACTTGCAAATTCTTGGCCTTGTGAGCTAGAATCGCATTTTATAGCCTCTTGTCTAAGCAATTAGCAAAGGCTATTTCAAGAAAAACGCATATTTAAAAAAACTTCTAAGAAACTCATAAAACATTTCGATCATAAAACTAACAAAAGCTTACAAAAAAAAATTTAAAATTTTCTCATTTTTGCATAATTTTTCATTTTCAAAGGAAAACAGGTTGCGAAAGTACACGGCAAATAATAAGCAAGTGCGGTCAAATCAAATCGAAGATTACCCACCGAACTAAAACGAAACATTGTCCTCAATGTTTAAAAAGAATATAACGAAAATCTAAAAGCCGTTTATTAAGTATGCTCAAAGATAAACGTTAGTCGATAAGATTTGGATATCGGATTTCCATAAGCAACGAACATGAAACTCGAGTGGAGAAAAGACAAACTTCGAGCACGAGAGTCTTCATATCGGTAAAATCCTAGACAAAACATTACAAACAACCAGACACGAGAAATCGAAGAGGCTAACCCTTTCACGTCACTTATTAGAAAATAGAAAAAAGATAGAGATAAGCATGAGGTGCCTCCCACGAAGCGCTACTGTTTTTGATCACCGAGTCGCTAGCCTGACTCGTCCCCGAATTCATTTGTCCTTGGGGAAGCAAGCGGAAGGGATACCAGGGTCGAAAACGGTGTCCTCATTCCTGAAAGAATGAGACTGGGCGGGATGGGTGGAGAAAAAAGTGTCGGGCTCAAGCACATAAGGTATATCATGAAATATCGATCCATCATCCGGTGGTTTTGCGGGTGGACGAATGGATGATGGATAAGAATGAGAAAAATCCATGAAAGACGGGAGCTTAGGGTAAGATATCATACGTGTAGGCTCAATAACGAAGGCATCCAACGGAGGATCCTTATCTAAAGAAATGATTTTAACAAAAGGCTCATCAATGCTTATCCCGGGTTTAAAGATTTTGTCTTCACATGTCGGCTCAACGGGATAAAGGATGGTGGACTCGTCAGAGAGAGGAGAGTCAAGAAAACCATCAAGAACAACCATATCCCCCACAGGATCATTCACAACATCCTCAATACCCGGTGGTATTGGGTCATCAAAAGCATCTTCAACGATCGGGTCATTCGTCGGATTATTGGAAATCTCGTTCAAAACTTTCTCATATCAACATCGAAGTAGAATCGCTCAAGAATCGGAGGATAAACATTGGTAATAGTGGGACTGCCACTAATCTCTTCATCGAATCGGAAAGTCTCAAGCGCGGGAGAGAAATCACTATCTTTAACGGAGATAGGATGCGAACTTGAATTATCGTTTAAGGCTTCAATCTTTGAAATGAGAAGATAAACATTCAACAATGTTTCACGTAATGCTCCATCCTCTATCTGAATATCATCGGGCTCAATCTCTTTATCGCTCAAAATCATTAACTTCTTCGATGTTGACGGGCTCAGAAGGTAAATCGTCGACAAAGTCGATGTTTCCATAAGAATCATTATCGGAATCGGAATCGGAGAACATCTCATCGTGATCATTTGAAATATCAAGAGAAGGCTCATCACAAATATCATCAACAACCCCAGACTCTCTTGGGATTGGGACAAGGATCTCAACATTAGACACTTCCGTTTCCGGAATAGTACTAAGATGCTCATCCCCCATTATGAGAGAGTCAACGGGTTCAATAATGTTTGAAGAAATATGATCATCGACCTCTTCCAAAGCGACGTCACTTCTCTCAACGCGTGAGTGGAGGGAAGGGTCGGAAATGAAAGGCTTAGAAACGGTAGAGGATTGTATTCAAGATTTCGAGGTGGACAAGTGGTGTGCTCTTAGAGCTAGCAATTTCCACCACTTTCGTTGTGGTCTTCGGTTCTTTCTGTTTAGTGATCATTTTAAGCTCATAATTTCGTTTCGTTTTGTTGTAACTCGACGAACTCGTAACGGCGAATCGTGAAAGATAAGGATCGATTCTAGAATTCTTCTTAGAGTCGAGAACAAACGGGAATCACCTCGAACTCGAAATATGTTCCATCTCCTCACGAATAGGAGTAGGAATCGAGGGTTCATCAAGCTTATATTTCAAAATTTTTGATAATGCTTCATGTTTTTCAACGTTGTTAATAAAAGCACGACGTTCAAAGAAATCGTCTCCGTAACCCTCGGTGGGTTCTTCGGGTAGCTCCGAAATGGTGTGATCGTCTTCCATAACTTGAACGGGTTCTTCATTAATACTTTGTTGATATTGATTGAAGAAAGTTATTAACATACATTCCATTGCGATTCGATGTTGCTCAGAAGCGTCTTCAAAATCTCTGTGGAATTCTTCATTAAAGTGACATATACAACGATCGCGATAAAATCCACACCCTTTGCAAAAACATCGGTCACAGAGCGAATCATTTTTTAACAAATCGTTACAATTATGGAAATAAGATTGATTGAACGAAGGGTATTCGGAGAAATTTTGAGAATCATCATTAACAATCTGAACGGGATCTCCATAAATAGAATGTATCTCGGGCATACACCGTAAACAACGAAAATCGTTCGACGAGTCTACCATATCTCCACACCCATAACAATAACATGGATCAAACGAAGATATCTCGGGTTGTGGAGGGTAGTCGGAAAAATTTTGAGGATTATTGAAAGAATTGGGGCACATATGATTATAAAACTGATAATCATATCCCAAACGTGAATTACAACATTCCACGAAATAGTCGAAGGAGTCCATAAGAATCAAATATAAGAGGGATAAGAGGAAAGAATTATCAAATCAGAGGGTAAAGAAGAATATTTTTGGGTTTTTAAAACAAATTTTGAAAAGGAAAATCTTTTTGGGTTTTTATAATTTAAGAAAACCTTGAAAACACAATATTTTTGTAACCGTCGCATCAACCGGTGCTCGGTAGCTCCCAAAAGTACGCGCATGGAGAGGAACGAAGAGTGGATCGTTCTTCGCCCGCAATTTAATGTCAAGACGTTTACCCGTGTATAGGTTGTAACAGGTGAGCCACGTAACAATTGACGTTCGGGTTTCTTTTGTTGGTTTTAACTTTATATGGTTTTGAACACTCTAGGAAGAATGTTTTGGTTTTTTTAGATTTTTTTGGGTTTTGAAAATATATATATACAAAAACGACGGTAACTTCACTCGGGGAAGGATCTTCACACGCGACGGACGGAATCTAAAACTCACTACATGCCCTCCCCGGCGGCGCCAAAAATTGATTTCTCCGGAAAGAGATCAATAAGAAGTGTAGTAATGGTGGGTAACTCAACGTGTTAGGTTTGAGCACCGAGATCACCGAACGAGGGTTGAATGGAATTTTCAACTCACTGTCAAAGGATATCGGATTTGAATGAGAAAAAGGGAATAATATGATGTTTTCTAAACTACGGGGCAAGGGAAGCATAAAAGGGAAATTACACTACGGGGAATCCTAAATACGCAAATAAAACTAAAATGCAATAAATGAAACATAAATAAAATGCAACTACGTCTAATCTAAATCCTAAATATGATCTAAAATTATTTTTATACTAAAAATGCATTTTAAAACTCAAATAAGATTTAAAACTAATTTTTATGATTTTTCTGGAATTTATTTGAATTAAAAACTACTTTTAAACTTTTAAAACTAATTTAAAATACTAAAAATTATGAAAATAAAGGGGAAAATTATGAAACTATTTTTCAAAATTCTAAAATAACTAAAAAGATTCTTCAAAACTGGAATTGTATTTTTCTGAAATTTTTTCTATTTTCTATGAATTAAAAACTATTTAAAACTAATTAAATTGCTAAAAATTACTATTTAACTAAGAAATTTATGGAAAAATATTTTTTTGGCTTTTTATATTTTTCTTAATCTATGAAAATTGAAAACTTATTTTTTTGAAGCTTTTCTGATTTATTAGTATTAAAAAGTAATTAAAAAGTCCTAAAAACTGATTTTAAATAAGAAAAATAAACAAGCACAGAAAATTATGAAAAATTTAGGGAAATTCTAAAATATTATTCTAAATCTATGAAAAATAAGAAAACATAAGCTAATGTAAGAAAATCGCTGTAGTGAACTGTTTGAAAATAAGCTATTTGATATAAGCTACAAGCTAATTGTGCACAGAAGCTACCAATACTTGAAATAAGCTAAAACTAGGTGAAATCAACTTACTGCAGCTATCCTACACCACCAGATTACAAGCTACAGGCACATGAGCTCAATTTGATTTATTTCAAAGCTAGTTCAACTACCTAATTTCTAGCTAATGCACAAGCTTATTAATAAGCTCAAAGGGAAAACCAGAACTGAGGAGCTTAATACCACCAACTAAAGAACCACAAGACCAATTTTCAACCAATTACAAGCTAGTGTGAAGCTTGTGAAGCTAGAAGAACTGTTTCACACTCGTTATTGTGAGTGTGAAGGGTGGGCAAACAGGGCTTAATGAGCAGTTTATTTTGAACTTATAAAAGCCTCCAAAATTTTCACAAAAATCTATTTTCAAAATTTGATCGACTGAACTAGCAAAGCCCAAAATTTCACTTGATTTGAACCAAAGAACCTGTTTCACACTCAGTTATTGCTGAGTGTGAACAGGGCAAATGAGGGCTTAATGAGCAGCTTATTTTGAACTTATAAAAGCCTCCAAAAATTTCACAAAAATCTATTTTCAAAATTTGATCGACTGAACTAGCAAAGCCCAAAATTTCACTTGATTTGAACCAAAGATGAAGCTATGAAAAATCTATAAACTTTTGTAAAAACTGCTTTTTTCAATTTTTGACTTATTGGACAGATTTGGAAATTTTGACTAAAATGAGATTTTAAGCTTATGAAATTGAGTGTAAATGAAGTTTAATGTTGAAATGAACCTTATGCAAGCTAGATTAACTAGTTTTATACCTAAATGCAAGATCTAGCTAACTGATTCAAACTGACTTAGAAATTAGAACTGATCTAAGATGATTTTGACTTTTTATGATTTAAAGCACAATTTAACAAGCTGATTAACACTATTATGCCAAATACTACTTTTGCAACAAAACCTACCACGATTTGACCTATATCTCAGATTCACATCTTATTCCAAACGCTACTTTGAATAATGATATGCAAATTAATCAATTCAATCCTAAGATCTTAACCTTCATTAATGCTAGAACAGACTTAAACAATGATACTACACCTAAATCATGCAATATAATCAAGATAACTAACAAATGATCAACTATGCTAATTATGCATTAAACTCGAACATGCACATGATGACAGAAATTTATGCAGAAATTTATAAACCACTACTTACAATGAATACAGATTATAACAACTATTAAACTACTAACCAATATTAAACTAAAGTAAACTCTAATGAATAGGAACTAAAGATTATGACAGTATTGCAGCAAATGAATACTCACATGAGGTCAAACACTATAAATGTAATTCGTTAAATAACCACTAACACATCATTTCAACCCATTTCAACATAATCAACCCATTTTCATCCTTAGATCAACAATCCGCACGCTTTTGAGATTTTTGAGTATAGTGAGAGTAGGACTGAGTAGACTACACAATAAGCTCTAAATAAGTATTTGATGAACTTAAGATAACAAAAACATAAGCTGAAAACCTCTTTAGAATTGATTCGAGATATTTTTGATTTTTCAAATATTTTCTTAATTTTTTTGTGATTTTTGTTTTTGAGAATTTAACAAACTTAAAATGATTAAGAATAAGGTAAAGGTAATTTAGATCAAATATATAACAATAAACTGATAGAAATAATAAAATGCTGATTAAGAATTGTTGGAAAACAATAAAAGACCTTGAGATCTTT
>OU343221.1:253352343-253402488 GCA_910596185.1 Chrysanthemum makinoi
ATGCAGAGGAAATGCAAAAATTTTTAAATCAGAATGTTTGGGAGCTTGTTCAATTGCCTCCTGGAAAGTATGCAATTGGTACAAAGTCGATTCTGAAATGTAAGAGAGATGCAAGGGGGATTGTGGTGAGAAATAAAGCTAGGTTGGTTTCTCAAGGTCACGACAAGAAGAAGGATTGATTATGATGAGTTTTATGCTCCAGTTAAAGAGTAGAAGCTATCAGACTCTTATTGGCTTTTTGCATCTTACATGGGCTTCATGGTATATCAGATGGATGTAAAAAGTGCTTTCTTGTATGGTGAAATTGAAGAAGAGGTGTATGTCACTCAGCCAAAGGGATTTGTAGATCCATATAATCCAGATATGGTTTACAAAGTAGTTAAAGCACTCTATGGACTACATCAGGCACCTAGAGCTTGGTATGCTAGCTCTCTTCATTCCTGGCTGAAACTGGTTTCAGGAGAGGTGCATTAACAAGACTCTCTTTATCAGGAAGACCTCCAGGGATATCATTCTTGTTCAAGTGTATGTGGATGACATTATCTTTGGTTCTACCAAAGAAGCTTGGTGCCGTAATTTGAGGAAGTTGATGAAGATGAGTGAGTTTGAGATGAGTGTTATGGGAGAACTTACATTCTTTTGGGCCTTAAAGTGCAAACGAAATCAGATGGTATTTTCATTCATCAGGAGAAATATGTGCATGACATCCTCAAGAAGTTTGATATGGAACTGGTTAGGACTGCACTACTCCTTATGAAGCACCAAAGCCTAAGTAAAATAATGAACTAGATCCTGCTGTTAATGTTCACCTCTACAGATCTATGATTGGTTCCCTCATGTATTTGACTGCCTCTAGGCCCTGACATTATGTTTGCGGTCAGTGCTTGTTCAGGCATCATGTCACTCCTTTGACTTCCCATTTGACTGCAGTCAAGAAGATTTTCAAGTATCTCAAGGGTTAACCTAGGTTGGGTCTTTGGTATCCTAGAGAATCTCCATTTGACTTGGAAGCTTATAGTGATAGTGACTATCTTTGGTGCAAACTTTGATAAAAATCTACTACTAGGGGTTGTCAATTCTTGGGAAGGAGGTTAATCTCCTGGCAATGCAAAAAGCAGACAATTGTGGCTACATCTTCTACTAAGGCTGAATATGTTGCTGCTGCTAGTTGTTGTGGTCAGGTACTTTGTATTCAAAATCACTTATTAGACTATGGGTTCAATTTTATGAACACTAAGATCTTTATTGACAATCAAAGTACCATCTTCATTGTTAAAAACCCTGTTTTTCATCAAAGAACTAAGCACATTGAAATTAGACACCACTTCATCAAAGATGCTAATGAAAAACACCTTATTCAAGTGGTTAAAATACATACTGATGAAAATGTAGCTGATTTATTAACTAAAGCTTTTGATGGTCCAAGGTTTCAATATTTGATTGTCCATATAGGCATGATCAACCCCTGATTGTTGTGTTTGAGGGAAGGATTATGGCCTAAGGGAGGATTTTAGTTGTATATTTTTGCATATATTTTGTATATATTGTGTAAATATTTGTAGATACTTGTCTTGTATATTTTGTGTTCTACTAACCATCTTGCAGATCAAGTATCAAACAAACACTCAGTGGGAACAGATAACAAATGATTAAACTTAAAGCATAGAAGTCTTATTATTATTGATAAAACACTGCATTCTAAGATGCAGTAGGAACAGTACAAGACTCTCTCATTCCTACTGATGGCTACATTCAGACTCAAACATAATAAGCTTCACACAATACTCCTTAGGACTCCAGCTTCAATCTTTAAGGCCTCCTCTCTGGCCTCCTGTTTCCCACTCCGCATCTGTGGTGCTCCTTACCTTCTGTTCATCAGTCCCACACTGGATTGGAGGAGACCAACCACTGTAACCTTTTTTTCTAGGGTTAGAAGTGGAAGGTCTTGGTCTTGAGGATGAAGGAGGTGGCACAACAGCAAGAGGAGCAACATTTAGTGGCCTGAAGATGCATCTATCTCCTCATCAGTATCCGTATTAAATGCATTGAGCTCGACTGGTCATCTCAAACTCCACATGGGGAGGAGGATTGGGGAGATCTTCATCTGAAGAGGTATAGGCAAAGGATTTAAGGTTTGGGAAGGTCAGAATGAATGGAAGGTTTATCAGTGGAAGTTTTATCCTTTATCCACTGTTCATGTGGTGCAGACATAGGATGGATTGTATCTCTACATGTTTTCTTATTTGCGTTATCCACTCTCTGTGAGGTTAATGGAGCACATGCTATCTAATAAGTTGGTTTTCTCTACTGCTCCAGTTGGAAATGATATGGAAAATGCAGAGCGATTGGTAAAAAGCATTAAGGGTAAACTTATTGAGGTCTCTGCTGATTCATCTACATAAACTTGGTATGTTGTTATTATATATTTTTATGATTCTTTCTTTCTTATTTCTTTTATTGTGTTTAAAAAAAAGAAAAAAAAAGAACAAAAAAAACTTGTATATATATATTGTATGTTTACAAACTTTCATCTTTGAGGATCATGTTTCCTGGTTGTGGTTCATATATGGTTTTTAACTCACCATGTCTTCAGTGACAAAGGGTTAACTTGCTATGGGGGTACGGCTCTAGTGAGTATTCTCAAATCCGTTGATAGTTGCTGATTTACTAAAAATCAGAGGGTTATCAATGTACCCTGGTCTCACACACCAAACATTGGCTACTCCATGAGCAAACGGCTCTGGTAAAGAGACATCAAATCCGTTGGATGGTTGACAACTTGCCAATAAGTTGTATGGTGCTCAACTCACCATGTCCTCATAGATGAAGAGTTGGCTAGCCCACAAGTTCATGGCTTGTGGTAAAGGCAGTGGAATACCATGGCTAGTCCTGAGATAAACGGCTTCAGGTAAAGACAAATCAAATCCGTTGATGGCTGTAATGGTTTGCCAAAAACCATTAGGGTTCTACAACTCACCATTGATTCACGTTCAAGGCTGGACTGGTTACAGTCACACTGGGATGCCAGGCGATTCCACTCCAAGAACTAGTTAGCCCAAGACTGAGTGTACCACTGGTAAAGGCTTATCAAATCTACTCGGTTACTGATGTTGTTGGAGGTTCGTGATGTCACTGATCTAGGAAGTTCTGTTGGAATTCGGTCTTCATTACTCGTCGGTGGTTCTAGGTGTTCGCTGATGCTCCTCTTGTTTCAGTTGTCGTTATGGTCAATCCTCTTGCACGTTCAAGATCTATCCGGAAACTTGAAGATAACCAGTAAAATTCAAGTTTAGGAGGATTGTTAGGAATTTTGTAATAGTGGGTTCCTACTGATGGTTCTCTGTGATAGACTTTACGTTTCTTGCTGATAGTGTTGTCACGCGGATAGAGCAATTGCTACTCGATAGTAGTTTTGTTTCAGGATATGTAGTTTCAGTATATTTAGTATTTAGTTGTGATATGCATGAGTTAAATTAGGAATAGATAATGCATATCTTTTGAGTTTTGCAAGTCGCAGATTAGGGTTTCTTAGAGTATAAAAAGAAACACGCTAGGTTTTAATGTATGTTTTTGAAAGAACATTGTTAGTAAATTAATATAGATCCATAGAGGATCAAGTCTTTGGTGTTTATTGTCTTCTTGAGTCTTGTGTTTATATTCCACATAAACATAATTCTAGCAAAGGTTCTCCATAGTATTCTTGTGATTACACAGGTTACTATAATTTCATTACGGCTCATAAGATCTATCTGGGACTGAACCCAACACATAAGGATATGATACGTTTTGACATCGTGTCAGAAATGAGTTCAATAGACTCAATTTTCAACGACGCTCCACGGATATGATAACAAGCAAATGGAAAACGTTGAACCGTGATTGCACAAAGTTCAACGCGTATTTCAAACGTGCGCAACGGAAACAAAGAAGTGGGGAAAGTGAGATGGATGTCCTCAAACGGGCGAAGCAAATGTATCGTGACGAGCACAAATCCGCGCCGTTTGCTCTCGATGATGCTTGGGAGGTTTTGCGTAAGCATAAGAAATGGGACTGGCCGGATCCGGTTGATTTAACCGGATATGTCCCAAGCCAAACAAATGAGGCTTTGTTTGGTCATGATGAACAACCACGCCCCATGAAAAAAAAGTGCTTCCAAGAAAGCAAGATCCGAGAGAACGACAAGTACTGGGGGAGCGAGCACCAGAGGAACGAGCTCATCAAGCCAATTCACCGAAACTATGACAAACAAGTATCGATCAACGTGAAACCGCCCAAGCGGCGTATCGGGCCCCCCCAAGTCAAAGATGAAACGATTACAAGGTTGGAAGAGATGAAATTCTTGATGATTGACACTGATGGCAAAGATCCAAATGTCGTGGCTTGGATCAATGAAGAAAAAGACCAAATCATCAAAAAATATAACTTGCAACCTCGTCACTAGATTGTATTTTCGTTATTTTCTTTATGTTGTAGTTTAATTTGCAGTGTGTTTTTTTATTTCGTTGTAACCTTTTTTTTTTAATTTAGTATTGTAATATGTTTTCGAATTAATGATATGTTTTTTAATAAATGAAGTGTTTGTTTTAGTTTAGGGGTTGGATTTGAAAATACCAAATGTTAAACTTTAACCTGGGAGTGTTATGATAAAGAGTGTTTTTTTTGTGAGTTAAGGTGAAATGTTAAAACTGACGTGGCAAAGGTTAAACCTTGACCTAAGGTCACCACACCTTAGGCTCTATCTAATGTATTTTATGATGTTATATTGAATGTTTGCAATGGAAGGTACTCAATCCGCACCCATGAGGTTTAAGTTAGACATATTTGCGTGTCTAAGCATATTATCGAAAGCCTTGTAGGTTGTGGTTTTACTCAATCTGCACCGAAGCTCTTTTTTCCAAAAGTGAGTAGTCATGTATAAGGAATGGATGGTGCTTGTACTTCACGAGTTGATTGTCGAATGCTTGTACTTCACGAGTTGTTATATACTTGCACCAGTTTTGTTTCCCATATTTTTATAATTGTCTTTAAGTAATTGTGACATTTTAAAACATAAGTTACTGATATAAATTGATGGATTCATATAAGTTAAGAATTACAAAAACTTTGGAAAGTATGAAAAAGCAGAGACGATTCTATGAAGTATAATGAGCACAATTTTTTCTTATAAGATGTTATGTTTCTTATAATTGGTTTCCACTTCTTTTTTGCACATATGTAAATTTCTGAATTATATGCTAGGTCGTTCGGTTCTTGAGACTTGTAGATCCAACATGCCGGACCGGTTGAACCACCAACCTGATAGGGCGATAGGACGCCTAGTCTGATGCCTGGACCGACTATTAAGACTGTATATGGTAATTTATTTCTTCTTACTAGTTGCAAATAGGAATACAACTTGGTGATCAATACTAAAGTTGTACAGTTTTTAAAGATTAACATACTCAAATCGAAACACCTTTGTTGCTGCCAAAAAGTCTGTAAATAACGGTATCATGTCCAAGAAGACTATAAAAATCATGTAACTGGAGGAAACGGTTCGGTTTCAACTAGTTTCTTAAGTAATATAATATGCATTCACAGATTAAATGTATTTTGCAAGACATAGTGAAAAATATACAAGGGTGTCCTTTTCAAACAAGCTGTGTTAACCTTTTGAACTATATCATCATATATGCTCATTTATCATCATGTATCAGCATCAATCCCATCGTTAGTCTACAACATAAATAAAATCACTAACTTGAACATCATTAATAAACAAACGTACATGTAAACACAATGTTGCAAAAATCGTGAATTGGTAGTCGGGCGGTCGACCACCCTGCAATGAGTAATCGGTCAAGTCGGGATTAATCGGATTGGCATTTCCTGCAATTTTTTGGTATTTCTGGAGACGAAACTAAAAATCTTAACCGATTCCAAGCCTGCTATGTTTCCAAACCTCTATAAAAGGCTCCAATTCAGATTATGATGCCCATAGTGCGTTATAAGTGAAATATACGATCCCCAAATTAAGTAGAATGCCTAAATTATTATTTTTTTAAAAATGACCGATTTGCCCGATTCGACGTCGATTTTTGAACGATTCGCCGATTAATCGGCCGATTTGGCTTATTTTTGACTGCTTAGTGTCATTTTTTTCCTAGGCCTATTTTTTTGACCGATTTTCAAAAATCGACAAGGCACTCGGCCGATTAACAATTAATCGGCGATTGATCGGCCGAGTTGACCGATTTTTGCAACATTGTGTAAACATAAAACCTCATATTAATCAATTCTCATCGACACCTGCAAAATTCAACACACCTTAAACATACACACCATCCCATAGGTACGTATATGTGTGTGTGAAGTATATGCAAGGACGGACCAAAGATTTTTAAAAGGGTATTGCACAAAAGAAATGTTGGGCTAACTAAAGCTACACCGTAAAAAACGAAAGTAGAAAAAAAAAATTAAGGGTTGCACATACCACAAAATGACAGTTTGAAATCTTTTTGCACTTCGTAACCTAAAATCGGATGTAGCCCATACCACACCCGACATACATCCGGGTCCGTCCATGAGTATATGTATACCTTTTTCGGTCAAAAGTATTTATAAACATGCTCAGATAATTGTTATGGGGATTTACGAATTAGATTTGAAAACATAATCATAGTTACTAATTATATTTCTGTAAACTAATGGGGTGACCCAGTGGTAAGGGCTTAGCCTCTTAGGACGAAAGTGTCAAGAGGTCTTGGGTTCGAACCATAGGGAGAAAATTAATCCTCCATTGGCCACGGAGGTTCACCTGTGATGACTCCGGTCTATTCAAAAGGGTAGTCGCCCTGAGATTAGTCGGCTCGCAATTTCGAGTTGAAAACCCAAGTATACCAACAAAAAAAATATATATTTCTGTAACAAGATCATTCTCAATATAAATTTATTGGAAAATAAAACATACTTTTTCTCCTTCAAGGTTTTATTCTTAGAACTTCAAATGACCAATAATGTCGCGATTCTTCTAAAAATATTGATTTTTCAGCTTTTTAAAACAACTTTAATTAATCATTCAAGGTTTATACTGAGAGACGGAGCTATAACCAAATATAACTGTATGCACAAAATCTTTTGAACCGTAATACTGGAAACACATTTCGAAGGACCGGGTGCATTTAAGATGCATTTAGGAAAAATCGGTGTTTTTTTTCTTCAGAAATTAACACTATATCGAAAAAATCCATGGGGTTCCCGGTAGGTGTCTAGGTCGGGTTGACCCGACCCGAACCCGATAAAGCCTATCGGTCAGTTAAATCGGGTCAAGAAATCTTGTCGGGTGGTTTTGACCTTCAACCCGATAACCCGATATAGTTATCGAGTCGGGTTATGGTTGAATTATTTTTCTTATCGGGTTAACACGATAAGACCCGAAAAATGCTATTTATTTCTTTTTTTATATAAAATCTTGTAAGCCAAATTAGTTTTTGCATTACATGAGACAACAAATACATTAAAGATGGTATAATATAACAGTTTCATTCATGTGTCTAAACCTATTGTAAATTTCAGTGATTATGTGACAACAAATACTTTCCGGGCTCCCGCAGGAATCCCCTAGCTCCGTCCATGTTTATACTTTAATCAAGTCAAACTAAAAACAATACCAGCGTACACACAAGATCACTTAAGGTACTAAAAGAACTGAAATAAGATCAATCAAAATATATAAAAATAATACTATGATTAAGCAAAAAAGTACCTCAGTGTTTAAACACAACAAACACAACTAAAGATAAACGAGTTTAATCAAATATTCAAATCCAAACAAACCTAAAAAACAAAAAAAAAAAAAACAAAAACAAAAGTCATAAAATCTTCCACACTCTAAGCCACCAACAGCAATTGATCCCGGAACACAAAGTACATGATAAGTTATTTCGACAATAATTTTTTGTAAATATTCAAAACAACACATACGTATATATGCATGATCAAAAGGAAATGATTTACGAGAAACTTAAATGCTAAAAAAAATGTTTTTGGTTATGATTCGTGTTTACTTTTGTAACTCATAAAATGAACTATTGACTATATCAGTAACTTATGTACTAAAATCAATTGTGTTTCGACTTTAATGCATCCCACATCGCCTTGTGAGGGAAATTAGCTTCGTGGGAGGTGGTTATAAACAAGGAGGGAAGGATTCAATTAAAAGTAGGCATGTTTAATTCTTTAAAAGCCAATGGCCGACATATATGTTTGCAAGCTTATTATTTGAGTTTTTTTAAGTTTGCAAACATGTATGTTGTTTGTTGGTTTTTATATTATTCGACAAGCTTACAAATTTATAAATAAAGTTATTAAAACATTAACACACCATAAGTTACAAAATGTGCTTAATGAACACAAGCTTAACGATGCTTGGAACTTACATGAACAACACATGAACATGGAAGGGTTTTTGGCGAAATCCATTGCGAGCAGTTTTCTTGCAACTTTTGAACAAAGTCTGGAGCTCAAGTGGCTAGCTTATGATATGGTACAAAATGTTAACACAACTTGTTAGAAAAGGACACCCTTATATACTTACCACTATCTCTTGCAAAATACATTCAATATGTGAATGCATATTATATTACTTTAGAAACTAGTTGAAACCGAACCGTTTCCTCCAATTACAAGATGTTTATGGTCTTCTTGGACATGATACCGTTATTTCCAGTCATTTTTGTTGCAACAAAGGTGTTTCGAATTATGAGTATGTTAATCTTTAGAAACTGTACAACTTTGGTGTTGATCACCAAGTTGTATTCCTATTTGTAACTAAAGCACTTGTAAGAAGAAAACAGATTCCAATATACAAGAATTATGGTTTTAGTAGTCGGTCCAAGCATTAGACTAGCCGTCCTATCAGGTCGGTGGTTCAATCGGTCCGACATGTTGGATCTACCAGTCTCGAACTCAATCGCCTAGCAGATAATTAAGAAATTTACATATGTGTAAAAAATGAAATCGACGCGCTTATAAGAAATATAATAGTCTTATAAAAAAAAATAGTTTGCTTATTATACTTCATAGCATTTTCTCTAGCTTTTTGTACTTTTCAAAGTTCTCGTATTTATAATGTAGAATTTTATAACTCATATAAAAAAGAGCTATCGACTTATATCAATAACTTATGTTATTCAATGTCACAATTATTTAAAGACATTTATAAAATAATGAGAAATAAACTAAGAAATAATTACATGTTTGGTCCCTATGGTTTACCCCAAATAACAGGTTTAATCACTAAGTTGTTTTAATTACGCCACACATATCTATTTTTGAAACCTGTTGCCCATTTAGTCCCTATTTAAAAAAATAGGGATCATTTGTGTAATTATTTTTATTACACGGATAGTCCCTATTTCCTATAATAGGGACTAAATGTGTAACATGTTTCAAAAATAGGTATGTGTGGTGTAATTAAAATGACTTAGGGACTAAACCTGTTATTTGAGGTAAATCATAGGGACCAAACATGTAATTTTGTCTAAAACTAATGCAAGCATAACATACATTAATTAGAGGGTTTTTGGCTAAACTTATGAGTTGGGCTTATTCTTATGTTATATAAGCCGTTTATGACTTATATATCGTAAGCTCATAAACCCAAATTGAATTGTTAGATTAGTTTATGTTTGATAAGTTGATTATAATATAAGCTTAACCCCACTTAAAAAAGCCACACTTTTAGAACTTATCAAAAACCCTTTATATAAGCTCTTTATACGCTAATAAGCCAATTCATCTACGCTTAGCCAAACATTTAATTTAAGCTTATTTGACACATATAAGCTAATAAGTTTATAAGTCCATCATATAAGCTTAGAAGAACACCCTATATTCAATCAAACAATTGAAATCACTATAAAAGTCATTGTTTGATTCCCATTAACGTATACCAAACGAACCTTAAACATATAATCGTAATGGTTAAGATAAACTCAAATACACCCGTGTACCACAAAATGCTTAAGATCAATTGAGTTGTGACTTTTGGGCATCCCGCATCGCCTTTAGATGGAAACTGGCTTTGTGGGAAGTAGTTATAAATAAGGGAGGAAAGAACTCATTTTATGATAGGCATGTTAAATACTTTAAAAGCCTATGAAAACCATAAGGCAGGCTTAAGATATTATTTTATAAGCTTGTTAAGTTGTTGTTCGTAGGTTTTTTTAATATTTGTCAGGCTCATAATTATATGTATAAGTTTTTATGAATTGAATATTTAAAGTTATCCTCACCTTAATACGCCATAAAATTTTGACTGTTGCTTTTCTAATATTTGATAAGCTTGCAATATTAAATGCACAACTTGTAAGAGGAGATTGGATTTGAGATCCAACGGATATGTCGATGACAAGAATGTTTACTTAGAGGACAAGGTATCGTGTTAATGGATAACACGTTATTGGTATGCTAACTCAGCGTCACCTCATCTCCTCCCAATAACACACCAATAACTAAAACACCCCTCTTTCATAACATACCAATAACATGTTATTAGTACTTGTAGGTCCCACAAAATACCCTATCAAATATACCCACTCACTCACAATACAAAAAAATAATAATAATAAACAAACAAAAGATGCAAATGGCGTAAGCCATTCCAATGGCTCAAACACCCAATGACTTACAAATGGCATGTTGGCCGGTACCGTTGACACACGAATGACACGAAAATAAATGTGCATTTGACATGTTTTTCATCTCCATATCTTGTGCTCTTATATAGTATAAATCGAAATCCAAGAAACAAATTTTATTTAGCCACTTAGAGCGTCTCACTTTGGTGGTTGAAGGTCGAAACAAACTCGATGTCTGTAATTTCAAATTATCAGAAACGTGTTTTGAGTTATTTCATCGATTATCAGAAACATGGTTTGAATTATTTCATCAAAGTATGTGTTGATTTGTACACATATACTTTTATTGAGTTGCCACATTAGAGTATTTGTTGATTTTTAAACATATACGGAGTACTTTTTATTGGGACGCTCCACCTCACATTTTAAGTTGTATTAAGCTCATTCTTTTTTAAAACGTCAATTTTAATTATCTTATAACATTTTTCATCACAAATCTATCTCACATCTTCTAAGCATGACTTAAATATACAACCATTAAGCTTCTCACACAATTTAAAGTAAGTACCATTGGGACACAAGTCATTTGATTATTAAGCTCATGCTTTGCTAAAACTCTTGTATAGTGAAGTGCGCAAAGCAATAAAAAAAAATGTGCACGTCAATTAATAATGGGGAAAATGTTTTATAAAGATATCATACTTGCCACAAATTCATTTTTTGGGTATCGAATAATTTTTTTTCTTATACGGGTACTAATCTTTCAAATTCGGCATTCTTGGGTATTTTGTGACATTTTTGTCCCTCTCAACTAATAGCAGTTTTAATAGTTTGAAGGGCAAAAATATCACAAAGTACCTCAAGAAGGCCGAATTTGAAGGATAAGTAATCATATATAGAAATTTTTTTGTTCGATACCTAAAAAATTATATGGTGATAAATATGATACTTTTATACTCTCCGAGTTCAATTAAAATTATGCAATCTGACCGTGCATTTGACTTTAAAGGGAACAAATAAGGACGGGGTTTTAGTTTGGCTTACTTTTAGTCTTTTTTATCGGTATATGCAGAGGTATGTTTGACGTGCAACTTACTTACTTACACGACTTGATGTTGGTTATGATAAAGAACATGACAAAGGATTTTTATTATTTTATCTTGATACGATGGAGATACAGTTTATTGGTATGGTTAATTTAATACGAGTATGGTTGTGTTCTTTACTTATTTTGTTTAATACATAAAAACGAAAGTTTTACAGGGGGTGTGTCGAGTCATTTCGTGGAGATCGAAAACATGGACTTACAAATGTCAATTTTATTACTTTGGATAGACGAAACATATACAATTTTGCATGAGAGACAATTTATGTGATTTACCCAGTCAAATTCATTTATCATAAAAACAACACTTTATTCAATTTACATGAATACAAAAAATACGAACCTTTTTTCTTATGTATTTTTCTTGTTAATTTCCAATCTTATTAAAAAAGGATCTAATCTCTTCTTTACTTTTCTTTAAATGTTTTTTAATTTAAAAATTTGAAGATGTTCAAGTCTTTTATGACGCCATGTCTCTCCACTTAGCTACTCTACTTGACGTCTGGTTCTTGCTCGTAAACCAGTTGCGAAAAGGATTGTGGGTGTACGAGACCAACCCGGCGCGGCGTCCCATTCCGTCCCAACCACCCAATCTCCTCTCAATTAAAATTAGCATTCTCTAATGTTAATCATCTTTATAACAATCAACAGTTATGACACCTACACAATACCAAGATTAGTAGATATGAAGCAACAAAAATAGTCATAAATATACACACATACATGTAAAAATAAAACTTCATATTAATCAATTCTCACCAACACCTGCAAACTTAAACACACCTTAAACATACACACATTAGCTACCACGACCACACGAACCTTGAATAGAAAACCCACAAAGCTGCGCCTTCGACACCTCTCCACTACCAACATAAATCAAAACTCCAAGTCTTAAACATTCAATAATTAGCTCGTGAATTACAAGCACCATCCATTCTTTATACATGAGTACTCACTTTTGGAAAAAAGAGCTTCGAGTAACTCTATCAGCCGGTAAACCCACAACCAATACGGCTTTTAATAATATGCGTTAGGCACGCATATATGTCTAACCTAAACTTCATGCGTGCGGATTGAGCACCTTTCATAGCAAAGAGTCAATATAACATCATAAAATACATTAATTAGTGTTTCTCTAAACATGTACTATACAAAATGGTAAAAATCAACTGGTTTTTGACTTTTGAGCATCCCACATCACCTTGTGAGAAAAAGTAGGTTTGTGGAAGGTGGTTATAAATAACGCGGAAAGAAAATAATTAAAAGTAGGCATGTTGAATTCCCTAAAAGCCAATGCCAATATTTCATCCTTGCAAGCCTATGATTTAACTTTTATAAGTTTGCAATCGTGGTATTTGGCTGTTGTTTTTTATAATATTTCACAAGCTTACAATTTAATATATAAAGTCATAAAAATCTTAAGACACCATAAATCTTAACCTTTGCTTTAATAACATTTGACAAGGTCACAATATTAATCGCCGGTTGTAAGATGAGATTGGATTTGAGATCTAATTGATCCATTGAGAACAAGAATATTTACTTCTATTATAAATCTAGGAGTGAGACAAAGATTTTATAGTGTCTCTCATGATGGTTGTAGGTCGAAATAAACTCGATGTGTATAATTACAAATGATCGGAAACATGGTTTGAGTTACCTGATCGAAGCATGTATTGATTTACCAAACTGATACTTCGCTATGTCTACTTGTATCGTGAAGTATTCAAATCGACAAATAAAGTTTGAAAATCACCTCCTTTGTATATATGTGGAAAGTTGAGCTCTAAGACAACTAAACAAGGCCATCCAGTTTTTTTTTTTTTTTTTTTTTAACGGCAAAGATTTATAGAATGAAGCTAGCAAGGAGCTAGCACAAAATTACATTGGTTTTTTAAGCCAATCTGGCCAAACTAAACGACTAGAACCTCTACTTTTTAACCAAGAAAAAGAACACAAACTAATATTATCAAATAAATCACATTTCCTCATGCGTTGAGAGTTGAATGTGATCGAGTTCCGATACTTCCAAATAAGCCACCAAGTGGACGCGGACATCACTTGAATGCGCTTCTTGACATCGTTAGAAACCCGGATGTTATCAAACCAAGACTCCCAATCTGAGTGGGAGTGTAAAGATGAGATATTCAAGTCAATCAAAACACGAACCAGACGCCATATATTTGACACGACATCACATGAATAGAAAATATGATCATTGGTCTCCCTACCGTTACTACAAACCGGACAATCAATAAAATGAATATACAACCCTCACCTTGAAAGATTCAGACGATGAGGGAGCCTATCCAATCTCATCCTCCAAATGAAAATATTCACCTTTCGAGGAAGAATGTTACACCAACTAGTTGCCACCGAGAGCGTCGGGAGAATAACATCGTCAATGTGTTTTCTTGTAGCACCAACAATCAAAGAGCCATCATTTGTGAGACCCCATCTGATGACATCTCTATCTGTAGAAAGTGAAAGCGAATGCAACTCTGCTTTCAAAGCTTCTAGCATGTCGAGACATCTGCTAGAAGTAATTGGACGCGTCGAATGCCAAGTCCAACCACCACTTGAGAATCCCTCACTAATGGTACAATTAGGGTACGCCACTAAACGATAAAGCCTATTATATCTATGAAAAATAGGAGAGTCACCGATCTAGTTATCAATCCAGAATCTCACTTGAGAACCACAACCAACTTTGTAACTCAAAGTATTTTATGGGATAATTATTTTTGAGTGAAGATGGTAGATAGAGTCAATAGTATTAGCCCATACCCCTTTAGATTTGGAGGCGAGATGAGAAAGGCCTACATCCTCCCCATGAAGGGCCTTGATGACTTGAACCCATAAAATATTTGGATCGGATACGAAACGCCAACGCCATTTTTGAAGAAGAGTTAGGTTAAATGCTTTCAAAATGCCAATGTCTAACCCCCCCTTTTTCGAATGAAGCCAAAGCATTCTCCCATTTAATCAATATCAGCTTGTTGCTATCTATTTCAGCGCCCCAAAAGAAATTGAAACGAAGACGTTCGAGAGAAAAAATGATGGTTTTTGGAACTTTGAAAATCGACATATAGTAAATACCAACACTTCCCAATATCGTCTTTACCAACGTCGATCTACCACCTATGGAGAGAAGTTTTGCCTTCCATCTTGATAATTTATAATGAAACTTATCAATCAAACTTTGCCGATGGGTTAACCGTTTCATACTCGAACCAATAGGAAGACCGAGATATTTGAAAGGTAGAGAGCCCGCTACACATCCAGTAGACCGAGCCATGTCCTCTATATCGATGTGAGACTCCAATTCCATAAATGTTTGATTTATGGATGTTGATACGTAGACTAGAAGCCAAATAAAACACTATGAATAATCGGATGACATTATACATGTCTACTTGATTCCATTTTGTAACTAGCACAACATCATCAACATAAAAGAAGTGGTACAAGCGCATACCTGGATTCCCAACCGTAACCCCTTTAATTAGGTTTGATTGAGTAGCATCTTTAATTGCTATGTGAAGACCCTCCATGATAAGAATACAAAGAAATGGAGAAACTGGATCACCTTGGCGTAAACCCCTCTTTATGGAGAATTCTGAAGTAGGACTTCCATTTAAAAGAATGGATGTACGAGCTGAACGTAAACACTCTTTGATCCAACTTCTTCATTTTTCTCCAAACGGGAACTCGCTAAGAATGTAGTCTAAGTACTTCCAATTCACCAAGTCAAACTCTTTTTCAAAATCAACTTTAAAAATCATTATCTTCTTTTTACGTTGCTTGTACCAATCCATGATCTCTCTTAGCATCAAAGGACCATCTAGGATTTGACGACCCGCAATAAATGTTGATTATTCCTTACTGACCAAGGAACTCACAACCGAAGCTAACCGATTAGCCAAAAATTTTGCAATAATTTTGTATTGCAAACCGATGAGAGAGATAGGGTGATAATCTTTGATAAACTTAGGGTTGTTTACCTTCGGGATAAGAGTAATGAATGAAGAGTTGGTGCCTGAAGGTAAATGAGCAGTAACAAAAAAAAACAGAAACAAACAACTCTATATCGTTCTTGAATAAGTCCCAGTATCGTTTCAAGAAAGCTTCTTGAATAAGGCCCGGAGCTTTGTCGCTCCCACAATCCCACACGACATTTTTTATTTCAACACTAGTTTCTCGTCTTTCGAGATCGATGCTTTCGGCATCAGAAAGCTTTGAAAAAAAAGAATGATTTGTACAACTCACTTGGGGAACATGCCTTTGGAACTTGTCTTTGTAAAAATCCAGAAACGCCTCTTTCACTTGCACCGGATTGGAGACCCACGTGCCATCAACCATAATCCCTTGAATGGCTTGTCTCCTCCTGTTTTGATTAATTAAAGTGTAGAAGAACATTGTGTTCTTGTCACCTTCAATATCCCATTTGATGCGAGCTTTTTGAAATAACTCCATAGACTCCATATGATCAATATTATGAATTTCATGAAGAAGTTGTAACCTTGTCTGTTTCTCCGAATCAGATGCCATAGAGGAGTCAATTTTATGTTCAATATCTTGCAATAAAGCTTCGGCCTCCTGTTTACGATTCACTTCCATTTTCTTAGACTCGGAATTCCAAACTTTTAGCCTATACTTGATGAATTTAAGTTTGTCATGCAAATTTACATTCGAAGCTGTTGCATCTATAAACACTTGATTGACCACCACGTCGACATCCAAGTTTTTGGGTAGTCGTTTGTTAAGTTCAAGTTGTATTGTCAAAGTAATTCATCTTTTTTTCGTCATTTACATCGACTTTAAGTTGTGATAGTATTTTTTAAGACGACTTACATGTACTCTTTGAGTTCAATCCAAATTACAAAAAATGATTGTACATGGTTGACGCTGAAAGTTAGTTTGGCTTTCTTTTGAATCTTTTTTTATTGGTATATTCATGGGTTTGTTTGATGCATAACTTACACGACTTGACGTTGGTTAAGGACATGGACAAAACTTGAATGTTGTAGGTGGAGGGGCCAATTTGAAAAATATTTATTTTAGGGGGGCGATATACACTATGAAGATATTTTTGAATATAAAAATGACTAAAACCATATATAAAAGTGTATAAAATATAGATAAGGTCAAAAACTTTGAGGATGCCACAACCCTCATCAGTCCCTTCAAAGTTCTGTCCCGGGATTTTTATAATTTTATTTTGATATGATGGTGATACAGTTGATTGGTATCGTTAATTTAATATGGTTGTGTTCTTTTGTTTAATTCATAAAATAAAATTTTAAAGGATTAATTTCATATATTACTCTACTTTCATGATTAATTTCATACTCAAAATACAAGTATTGAATTCATAATGTACAATATTTATAATGCATATTTGGTTATATATGAAATTTTCAACTAAAAGTAGATGAGATATGAAATTGCCTCAATTTTTAAAAAGGGCAATTCTAGTCATTTCATGAAGACTTAAAATGTGAAACTTCTAAATGTCATTTTAAAACTTTGGAACATTGTTAGAGCATCTTGACGTATCAAGTCATCAAGTTTCTTGAAAAACATTATCGAACACAACACTGTAAAAACCTTTTTACTATCCTTTTCTTCAAAGTATTTTTCTTGTTGATTACCAATATTATGTAAAAATGGATATAATGTGTTCTTTACTTTATAACTTTGAGGATGTTCAAGTCTTTTATGACAGCTAGGGGGGTCGCGAAGGAGTGTGCAATACGTGACGTCGCACATGATTACCACTTAAAAGGGGCCACACTTTTATTAATTTTGCATATAAATACGTAAAATAAAAAACATATATGAGGCATATGATTCATGTTTATATGCAATTTCTCTTTAATTTACAAGTGTAATAGGGTCTTTGTTTTGATTGCTGTGACAACTCGTATTTTCAGGCCATATTTCAAAACATTACTCATGCTTCATCATTTATCATTTATCGTAAACTAGATTTACGAGCATCAAATTCACGTAACCGTAATGGTTTAGCTGTGAATTAATGAACATTTCATCAAGGACATTTCATATAGGCTAGGTTTAGTCTACATTTCATTGGCATCATTATCATCATATTAGTTCATGCATGGTTTTGCATTTTTTCATTAAACGTTTATTTTCCTATTAAATAAACGCTATCGCGTAAACATTATTTTGAAACATTTTATCCGACACTTCCAAAAATATTCCTAATATATTTTTATACTCATATTAAGATTATAAAAATTATATTATTCATTTACCCGATGTTTTAAATTTATTTCGTATATAAATTGTTAAGTTTATATAATTACGACGGTTTTTGTAAATTCAACCCGATAATTATTATTTCACTCAAATTTTACAAGAAATGTATTTTTATAATTTTTATGACCTCAATATATTTTATCTTGACCCGTTAAAATATATTTTTAGTTAACGCTACCTTACGAGCTCAAATGAATACCTAATTACCAAACTATGCTACAAATATACATTTACTCTACACATCTATACTTAATAAAAAAATATAAAAAAAAATTGAAAACTAGTAACTCATTCACGGGATAAGATCCTCTCAAGTTATAAATAACTTGATTGATCAAGTTAAGCAATTATCAACCATTGGATCAAATCCAATGGCACAAATCAAAAGAACATGAGATGATTTGAACCATTAGATTTAATCCAATGGTTAATATTTACAACTTGATCCATCAAGTTGTAAATAACTTGAGAGAATCCTCTCCCCTCATTCACACCCTTGTCGACAAGGGGAATGAGTCACACTATAGTGATACTAAATATCTACTTCTACTTGCAATCATATTCATTTTATACTTCACATATTCATTTTATCAAAGTGTAAAAGAATAAAAAGCTCTCATCCTCTTCCTCTTTTGCACCATGACCGGCCATTGAAGACCAAGAAGAAGAACTCAAATTTTTTTTTCAAGCCAAGTTTATAAAACAATCTAGACACACTCTTGATTAAGGTTGTGAAATAAAAACCTAGGGTGTTTAGGATTAAACCTTTGTTCACTTAACCTCATCAAGTTAACTTGTAAGCTTTTCATATTCATGATCATATTTCATATTCATTTTCATATTCATTACATCATATTTGAGTAAAAACATGCAAGTCTCATGGATATTTATACCACTTTTACATGTTTTTAAGAGTTATATATATATATTGTGTCATCCTATAATTACTCCTTGTTATTTATCACTCTTGGTGATGTCTAGGAACCCATGACACCCTAAGAAGGTGTATGGTAGGATTAGAATAGCTTCGGAGTTGTTTTGAATTGGTTGGAATAGGTTTTGCGCGTGAAAAACTCATTTCGACAAGTCTAATAAAGGGTCTGTCCATATTTTTGAATTCTGGAATTTTCGACAGTAAGCAAAATATTTTGGGCAAGATATTTGGAAAATACACTTTAAAACGAAAACGTGGCCGCTTGAACGGGTTAAAACGGAGCTATAACGAAAAAGTTATGCTATTTTTGAAGTTTGACGACGAAAACTATTATTCCAGAAAATTCAGCAAGCTGTCTTGACTTTTTACGAGTCAAAAATGAGTCTTAAGCGTTGTTAAATGTGTCGACTTATCAAAAATATATTAGTATATGTTATCACGATTCCGTGGATATAAAGAACGTAGAAAACGGACTTATAACGACAAATTTATTCACATTTTAAAAAGTCGCCGTAACTTTATTATATTAGCAAAATTAACATATTTTCTATTAAATACATACTACGGCTACCAAGGACCATGTTGAGGGTCGTTTTTAACAATGACGAAGTACTTTTTACAAAATGATGTCTTCTAGTAAAAGTAAGTTCGCCTAGCATATTTTTCAAAATGTCAAACCATTTGTCAAGCGGAGTTGTAACGAGTAAAATACGGTCACTTAAACTTTGCCGGAAAACCATCCTTAAACTATATTTTGGGACACAAGTACCATACTTTACCTATATTTTTCTCCGTGATCGAGACCTCTAGGATGAAAACTTAAACACTAAAACTTTGAGATAATGATACAAGCTTCCCAAAACCGTTGAGTTTGTTTCTTAATACTCGACGTACACCATTTTACGACTAGCTTTTCGAGGCCGTTTAGTCACTTTCATGAATTTTTCAAACGACATTATTTTACGACGAAAAGTTATAATTTCATAATAAATCACTAAATGATTATCGTCGGATATCATTTCAATGTAAATACATGTGAAGTAATTTAAAAATGGTCAAGACGTTAAAAGATTATTTCTCGACGAAAAGTATTATTTTCAAAAATTCATAAGTGGTATAGATATCATCCGAATTGCATGCGTAACATTACATCATGACTTATTACATATCATATCATTCATAATAGGTCAAGTTTAGAGATTCACGCTACATTTCGGTGTATCCACTTTTGTCATTATAATCATTGCAATAGGTGAGTTTCATAGCCCCTACTTTTATACGCTTTGAATTACTTTTGGGGGAGATACATGCTCAATTATTTTCATTTACTTTCATAGTTACACTAAACTTTTATGGACTACCGTGAGTTTCCATAGCCCCATTTTCAATTGTTTTAATGCTTTTATTAAACTCTTTGGGGGAGATACATGCTCATCAACTTTTATGACATTCATGATTATTTGCAACTATATGTTTATCTGAACTGAATGTTTAGTCATATTCTATATCATAAATCATGGAACTAAAGGTCTTGGGATTATTATTGAGCTAAAGGTCTTGGGATTATTATTGAGCTAAAGGTCTTGGGATTTTTATTGAGCTAAAGGTCTTGGGATTATTTGAAACAACATTCATATGTGTTATATCAATTGATTATTGATACATTAAGTAATCTCCTGTTATGTGAATTCATTTGGCATCATGCATTTGAACATAAACTATACATATTTTGGCAATGGGTTGTAAACACACAGGTTGCAAGTTTTGTATGTGCGGAACTTGGAACTGAGTGGATTTGCAATGCCTTTTCTACATAAACGATTTTGAAGGGTTTTTCATTTCAACTCAAACTCTATGAACTCACTCAACCTTTGTGTTGACACTTTATAGCATGTTTTATCTCAGGTATCTAAGGCATTCACTTCATGGCATGCATATGGACTTATCATAGAGTCGTGGTGACGACGCGTCACACATGGGATTTATGCATTTTAAAACATCGTTTGGCTTGTAACAAACTTATTTCCGCACAAGTTGATTTCATTTGGGACCTATACTTTGTAAACTCTGATTATTTTATTAAATCAAACGATGTATTTTCCAAACGACACTTTAGGTCGTTCAATATATCTGTAACTGTGATGCTATGACAGTCAACCCCCAGGAATTCCATTCCGCAAAACAGAAATTTGGGGGTGTGACAGATTGGCATCGAGCTTCGTTATAGAGAACTAGGTTGCATCATTGACCCTAGACTATAACTACATCATTATAGCATCTTATCATTTCATCATAAGTGCATGTTCACTTTACATGCGATTTATACGTACATTTTTCGAGTTATTTACTTTCATTTCAAATCGATTGTCACATAGATGCCTTTAAATACCCATTCCATTATCCTTCCTTTAGACTCCAATGTAGAGAATGCTTTGTCATTCCTTATCACAATTTTAATATCAGCTGATTCATCACCGATAACGTCGAATGCCGAGATAAACCTTTAAGTAGGGCGAAGTCACTTTCACTCCTTTGTTTCACCACTAACATGTCGAGTTACACGTTATTCACACATTAAGTCACTAGACCATCATACATTTGAAGCACTTACGACACCTCATAACCCATCTTTTGGGAACCCGTCGATTATTTTGAAAAGTAACCTTAAATTTATCACCTCACATCACATCTCTTTAGAGCACTTATTCTTAACATGGGACTTTTCTACGTCTCATTTTTCCGCTTATTTTGAAGAGTTATGGCACCGAAGAAAGCTGCACCAGAAATGACACCAGCTGCTATCCAAAGGTATATAGAGGATAGTATAGCCGAGGCACTAGGGAAAGAACGAGCAACGGTAGCGCTGCTCACTGAGGCCACGGCCGCTGCTAGACTTGCTACTGCTACGGAGCTGCAGGAGGGTCTAGAGTTCAAATTGTACATACAAGGACTTTAAGAACGTGATCCTACAAAGTTCAAAGGCAACCTGAAGGAGCCACTTGCTATGGTTCGATGGTTTGAGAAGATGGAGTCTGTGTTTCCTCTATGCAATTGCCCAGATGACTACAAGGTGAAGTTTGCCACTGGTACACTCTTAGATGGCGCAATGTCATGGTGGATTCATATTCGCAGCCTATTGGTATCGAAAATGCTTACAAGCTCACGTGGGACCAATTCAAGAGGTTGTTGACAAAGAAGTATTGTCCACGCACGGAGGTGAAGAAATTAGAAACGGAATTTTATGAGTTAATGACTGTTGGTTATGACATCGAGACCTACATTAGGAGGTTTCAAGAATTGGCTGCACTATGTCCATCAATGGTTTCGGACAATGAGAAACTACTGGAAAATTTCATTGGAGGACTTCCACAATGTATTCAAGGAGATGTAACTTCTTCCGATCCACAAACAATTGAAGAAACTATCGATAACTCAAAACTCATGGCTCAAATTGTGAAAGGGGAAAACATTATCAACAATAACCGTAACAACAACCACAACAACCAAACTAGCAACAACAAAAGGAAATGGGAAAATGACCGGGGAGGTTATGATAACGACAACCAAAACCGTAACACTAATCATCATCAACAACAGAATAGAGGGCAAGAAACCGCAATGGTTTATGTTGCTGCACCAATAGAAGGCAGAGGTTATGTTGGCACCTACCCACTATGTAATCGATGTAAGTATCGTCACTCGGGTCTTTGCCCTGTTAAGTGCTACAAGTGTCAAAAACTAGGACACCATGCAAGGAATTGTAGAGGCAAGACCATAGTTACATGTTACGAATGCGGGGAGCAAGGACACTATCGGAATCAATGTCTCCAAAACCAAGGTCAACAAGTTGAAGGTGCTCTTGGGAATGCATACATGTTAGAAGGAGGAGAAGCTCGTCATGGTCTCAACAATGCGGAAGACTGAAGAAGTTCGGAAACTAACAGTCTCATTTTTCCTTATGTACTATGTCGTACTAAGTTTATGTCTTCCATCGTATTCGGATCTTATGAATTAAGATGTGTTACTTTTTGACAAACCACTCGTTGTAAAATATTCTCATTAAGCGTACTTTCTTTTCCTTCTGATTCGTTATCATTTACAAGGTTTAGATTTCTATAAACATCGAGAGTTATAACAACTAAACCGAACGTCACATTATCGTTCCTTAATTGTACATAGCCTAGCTAACTATGTCTAATTCGGGAGGGATATCGTTCCTTAATTATACATAGCCTAGCTAACTATGTCTAATTCTGGAGGGATCATGTTATGTTGGGAGCAGTTATTTATAAGTCTTAGTGCAAGCAGGGTTTTCACATATTCATAAAAGTCAAAGTGTTACACATGGGAGATTCACCTAATATTTTCTTTACAATGATGTTTTGTACACTCTAAATCATCGATAACCATAACGACATCTCTTCATGTCTTCTTTCCTCGTTATCCATCACAAACTCAAAAATTCGATAGACTAACACGAACTGAATTCAGGGACTGAATTCCTTTTTGGTTGGGCGAATGTGACAACTCGTATTTTCAGGCCATATTTCAAAACATTACTCATGCTTCATCATTTATCATTTATCGTAAACTAGATTTACGAGCATCAAATTCACGTAACCGTAATGGTTTAGCTGTGAATTCATGAACATTTCATCAAGGACATTTCATATAGGCTAGGTTTAGTCTACATTTCATTGGCATCATTATCATCATATTAGTTCATGCATGGTTTTGCATTTTTCATTAAACGTTTATTTTCCTATTAAATAAACGCAATCGCGTAAACATTATTTTGAAATATTTTATCCGACACTTCCAAAAATATTCCTAATATATTTTTATACTCATATTAAGACTATAAAAATTATATTATTAATTTACCCGATGTTTTAAATTTATTTCGTATATAAATTGTTAAGTTTATATAATTACGACGGTTTTTGTAAATTCAACCCGATAATTATTATTTCACTCAAATTTTACAAGAAATGTATTTTTATAATTTTTATGACCTCAATATATTTTATCTTGACCCGTTAAAATATATTTTTAGTTAACGCTACCTTACAAGCTCAAATGAATACCTAATTACCAAACTATGCTACAAATATACATTTACTCTACACATCTATACTTAATTAAAAAAAAAAAAAAATGAAAACTAGTAACTCATTCACACCCTTGTCGACAAGGGGAATGAGTCACACTATAGTGATACTAAATATCTACTTCTACTTGCAATCATATTCATTTTATACTTCACATATTCATTTTATCAAAGTGTAAAAGAATAAAAAGCTCTCATCCTCTTCCTCTTTTGCACCATGACCGGCCATTGAAGACCAAGAAGAAGAACTCAAAAAAAAATTTCAAGCCAAGTTTATAAAACAATCTAGACACACTCTTGATTAAGGTTGTGAAATAAAAACCTAGGGTGTTTAGGATTAAACCTTTGTTCACTTAACCTCATCAAGTTAACTTGTAAGCTTTTCATATTCATAATCATATTTCATATTCATTTTCATATTCATTACATCATATTTGAGTAAAAACATGCAAGTCTCATGCATGTTTATACCACTTTTACATGTTTTTAAGAGTTATATATATATATTGTGTCATCCTATAATTACTCCTTGTTATTTATCACTCTTGGTGATGTCTAGGAACCCATGACACCCTAAGAAGGTGTATGGTAGGATTAGAATAGCTTCGGAGTTGTTTTGAATTGGTTGGAATAGGTTTTGCGCGTGAAAAACTCATTTCGACAAGTCTAATAAAGGGTCTGTCCATATTTTTGAATTCTGGAATTTTCGACAGTAAGCAAAATATTTTGGGCCAGATATTTGGAAAATACACTTTAAAACGAAAACGTGGCCGCTTGAACGGGTTAAAACGGAGCTATAACGAAAAAGTTATGCTATTTTTGAAGTTTGACGACGAAAACTATTATTCCAGAAAATTCAGCAAGCTGTCTTGACTTTTTACGAGTCAAAAATGAGTCTTAAGCGTTGTTAAATGTGTCGACTTATCAAAAATATATTAGTATATGTTATCACGATTCCGTGGATATAAAGAACGTAGAAAACGGACTTATAACGACAAAGTGATTCACATTTTAAAAAGTTGCCGTAACTTTATTATATTAGCAAAATTAACATATTTTCTATTAAATACATACTACGGCTACCAAGGACCAAGTTGAGGGTCGTTTTTAACAATGACGAAGTACTTTTTACAAAATGATGTCTTCTAGTAAAAGTAAGTTCGCCTAGCATATTTTTCAAAATGTCAAACCATTTGTCAAGCGGAGTTGTAACGAGTAAAATACGGTCACTTAAACTTTGCCGGAAAACCATCCTTAAACTATATTTTGGGACACAAGTACCATACTTTACCTATATTTTTCTCCGTGATCGAGACCTCTAGGATGAAAACTTAAACACTAAAACTTTGAGATAATGATACAAGCTTCCCAAAACCGTTGAGTTTGTTTCTTAATACTCGACGTACACCATTTTACGACTAGCTTTTCGAGGCCGTTTAGTCACTTTCATGAATTTTTCAAACGACATTATTTTACGACGAAAAGTTATAATTTCATAATAAATCACTAAATGATTATCGTCGGATATCATTTCAATGTAAATACATGTGAAGTAATTTAAAAATGGTCAAGACGTTAAAAGATTATTTCTCGACGAGAAATATTATTTTCAAAAATTCATAAGTGGTATAGATATCATCCGAATTGCATGCGTAACATTACATCATGACTTATTACATATCATATCATTCATAATAGGTCAAGTTTAGAGATTCACGCTACATTTCGGTGTATCCACTTTTGTCATTATAATCATTGCAATAGGTGAGTTTCATAGCCCCTACTTTTATACGCTTTGAATTACTTTTGAGGGAGATACATGCTCAATTATTTTCATTTACTTTCATAGTTACACTAAACTTTTATGGACTACCGTGAGTTTCCATAGCCCCATTTTCAATTGTTTTAATGCTTTTATTAAACTCTTTGGGGGAGATACATGCTCATCAACTTTTATGACATTCATGATTATTTGCAACTATATGTTTATCTGAACTGAATGTTTAGTCATATTCTATATCATAAATCATGGAACTAAAGGTCCTGGGATTATTATTGAGCTAAAGGTCTTGGGATTATTATTGAGCTAAAGGTCTTGGGATTTTTATTGAGCTAAAGGTCTTGGGATTATTTGAAACAACATTCATATGTGTTATATCAATTGATTATTGATACATTAAGTAATCTCCTGTTATGTGAATTCATTTGACATCATGCATTTGAACATAAACTATACATATTTTGGCAATGGGTTGTAAACACACAGGTTGCAAGTTTTGTATGTGCGGAACTTGGAACTGAGTGGATTTGCAATGCCTTTGCTATATAAACGATTTTGAAGGGTTTTTCATTTCAACTCAAACTCTATGAACTCACTCAACCTTTGTGTTGACACTTTATAGCATGTTTTATCTCAGGTATCTAAGGCATTCACTTCATGGCATGCATATGGACTTATCATAGAGTCGTGGTGACGACGCGTCACACATGGGATTTATGCATTTTAAAACATCGTTTGGCTTGTAACAAACTTATTTCCGCACAAGTTGATTTCATTTGGGACCTATACTTTGTAAACTCTGATTATTTTATTAAATCAAACGATGTATTTTCTAAACGACACTTTAGGTCGTTCAATATATCTGTAACTGTGATGCTATGATAGTCAACCCCGTGAATTCCATTCCGCTGCAAAACAGGAAATTTGGGGGTGTGACAATTGCTCAGGGCCACCGAAAATCATGAAACAACCCTGATGACGGCATGCCACTTCAGTTAGTTAGTCTACTTAATTTTCCTATATCGATGTATTGTTCTTGCTCGTAAACCACTTGTGAAAAGGATAGTGGGTGTACCAGACTAACCCGACTTTGAGTTTCGTCCCCACCAACCAATTATCTTAACTAATTGGCGCCGATCTCCAATGTTAATCATCTTTTTAACAACACTTAGGACACCTACGCAATACCAAGATTAGTGATATGAAGCAACAAAAATAGTCATATATGCTCATTTATCATCATGTATCAACATAAATCACATCGTTGATCGTTGATCTAAAACTTAAACAGATCACTAAATTGCACATCATAAATAAACACACATACATGTAAAAATAAAACCTCATATTAATCAATTCCCACCAACACGTGCAAACTTGAACAAACCTTAGCTACGTACCGCGAACACCCGTTGCCACACAAGCCTTCAAAAGAAAACCCACAAAGCTGCGCCTTCAACGCCTCTCCACAACCAACATAACTCATAACTCTAAGTCTAAAACCTTTTGCTAATCAACTCGTGAAGTACAAGTATCATCCATTCCATATACATGATCACTCACGTTTGGAAAAAAAAGCTTCGAGTAACTCTATTAATTGGTAAACCAATATACGTTAGACACACATATATGTCCAACTTAAACCTCATGGTGTTGATTGAGCACATGTACATTTCATTGCATAACAACCGGTATAAAATTATAAAACTATGGAAAATAAATTAGTGCAAGTTTAATATCAAAAGGGTTTTGACCTCTGAGCATCCCACATCACCCTGTGAGGGGAAGTATCTTTGTAGGAGGTGGTTATAATAAAGGAGGGAAGGATTTAACCAAAAGTAGGCATGTTGAATTCTTTCAAATGCCAATAGTCAACTTTCTTTTGCTTGCAAGCTTATGATTTTTGTTTTATAAGTTTGCAAGCGAAAAATGTTGTCATTGTCATTTATGTACTTGGACAAGCTTACAATTTTAGTATAAAAAGTTATCTAAACATTAACGCATTATAAATTTTGACCATTGCATTTATAGTATTATAATATAGGACAATCTCACAATAATAAACAGGTGTTGTAAGATTGGATTGGATTGGATTGGATTTGAGATCCAATGAATCTATTGAGAACGATAACATTTATTTCTATTATGTAAATGAGAATTGATTTGCATAATTATATTACTCACGATTTTGATTTGTATAGTGCTTATAGTATGCTTTAACTGTTTGTAAAATTAAGTGTTTCAATAAGAAAAAATATGAGTCTCCCAATCACCTCTCATTATAAATCTAGGAGTGAGACAAAGATTTTATCTAGCCATCTAGAGTGTCACTCCTGGGTGGTTGTAAGTCTAAACAAACTCGATGTCTATAATTCCAAATGCCCAAAAACGTGGTTTGAGTTACATCATTAGTGTATGTGTTGATTTGCACACATATTTTTTTATTGGGCACTCCACCTCATGTTTTGGGCAGTTGTATCCAGCTTATATTTTGCTAAAATTGATTGTATAGTAAAGTGTGTAAATCAATAAAAAAAAATGTGAAATTCATCTCCTTTGGATATAGGTGGAAGAGTGATGTTTTATGACAACTAAATCACGCTATCCAAGTTTTTTCTTGATAGTCGGTTGTTAAGTTTAAGTTGTATCGTCAAAGTTACTATTTTTTTTTCATTTACATCTACTTTAAGTTATGAAAGTATCCATCAACGCGATTTACATGTACTCTTTCTGTGAAAGTATCTATCAACGTGATTTATATGTACTCTTTAAGTTCAATCCAAATTATGAAATACAAATGTACATGGTTGACTTAAAGGGGGATAAATAAGGACGTGGCCTTAGTTTTGCATTTTTTAGTCTTTATTTTATCGGTATTTTTTATGCGTAACTTACATGACTCTATGTTGGTTAGTTAGGATAAAGAACATGGTGAAGTAATATTATCAAATAAAACCTACTTATTTAGATTTTTTAAATGCAAAAATAGTATCTACAAACCTGTTTTCTTTTGTTATTTTCTTGTTAATTACTAATCTTAGTAAAAAGGATCTAATATGTTCTTTACTTAAAAACTCTGAAGATGTTCAAGTCTTTTATGACGGCATGACACTTCACTTAGCCGATCCACTAGATGTTTCTTGCTCTGAAACCACTTGTAAGAAGGATTTTGGGTGTAGACTAACTCGGATTCCCACACCGTCCCGTTCTGCCAATTCCCCTCCCTACTGTTTTAGTAGTCCCTAATGTTAATCCTCTTTAAAAAAAACACTTATGACACCTACACAAGACCAATGTCATTTACTCAAATATACATGTGTACTAGAAAATCTTATCAATTGGGTTTTTACTTGTTAGCCTCCCACATCGCATTGTGAAAGGAATGTAGCTTGTGAGAGGTGGTTATAAATAAGGAGGGAATGATACAATATGAACTAGGCATGCATTATTCCATAAAAGCCGATGGTCAAGTTTTGGTTGCTTGCAAACTTTGTGATTTGTGTTCTATTAGTTTGCAAGCATGATCTTTGACCGTTGTTTTTTATATTATTTTACAGGCTTACAAATTTATACATAAATTTAGCTAAACCTTGACTTGCCATAAATTTAAATGGTCAATGTCATAAAATACTAAACAGATTTTTAAGTTTTTCATTTTAGTAGCTAATTTTTATTTTATTATCCGTCACATATAGTTATGAAACATACGTAGTATATTTGAAGACCCAAAGGCAGTGGCGGAACTTGAGGATTCTTGTTCGGGGGCCAAGATCATGCTAGCGTAAACTGCTCAAACATGTCCATGAATATTTGAAATTGTTCATACATGACTAGAAATTTTTGAAATATATTAACAAACCAATGTAACAAAAACAATATGAAAGTCTGGATGCTTTAAATCACGAAACAAATTAATCAATGTTACTAGTTGAAAATCAAATCAAGTATCCACGAAACTTTTTCTTTCAAACAAATCCACCAATCTTTTTCTTTTGTCTTAATATGCCAAACGTAGCAAATCAAAATTTTCGAACAAGCAAATTCAGACAATGATGCAAGCGTGTACAATTCTATTCTCCACACTTTATAAGTAGTATAGATAAAAAAGTATAGATATAGATATAGCATGGATTATTTTTATGTGTCGTTTTTTAAAAGTTTTAATTTTTTATATGTGCCGTCGTTTTAGATCTCACTTTTTGTATTTGATAATAAAAAAGTCGTGAACTGTAACCTAATCACTCTTAGTAGTCCTCTTTCCTAAGACTCATTTTAGATACGTAATTAACTTTTAGTAGTCCTCTATACTAATACTTTCATTTTACATAGTCCTCTTTCTTAAGACTTTCATTTTACATTTGTGTATTTTAAAATGCTCTTATGTTTGTTTTTTTATTACGTCACACCACATGTCTTGAGTCACGGCTCAATGGTGCAACAAAATCCATTGCAACAAAATATGTGTATTTACTTTTTTCTCCTAATAACTCGCTTCTTTACCAGATCTTATCATATATTGTTACCACAAAGCACAACGAAAACCACATAACACCAAAACTTTATATGATCTTAATATATCTTGAACCACAAACACCACCAAACCTCAAAACTAAACATACGAAACCGGTTAGATCCTGAAACATCCGGTTAGATCGGACAGATCCAATCAATGATAGAACACATAAAGACTCAAAACACGACTAAGCCACAAAATTGCACCGATACCACTGAAACACCAGCGAAACCACTAAAACATCAACTCAAACACCACCTGTTTTACCAGGAACCGGTGGTGTTGGGGTGAAAGTAGTTGATGGTGGTGGCGACGCTAGTAGTGGCAGCAGAACCTAGTGCTCGTGAGTCATGATGTCTGAATCAACTGGTGTTTGAGTTTTTGAAATAGAGAGAGAAAATAAGAGGATGGAGGGGATGGTGAGTCCATGGTTGTTCAACAATGATTGGTGAGTCCATGGTTGTTCAACAGTGACTGGATAATATGTGTATCAATGTGTTGTATATAATGCATATGTGGTTGTAAGTCTGAAATTTTGTGCTTTAATGTGTTGTACATCATGCTTTATTACTTGCAAGTCTGAAAATTAAATAGGAGAGAGAGTCGTTTGTGCATTATAAGTAGTAGTGATATGGAAACCTAAGTACATGTTTTTTTTTCTCCTTTTTCTTTGTCCTTTTGTCTTTATTATTTATTAACATTTTTTTTCTTTTTCTTTTTTTCGAAATTAACATTTTTTTTATTATTTTTTTAAATTCACGTTTTTTTATTCAAAATTTTTTTCCCATTCATACGTTTTCATCTGTATTCATGCGTTTTGTTTTTTATGCCGTTGTTCATATTTTTGGTCCGTCTTTTTTACGCTTACATTTACATCCGTTTCATATGAGCGTTTTCAGACGTTTTGTCCGATTCTTCCCATTTTAGACATTTTCTTCTATTTTGAGACGTTTTCATCCGTTTTTATACGTTTTCGTCCGTTTTCATACGTTTTCGTATGTTTTCTTATGTTTTCGTTTGTTTTCATACTTTTTTGTCCATTTTCTTACATTTTCGTCCGTTTTCTTTCATTTTCGTCCATTTTTCATACGTTTACAGACGTGTTTTTACGCTTTCATACGTTTTCAGACGTGTTTTTACGCTTTCATACGTTTTCGTCTTTTTCATCCGTTTTCGGCTATTTTCATCCATTTTCATACGTTTCTTTATGTTTTTTTTAGGTTTTCATGTATTTTCGTCCGTTCTTAGACGTTTTCGTCTGTATTTTTACGTTTTCATGTACTTTTGTTCGTTTTATACGTTTTCGACCATTTTTAGATGTTTTCATACGTTGTCATCCATTTTTTTACGTTTTCGTCTGTCTTCAGATGTTTACATCCGTTTTTATACGTTTTCAGACGTTTTTGTCCATTTTCAGATGTTTTTATCTGTTTTCATACGTTTTTATACGTTTTTCATTTGATTTTATACGTGTTTGTCCGTTTTCAGACGTTTTCATTTTGATATTTGTAAGTGACACTTATTTATCTCTTGTGATACAACACTATAAGGAAGATGAAAAGTATTACATTATTCGTCATGTGTGTGTTATCAGTTGTGATACTCAACTAAGAATGTGATGGTTGTATTTTTGAAAATATTTAGGAAGATTTTTGTGTTTTATGATATTATGAAATATTAGAAAAGTTGTTCAACTGAAAACAAGAGATGTTATGATACTTTTGATAGACTTGTGGTGGATTTTTCTATTTAATGGATACATTGTGCATGTTTCGATAGGTTTTATAGCAGGATTTGAAAATATCTATGGTTGAATCAACAAACTAAGTAAGCTATGGTTGAAGATAGCACACATCTTTATAAACAAACTGAGGAAGCTCAATCACCTGTGATATCAAAGGTGATATCAGCTCACTTGTGATATCACACGTGATATCGTGTGTGATAACACCGGTGATATCACCTGTGATATCATGTGTGATATTACCGGTGATAGCATGTGTGATATCATAGTTTATATCACTTGTGATATCACCTGTCATATCATGTTGTATCACCTGTGGTATCATGTGATATCACAAGTGAGGTGATATCACCTGTGATATCATGTGTGATATCACAAATGTTTGAGCTTACTCAGTTTGTTTATAATATGTGTGCTTTCTTCAACCATAACTTCTTTAGTTTGCTGATTCAACCATAGATATTTTTAAATCCCGCTATAAAACCTATCGAAACATGCACAATGTATCCATTAAATAGAAAAATTTACCACAAGTCTTACAAAAGTTTTATAACATCTCTTGTTTTCAGTTAAACACCTTTTCAAATATTTCATATTATCATAAAACATAAAAATCTTCCTAAATATTTTCAAAAACACAAACAAGAAAAATGAACAGACTCATCACAGTAGTATAATAAGTGATGTTTATTATCATTTCTTTCATATATACTTGGTAAAATACTAAATTCTTATCACATGGTATAAATTCAATATTTCACATTGTTAGTTGAGTATCACAACTGATAACACATACATGATGAAGAGTGTAATACTCTTCATCTTTCTTACAGTGTTATATCACAAGAGATAAATAAGTGTCACTTAAAAATATCAAAATGAATAAAAAGGAAGCAAAGTATGAAAATAGAGACTTGACATATTCTCAAAATCAAACAAGTGTTGCATTAAATTAGCATTTTTTGAACAAAATAAAAATTCACCTAAAGAGACTTTAACCCTTTTATTTATTCTAAGCGCATTAAAAAAATATGCGCTTGTCAATTGCGATGAAAGACACAAAAATTATCTTGTAACAGAAAATTATAAAAATATCAGAAAACATATAGGTGATAATATATAAAAATAGACGGAGCAATGAAATATCTCAGATGATATTAAAGGTTAAAAAAACATACTTGTTTGTTTATGGAATATCACAAGTGATATTAGACATTAACTTTTTTTTTAATAAAATATCACAATTGATATTTGTCACACCCCCAATTTACCTGTTTTGCAGCGGAATTGAATACCTTGGGGAGGACTGTCATAGCATCAAAGTTACAGTTATATCGAACGACCTAAAGTGTCGTTTAGAAAACACATCGTTTGATTTAATAAAACAATCAGAGTTTACAAAGTATAGGTCCCAAATGAAAATCAACTTGTGCGGAAATAAGTGTGTTACAATTCCAACGATGTTTTTAAAGTGTAAAAATCCCATGTGAGACGCGTCGTTACCACGACTCTATGATGTGTCCAAATGCATGCCATGAAGTGAATGCCTTAGATACCTGAGATAAAACATGCTAAAAAGTGTCAACACAAAGGTTGGTGAGTTCATAGAGTTTGGTTAATAAGTAAAGCCTTAAAAGAGTGTTCATGTAATAAAGGCAAGTTTTTGGTCATATATAATAGTTCGCAAAGCAAAGGCATCGTAAATCCACTCAGTTCCAAGTCCCGCCCATACAAAACTTGCAACCTGTGTGTTTACAACCCACTGCTAAAAATAGTATGTCAATCATGTATGCATGTATCATAGTAGTTAAAAGTATAAATGTCACCACAAGGGTCTTCCAACAACTCGTGTTGGGATGTTCCTCCAACGCTCACGTTGGGATGTATCCATAAAAATGGCCTTCCAACATATAAATGTTGGGATGTTCCTCCAACGACGCACGTTGGGCTGTATCCAAATGAATGGCCTTCCAACATATAAATGCTGGGATGTTCCTCCAACGACGCACTTGGGTCAGATCCAAATTAATGGCCTTCCAACATATAAATGCCGGGATGTTTGTTTAAGTCTAGTCAATACACACACCAAGTCTAGAGTATAAGTAATGTTGTTTGGCAAAGGAGTTTAAATGTTTGGATAAATAAGCATATATCTCGCCCCAAATAGTTTATAGGAATTTAAATGAGTAAAAGCGGGGTATGAACTCACAATAGTATGTAAAAGTTTAGAGTACTTGTGAAAGTAAATGAAAATAGTTTGAGCATGTATCTCCCCCAAAAGTAATTGAAAATGTATAAAAGTAGGGGCTATGAAACTCACAGTAATATGTCAAAGTTTAGAATATTTGTGATAGTGAAAGTAAGTAGTTGAGCATGTATCTCCCCCAAAGAGTTTGTAAGACAAATACGTAATAGAAAGTGGGGCTACGAACTCACCTGATGTGATTGATATGCTAACAAAATGAAGTGCAAGAAAATGAGGCTCGAAAACTATCCGCGACCTAAAATGAATGATATGATACTCAATGAGTTATGATGTAATGTTATGCATGCATTTCGTATGCTATTTATACCATTTGCGAGTTTTGAAAATAATACTCTTCGTCGAAAAATACTCCTTTGACGTCTTGACCATTCTTAAATTACTTTACAAGTATTTACGTCAAAATGTCATCCTACAATGGTTTTGTAATGATTTATTGTGAAATTTCAACTTTTCGTCGTAAAATAATAATGTCGGGAAATTTCATGAAGGTGACAAAATGGCTTTGAAAAACTAGTCGTAAAATGGTGTACGTCGAACGTTAGGGAACGAACTCGACGGTTTTGGAAAGCTTGTATCAAAATCTAGAAGTTTCAGTTCAGGAGTTTTCGACATAAAGGTCTCGAACATAAAGATAATAAGGGTTAAAGATGGTGATTTTGTCCAATGTTGTGTAAAAAAAATGAGTTTCGGCAAAGTTTAAGCAATCGTAATTAATTTATTACAACTCCGCTATACAAACGGTTGGTCGTTTTGAAAAATATGCTTGGTGATCTCGATTTTATTAGAAGACATTTCGTTACAAAAGTTCCACATCAACGTTAAAACACCTCCAACATGGTCGTTTTAGTTACCGTAACACTTGTCTCGTAAAATAATATAGTTTTTCAGAAAATAATAGTTACGGCAATTTTATGAAAACGTGCATATCTTAGTCGTTTCAAATCCGTTTTCTACGTATAATACGTCCTTAGCTTCGTATCAAAGTATACTAATATATTTTTGACAAGTCGAAATAATTTGTAAAGCTTAAGGCTCGTTTTTGACTCGGACAAATTAAAAACATGTTGCTGAAATTTCAGAAAACTATACATTTCGTCGTCAAACTTGTAAAATCCATAACTTCTTCGTTATAACTCCGTTTTAATCCGTTCAAGCGGCCACGGATTCGTTTTAAAGTATATTTTCTAAATATCAAGGCCAAAATTTCGTGCCTACTGTCGGATTTTCCAGAAAATCAAAATAAGGACAGACCACTTTTAATACTTATCGAAAATAGTTTTTCTCGTACTAAACCTATTCCAATCCCTTCAAATCAACTCCAAAGCTAATCTAATCCTACCATACACCTTCTTAGGGTGTCATGGGTTCCTAAACATCATCAAGACCAAAATATACCAAGGGAATAATTATAGGATGACTTTATATATAATAAACTCTAAAAATCATGTAAAAATGGTATAACTAACACAAGTCTTGCATGTTTGCTATGAAAATGATAAAATACATATGAAATGAAAGTGAAAGATATAAAATGAAAGAAATATGCTTACTAGCTAATATGATGAGGTGCAAACAACAAGGGTTAACCTAAACACCCTAGGTTTTTATTTCAAAACCTTAATAAGAGTGTAATCTAGAGTGTTTAAAACTTGATTAGCAAAATTTTGATGAATCTCTTCTACCCTTGAGGCTTGACCGGTTCTAGAGAGCAAGAAAAAGAGAGAAATATCTTTGATAGTGTGAGAAAATTATTGAGGTGAAGTGTATGAATGAATGAAATTAAGATAGTGTATGTATCTATACAATTGAAAATTTGTACCACTCTTAAATGCATCCCCCTCCCATGACCGGATTTTTGGGGGATTTTGTCTCTCAAAATATCTTTTTTTTTATATCATGTATATACTTGTATAGTTGTAAGAAAAATGTAAGTGAAATGTTGTGTAGTAATAACTTTGTAAAGTAAATGGTAGCTTTTAGGTAAAAAGAGATTTTTAATAGATCAAAGTAGAATGTAATGAGATCATAAAAATTGTAAAAATACATTCCTTGTGAAATTTGAGTGATATAAAAATTACCGAGTAGTTTTTAAGAAAAACGTCGTAATAATATGGATTTAACGATTTATATACAAAATAAATTTAGAACACTAGGTAAACTCAAAATATTATTTTTATAAACTAAATGTAAGTATAAAAATATATCGGGATCATTTTTAGAAGTATCGGATTAAATGTTCAAAATAATAACTTACGCGATAACGTTTATTTAATATGAAATTTACGCGTTTAATGTGAAATGAAAAGTCATGAATGAACTAACATGATGCAAATGATGCTAATGAAATGTAGACTAAACTTAGTCCATATGAAATGTTCGTGATGTTATGATCATGAATTCGCCGCTAAACCATAAAGGTTACGCGAATTTGGAACACGCAAACCTAGTTTACGATAAATGATGAAATTGTGAAGCATGAATTGTTTTGAGAAATGACCAAAATTTGAGAATTGTGACATTCTTCCCATGTCAGAGGAATCACGTCCTCGTGATTCAATCGATGATACTATGGTTCGAACCTCGACAAGGGTTCTAAAAGTTTATGCTCGTGTATGGTCTAAATGATTATGTCAATGCTCATGCATATGAGTTACTCGTCCCACAAGATACGTTCCTGTGCTATCGTGAGCAATTCCCATCCTAAATACATGCTTTCTTATGATTAGGCTCGATGAGACAAGCTTTCCCATTCTCAAGCAAAATTTTTAAAAGACTTTTTGGTAACCGATTTTTGATTAATCCCACAACTCATCAAACAAGAACTGTCATACGATTAGGCTAAATCGGTTTAGGTAACGACTTGTTTCTAGCTCGATCTTTGCAACTCATCAAACAAGAACTGTCACTCGGATCAAACTAGAAACAAGTGGTTTGAAGAAAATCTTTTGAAAATTTGGCTTGATTACGGAATTGCTTACACATATGAGACTACTACTCCCTTCATTGCATGATTCTTCCTGAATTAGACATAGGTGATCAGGCTATGTATAATTTAGGAGTAACTATGCAATGCTTGAACTAATCGACTCATATGATGTTTGGTGTTGAGTCATAAGTCCGCATGTATAAAGAATGTGCACTTATAATGATATGATGAGATGCTATGATGATGTGGTTATAGTCTAGGGTCAATGATGCAACCTAGTTCTCTATAACCGATGCTCGATACCAATGTCACACCCCCAAATTACCTGTTTTGCAGCGGAATTGAATACCTTGGGGAGGACTGTCATAGCATCAAAGTTACAGTTATATCGAACGACCTAAAGTGTCGTTTAGAAAACACATCGTTTGATTTAATAAAACAATCAGAGTTTATAAAGTATAGGTCCCAAATGAAAATCAACTTGTGCGGAAATAAGTGTGTTACAATTCCAACGATGTTTTTAAAGTGTAAAAATCCCATGTGAGACGCGTCGTTACCACGACTCTATGATGTGTCCAAATGCATGCCATGAAGTGAATGCCTTAGATACCCGAGATAAAACATGCTAAAAGTGTCAACACAAAGGTTGGTGAGTTCATAGAGTTTGGTTAATAAGTAAAGCCTTAAAAGAGTGTTCATGTAATAAAGGCAAGTTTTTGGTCATATATAATAGTTCGCAAAGCAAAGGCATCGTAAATCCACTCAGTTCGCCCAAGTCCCTACCATACAAAACTTGCAACCTGTGTGTTTACAACCCATTGCTAAAAATAGTATGTCAATCATGTATGCATGTATCATAGTAGTTAAAAGTATAAATGTCACCACAAGGGTCTTCCAACAACTCGTGTTGGAATGTTCCTCCAACGCTCACGTTGGGATGTATCCATAAAAATGGCCTTCCAACATATAAATGCTGGGATGTTCCTCCAACGACGCACGTTGGGCTGTATCCAAATGAATGGCCTTCCAACATATAAATGCTGGGATGTTCCTCCAACGACGCACGTTGGGCTGTATCCAAATTAATGGCCTTCCAACATATAAATGCTGGGATGTTTGTTTAAGTCTAGTCAATACACACACCAAGTCTAGAGTATAAGTAATGTTGTTTGGCAAAGAGTTTAAATGTTTGGATAAATAAGCATATATCTCGCCCAAATAGTTTATAGGAATTTAAATGAGTAAAGCGGGGTATGAACTCACAATAGTATGTAAAAGTTTAGAGTACTTGTGAAAGTAAATGAAAATAGTTTGAGCATGTATCTCCCCCAAAAGTAATTGAAAATGTATAAAAGTAGGGGCTATGAAACTCACAGTAATATGTCAAAGTTTAGAATATTTGTGATAGTGAAAGTAAGTAGTTGAGCATGTATCTCCCCAAAGAGTTTGTAAGACAAATACGTAATAGAAAGTGGGGCTACGAACTCACCGGATGTGATTGATATGCTAACAAAATGAAGTGCAAGAAAATGAGGCTCGGAACTATCCGCGACCTAAAATGAATGATATGATACTTAATGAGTTATGATGTAATGTTATGCATGCATTTCGTATGCTATTTATACCATTTGTGAGTTTTGAAAATAATACTCTTCGTCGAAAAATACTCCTTTGACGTCTTGACCATTCTTAAATTACTTTACAAGTATTTACGTCAAAATGTCATCCTACAATGGTTTTGTAATGATTTATTGTGAAATTTCAACTTTTCGTCAGTAAAATAATGTCGCCGGAAATTTCATGAAGGTGACAAAATGGCTTTGAAAAACTAGTCGTAAAATGGTGTACGTCGAACGTTAGGGAACGAACTCGACGGTTTTGGAAAGCTTGTATCAAAATCTAGAAGTTTCAGTTCAGGAGTTTTCGACATAAAGGTCTCGAACATAAAGATAATAAGGGTTAAAGATGGTGATTTTGTCCAATGTTGTGTAAAAAAAATGAGTTTCGGCAAAGTTTAAGCAATCGTAATTAATTTATTACAACTCTGCTATACAAACGGTTGGTCGTTTTGAAAAATATGCTTGGTGATCTCGATTTTATTAGAAGACATTTCGTTACAAAAAGTTCCACATCAACGTTAAAAACAGCCTCCAACATGGTCGTTTTAGTTACCGTAACACTTGTCTCGTAAAATAATATAGTTTTTCTGAAAATAATAGTTACGGCAATTTTATGAAAACGTGCATATCTTAGTCGTTTCAAATCCGTTTTCTACGATAATACGTCCTTAGCTTTGTATCAAAGTATACTAATATATTTTTGACAAGTCGAAATAATTTGTAAAGCTTAAGGCTCGTTTTTGACTCGGACAAATTAAAAACATGTTGCTGAAATTTCAGAAAACTATACATTTCGTCGTCAAACTTGTAAAATCCATAACTTCTTCGTTATAACTCCGTTTTAATCCGTTCAAGCGGCCACGGATTCGTTTTAAAGTATATTTTCTAAATATCAAGGCCAAAATTTCGTGCCTACTGTCGGATTTTCCAGAAAATCAAAATAAGACAGACCACTTTTAATACTTATCGAAAATAGTTTTTCTCGTACTAAACCTATTCCAATCCCTTCAAATCAACTCCAAAGCTAATCTAATCCTACCATACACCTTCTTAGGGTGTCATGGGTTCCTAAACATCATCAAGACCAAAATATACCAAGGGAATAATTATAGGATGACTTTATATATAATAAACTCTAAAAATCATGTAAAAATGGTATAACTAACACAAGTCTTGCATGTTTGCTATGAAAATGATAAAATACATATGAAATGAAAGTGAAAGATATAAAATGAAAGAAATATGCTTACTAGCTAATATGATGAGGTGCAAACAACAAGGGTTAACCTAAACACCCTAGGTTTTTATTTCAAAACCTTAATAAGAGTGTAATCTAGAGTGTTTAAAACTTGATTAGCAAAATTTTGATGAATCTCTTCTACCCTTGAGGCTTGACCGGTTCTAGAGAGAAAAGAGAGAAATATCTTTGATAGTGTGAGAAAATTATTGAGGTGAAGTGTATGAATGAATGAAATTAAGATAGTGTATGTATCTATACAATTGAAAATTTGTACCACTCTTAAATGCATCCCCCCCCATGACCGGATTTTTGGGGGATTTTGTCTCTCAAAATATCCTTTTTTTTTATATCATGTATATACTTGTATAGTTGTAAGAAAAATGTAAGTGAAATGTTGTGTAGTAATAACTTTGTAAAGTAAATGGTAGCTTTTAGGTAAAAAGAGATTTTTAATAGATCAAAGTAGAATGTAATGAGATCATAAAAATTGTAAAAATACATTCCTTGTGAAATTTGAGTGATATAAAAATTACCGAGTAGTTTTTAAGAATAACGTCGTAATAATATAAATTTAACGATTTATATACAAAATAAATTTAAAACACTAGGTAAACTCAAAATATTATTTTTATAAACTAAATGTAAGTATAAAAATATATCGGGATCATTTTTAGAAGTATCGGATTAAATGTTCAAAATAATAACTTACGCGATAACGTTTATTTAATATGAAATTTACGCGTTTAATGTGAAATGAAAAGTCATGAATGAACTAACATGATGCAAATGATGCTAATGAAATGTAGACTAAACTTAGTCCATATGAAATGTTCGTGATGTTATGATCATGAATTCGCCGCTAAACCATAAAGGTTACGCGAATTTGGAACACGCAAACCTAGTTTACGATAAATGATGAAATTGTGAAGCATGAATTGTTTTGAAAATGACCAAAATTGAGAATTGTGACATTCTTCCCGTATCGGAGGAATCACGTCCTCATGATTCAATCGATGATACTATGGTTCGAACCTCGACAAGGGTTCTAAAAGTTTATGCTCGTGTATGGTCTAAATGATTATGTCAATGCTCATGCATATGAGTTACTCGTCCCACAAGATACGTTCTTGTGCTATCGTGAGCAATTCCATCCTAAATACATGCTTTCTTATGATTAGGCTCGATGAGACAAGCTTTCCCATTCTCAAGCAAAATTTTAAAAGACTTTTTGGTAACCGATTTTTATTTAATCCCACAACTCATCAAACAAGAACTGTCATACGATTAGGCTAAATCGGTTTAGGTAACGACTTGTTTATAGCTCGATCTTTGCAACTCATCAAACAAGAACTGTCACTCGGATCAAACTAGAAACAAGTGGTTTGAAGAAAATCTTTTGAAAATTTGGCTTGATTCCGGAATTGCTTACACATATGAGACTACTACTCCCTTCATTGCATGATTCTTCACAATTAGACATAGGTGCTCAGGCTATGTATAATTTAGGAGTAACTATGCAATGCTTGAACTAATCGACTCATATGATGTTTTGTGTTGAGTCATAAGTCCGCATGTATAAAGAATGTGCACTTATAATGATATGATGAGATGCTATGATGATGTGGTTATAGTCTAGGGTCAATGATGCAACCTAGTTCTCTATAAGCCTTCGATACCAATCTGTCACACCCCCAATTACGTTTTCTGTGAATTGAATACCTTGGAGAGGACTGTCATAGCATCAAAGTTACAGTTATATCGAACGACCTAAAGTGTCGTTTAGAAAACACATCGTTTGATTTAATAAAACAATCAGAGTTTACAAAGTATAGGTCCCAAATGAAAATCAACTTGTGCGGAAATAAGTGTGTTACAATTCCAACGATGTTTTTAAAGTGTAAAAATCCCATGTGAGGCAGCGTCGTTACCACGACTCTATGATGTGTCCAAATGCATGATGAATGCCTTAGATACCTGAGATAAAACATGCTAAAAGTGTCAACACAAAGGTTGGTGAGTTCATAGAGTTTGGTTAATACAAAAGCCTTAAAAGTGTTCATGTAATAAAGGCAAGTTTTTGGTCATATATAATAGTTCGCAAAGCAAAGGCATCGAAATCCACTCAGTTCAAGTCCCATATACAAAACTTGCAACTGTGTTTTACTTACTAAAAATAGTATGTCAATCATGTATGCATGTATCATAGTAGTTAGGAGTATAAATGTCACCACAAGGGTCTTCCAACAACTCGTGTTGGGATGTTCCTCCAACGCTCACGTTGGGATGTATCCATAAAAATGGCCTTCAACATATATAATGCTGGGATGTTCCTCCAACTGCACGTTGGGCTGTATCCAAATGAATGGCCTTCCAACATATAAATCTTTGGATGTTCAACACGAGCGTTGGTATCAAATTAATGGCCTTCCACCATATAAATGCTGGGATGTTTGTTTAAGTCTAGTCAATACACACACCAAGTCTAGAGTATAAGTAATGTTGTTTGGCAAAAGAGTTTAAATGTTTGGATAAATAAGCATATATCTCGCCCAAATAGTTTATAGGAATTTAAATGAGTAAAAGCGGGTATGAACTCACAATAGTATGTAAAAGTTTAGAGTACTTGTGAAAGTAAATGAAAATAGTTTGAGCATGTATCTCCCAAAGTAGTGAAAATGTATAAAAGTAGGGGCTATGAAACTCACGTATATGTCAAAGTTTAGAATATTTGTGATAGTGAAAGTAAGTAGTTGAGCATGTATCTCCCACAAAGAGTTTGTAAGACAAATACGTAATAGAAAGTGGGGCTACGAACTCACCTGATGTGATTGATATGCTAACAAAATGAAGTGCAAGAAAATGAGGCTTGGAAACTATCCGCGACCTAAAATGAATGATATGATACTCAATGAGTTATGATGTAATGTTATGCATGCATTTCGTATGCTATTTATACCATTTGCGAGTTTTGAAAATAATACTCTTCGTCGAAAAATACTCCTTTGACGTCTTGACCATTCTTAAATTACTTTACAAGTATTTACGTCAAAATGTCATCCTACAATGGTTTTGTAATGATTTATTGTGAAATTTCAACTTTTCGTCGTAAAATAATGTCGTCGGAAATTTCATGAAGGTGACAAAATGGCTTTGAAAAACTAGTCGTAAAATGGTGTACGTCGAACGTTAGAACGAACTAAACGGTTTTGGAAAGCTTGTATCAAAATCTAGAAGTTTCAGTTCAGGAGTTTTCGAATAAGGTCTGGTCATCATAAAGATAATAAGGGTTAAAGATGGTGATTTTGTCCAATGTTGTGTAAAAAAAATGAGTTTCGGCAAAGTTTAAGCAATCGTAATTAATTTATTACAACTCCGCTATACAAACGGTTGGTCGTTTTGAAAAATATGCTTGGTGATCTCGATTTTATTAGAAGACATTTCGTTACAAAAGTTCCATCAAGTTAAAAGCCTCCAACATGGTCGGTTTTAGTTACCGTAACACTTGTCTCGTAAAATAATATAGTTTTACGAAAATAATAGTTACGGCAATTTTATGAAAACGTGCATATCTTAGTCGTTTCAAATCCGTTTCCTACGTATAATACGTCCTTAGCTTCGTATCAAAGTATACTAATATATTTTGACAAGTCGAAATAATTTGTAAAGCTTAAGGCTCGTTTTTGACTCGGACAAATTAAAAACATGTTGCTGAAATTTTCTGAAAACTATACATTTCGTCGTCAAACTTGTAAAATCCATAACTTCTTCGTTATAACTCCGTTTTAATCCGTTCAGGCGGCCACGGATTCGTTTTAAAGTATATTTTCTAAATATCAAGGCCAAAATTTCGTGCCTACTGTCGGATTTTCCAGAAAATCAAAAAAGGAGACCACTTTATATACTTGTCGAAAATAGTTTTCCTCGTACTAAACCTATTCCAATCCCTTCAAATCAACTCCAAAGCTAATCTAATCCTACCATACACCTTAGGGTGTCATGGGTTCCTAAACATCATCAAGACCAAAATATACCAAGGGAATAATTATAGGATGACTTTATATATAATAAACTCTAAAAATCATGTAAAATGGTATAACTAACACAAGTCTTGCATGTTTGCTATGAAAATGATAAAATACATATGAAATGAAAGTGAAAGATATAAAATGAAAGAAATATGCTTACTAGCTAATATGATGAGGTGCAAAGAACAAGGGTTAACCTAAACACCCTAGGTTTTTATTTCAAAACCTTAATAAGAGTGTAATCTAGAGTGTTTAAAACTTGATTAGCAAAATTTTGATGAATCTCTTCTACCCTTGAGTTGACCGTTCTAGAGAGCAAGAAAAAGAAATATCTTTGATAGTGTGAAAAATATTGAGGTGAAGTGTATGAATGAATGAAATTAAGATAGTGTATGTATCTATACAATTGAAAATTTGTACCACTCTTAAATGCATCCCCCTCCCATGACCGGATTTTTGGGGGATTTTGTCTCTCAAAATATCTTTTTTTTTTTTATATCATGTATATACTTGTATAGTTGTAAGAAAAATGTAAGTGAAATGTTGTGTAGTAATAACTTTGTAAAGTAAATGGTAGCTTTTAGGTAAAAGAGATTTTAATAGATCAAAGTGGAATGTAATGAGATCATAAAAATTGTAAAAATACATTCCTTGTGAAATTTGAGTGATATAAAAATTAGAGTAGTTTTAAGAATAGCGTCGTAATAATATAAATTTAACGATTTATACAAAATAAATTTAAAACACTAGGTCAAATATTATTTTTATAAACTAAATGTAGTATAAAAAAATATATCGGGATCATTTTTAGAAGTATGGATTAAATGTTCAAAATAATAACTACGCGATAACGTTTATTTAATATGAAATTTCTCGCGTTAATGTGAAATGAAATGTCATGAATGAACTAACATGATGCAAATGATGCTAATGAAATGTAGACTAAACTTAGTCCATATGAAATGTTCGTTGATATTATGATCGGCCATGCTAAACCATAAAGGTTACAATTTTGGAACACGAAACCTAGTTTCACGATAAATGATGAAATCGTGAAGCATGAATTGTTTTGAGAAATGACCAAAAATTGAGAATTGTGACATTCTTCCCATGGCAGAGGAATCACGTCCTGTGATTCAATGTCGATGATACTATGGTCCGAACCTCGACAAGGGTTCTAAAAGTTTATGCTCGTGTATGGTCTAAATGATTATGTCAATGCTCATGCATATGATTTACTCGTCCCACAAGATACGTTCTCTGTCATTGAGCAATTCCCATCTTAAATACATGCTTTCTTATGATTAGGCTCGATGAGACAAGCTTTCCCATTCTCGCAAAATTTTAAAAGACTTTTTGGTAACGATTTTGATTAATCCCATCAAAACAAGCGTCATACGATTAGGCTCAATCGGTTTAGGTAACGACTTGTTTCTAGCTCGATCTTTGCAACTCATCAAACAAAAACTGTCACGCGGATCAAACTAGAAACAAGTGGTTTGAAGAAAATCTTTTGAAAATTTGGCTTGATTACGGAATTGCTTACACATATGAGACTACTACTCCTTCATTCATGATTCTTCTGCGGATACATGGTGAGCTATGTATAATTTATGAGTAACTATGCAATGCTTGAACTAATCGACTCATATGATGTTTGGTGTTGAGTCATAAGTCCGCATGTATAAAGAATGTGCACTTATAATGATATGATGAGATGCTATGATGATGTTTATAGTCTAGGGAATCAATGATGCAACCTAGTTCTCTATAACTTGCCTCCATACCAATCTGTCACACCCCCATTTTTGTTTTGCGCGAATTGAATACCTTGGGGGAGGACGGTCATAGCATCAAAGTTACAGTTATATCGAACGACCTAAAGTGTCGTTTAGAAAACACATCGTTTGATTTAATAAAATAATCAGAGTTTACAAAGTATAGGTCCCAAATGAAAATCAATGTGCGAAATAGTGTGTTACAATTCCAACGATGTTTTAAAAGTGTAAAAATCCCGTGAAGCAGCGTCGTTACCAGACTCTATGATGTGTCCAAATGCATGCCATGAAGTGTATGCCTTAGATACTGAGATAAAACATGCTAAAAAGTGTCAACACAAAGGTTGGTGAGTTCATAGAGTTTGGTTAATAAGTAAAGCCTTAAAAGAGTGTTCATGTAATAAAGGCAAGTTTTTGGTCATATATAATAGTTATTCAAGCAAAGGCATCGTAAATCCTCAGTTCAAAGTCCCGCCCATACAAAACTTGCAACCTGTGTGTTTACAACCCACTGCTAAAAATAGTATGTCAATCATGTATGCATGTATCATAGTAGTTAAAAGTATAAATGTCACCACAAGGGTCTTCCAACAACTTGTGTTGGGATGTTCCTCCAACGCTCACGTTGGGATGTATCCATAAAAATGGCCTTCCAACATATAAATGCTGGGATGTTCCTCCAACGACACGCGTTGGTGCCATCAAATGAATGGCCTTTCAACATATAAATGCTGGGATGTTCCTCCAACGACGTTGGGTGAAGTATCCAAATTAATGGCCTTCCAACATATATGCTTTGGTTGTTTAAAGTCAATACACACACCAAGCCTAGAGTATAAGTAATGTTGTTTGGCAAAAGAGTTTAAATGTTTGGATAAATAAGCATATATCTCGCCCAAATAGTTTATAGGAATTTAAATGAGTAAAAGCGGGGTATGAACTCACAATAGTATGTAAAAGTTTAGAGTACTTGTGAAATGAAAATAGTTTGAGCATGTATCTACCCCAAAAGTAATTGAAAATGTATAAAAGTAGGGGCTATGAAACTCAAGTATATCAAAGTTTAGAATATTTGTGATAGTGAAAAGTAAGTAGTTGAGCATGTATCTCCCCCAAAGAGTTTGTAAGACAAATACGTTAATAGAAAGTGGGACTACGAACTCACTGATGTGATTGATATGCTAACAAAATGAAGTGCAAGAAAATGAGGCTCGGAACTATCCGCGACCTAAAATGAATGATATGATACTTAATGAGTTATGATGTAATGTTATGCATGCATTTCATATGCTATTTACCATTCGAGTTTTGAAAATAATACTCTTCGTCGAAAAATACTCCTTTGACGTCTTGACCATTCTTAAATTACTTTACAAGTATTTACGTCAAAATGTCATCCTACAATGGTTTTGTAATGATTTATTGTGAAATTTCAACTTTTCGTCGTAAAATAATGTCGTCGGAAATTTCATGAAGGTGACAAAATGGCTTTGAAAAACTAGTCGTAAAATGGTGTACGTCGAACGTTAGGAAAACGAACTCGACGGTTTTGGAAAGCTTGTATCAAAATCTAGTTTCAGTTTCAGGTTTTCGACATAAAGGTCTCGAACATAAAGATAATAAGGGTTAAAGATGGTGATTTTGTCCAATGTTGTGTAAAAAATGAGTTTCGCAAAGTTTAAGCAATCGTAATTAATTTATTACAACTCCGCTATTAAACGGTTGGTCGTTTTGAAAATATGCTTGGTGATCAATTTTATTAGAAGACATTTCGTTACAAAAAGTTCCACATCAACGTTAAAAAACTCCAACATGGTCGTTTTAGTTACCGTAACACTTGTCTCGTAAAATAATATAGTTTTTCTAAAAATAATAGTTACGGCAATTTTATGAAAACGTGCATATCTTAGTCGTTTCAAATCGTTTTCTACGTTATAATCGTCCTTAGCTTAGTATCAAAGTATACTAATATATTTTTGACAAGTCGAAATAATTTGTAAAGCTTAGGCTGTTTTTGACTCGGGACAAATTAAAGTGTTGCTGAAATTTCAGAAAACTATACATTTCGTCGTCAAACTTGTAAAATTCATAACTTCTTCGTTATAACTCCGTTTTAATCCGTTCAAGCGGCCACGGGTTCGTTTTAAAGTATATTTTCTAAATATCAAGGCCAAAATTTCGTGCCTACTGTCGGATTTTCCAGAAAATCAAATTAAGGACAGACCACTTTTAATACTTATCGAAAATAGTTTTTCTCGTACTAAACCTATTCCAATCCCTTCAAATCAACTCCAAAGCTAATCTAATCCTACCATACACCTTCTTAGGGTGTCATGGGTTCCTAAACATCATCAAGACCAAAATATACCAAGGGAATAATTATAGGATGACTTTATATATAATAAACTCTAAAAATCATGTAAAATGGTATAACTAACACAAGTCTTGCATGTTTGCTATGAAAATGATAAAATACATATGAAATGAAAGTGAAAGATATAAAATGAAAGAAATATGCTTACTAGCTAATATGATGAGGTGCAAACAACAAGGGTTAACCTAAACACCCTAGGTTTTTATTTCAAAACCTTAATAAGAGTGTAATCTAGATGTTTAAAAACTTGATTAGCAAAATTTTGATGAATCTCTTCCTTGAGGCTTGCCGGTTGAGAAACAAGAAGAAATATCTTTGATAGTGTGAGAAAATTATTGAGGTGAAGTGTATGAATGAATGAAATAGTGTATGTATCTATACAATTGAAAATTTGTACCACTCTTAAATGCATCCCCCCCATGGGATTTTGGGGATTTTGTCTCTCAAAATATCCTTTTTTTTTATATCATGTATATACTTGTATAGTTGTAAGAAAAATGTAAGTGAAATGTTGTGTAGTAATAACTTTGTAAAGTAAATGGTAGCTTTTAGGTAAAAAGAGATTTTAGATCAAATTAGAGATGTAATGAGATCATAAAAAATTGTAAAATCATTCCTTGTGAAATTTGAGTGATATAAAAATTACCGATAGTTTTAAAGAATAACGTAAATAATAATATAAATTTTAACGATTTATATACCAAATAAATTTAAAACACTAGGTAAACTCAAAATATTATTTTTATAAACTAAATGTAAGTATAAAAAATATATCGGGATCATTTTTTAAGTATCGGCTAAATATTCAAAATAATAACTTACGCGATAACGTTTATTTAATATGAAATTTACGCGTTTAATGTGAAATGAAAAGTCATGAATGAACTAACATGATGCAAATGATGCTAATGAAATGTAGACTAAACTTAGTCCATATGAAATGTTCGTGATGTTATATGATCAATAAATTCGCCTATAAACCATAAAGGTTACCGAATTTGGAACACGCAAACTAGTTTACGATAAATGAAGTAAATTGTGAAACATGGTTGTTTTGAAAATGACCAAAATGAAATTGTGTGACAATATTAGACACATGTAATAATAAAGTTTAATAATAAGCATGAAGCGTATGGCATAGGCAGCAGTATAAAAAAACCTGCAAAACAGTGAAAACGTATATGAGAGGACAAAAGTATGAAAAGCGAATGTAAAAAGCATTTCGTCGAGATCATCATCGGATAATCATCGAACATCGGATAACTCGGAACATCCGGACGTCGAACTTTCAATCGTAAGAAAACGTATCAAAGACGAAACGTTTTTTTCATTTTGGAAAAAAAAAGGTGAAATTAAAAAAAAAGGACAAATAATGAGAAAATAAATAAGAAAGATAAAAAGACACGAAAAAAACATGGACTTAGGTTTAGACATATTAAATCTTAGGTTAATCACTACCATTAGATTAAACTAGATGGAATGTAGGGATTTATCCTTTAGTATGTAATGAATTTTGAGTATGCAAATAAAGTGCCTCATGCAACTATATATAAACAAATACATAGTGAATAGGCTACTGTTTTAATGTTTTTGGTATAAAATAATTAAAGGAATACCAGAGTTACTTATCTCAATCACATTCTTTACCGAATTCGAATTGCTAACGACCCTTCATGCTTCACATTTATAATTGAGTACCCAACCCTTTCTACCAATTTTATATACAAACCATATAGCTTACTAGAACCAAGCTATGATACCATGAACAAACAAAGAACTGAGGCAATGCTAATAACAATTATAAATATTATACATAGTTACATT
>OU343221.1:253402588-253483409 GCA_910596185.1 Chrysanthemum makinoi
ATCCGATCTTACGATCACGATCTTGCAAAGACGAAAACGATCCTGGGTAGGATCTCGATCTTGACAACCTTGGTCCTAACAGTTACAAAAGAAAAGTTAACAAACAATAGCATACTAGTGATACAATACTTAAATAGGTCCATTACAATTAGCAAATCTTAATATCCCATGCAACATACAATACATAATATAGAAATATAGAATGATCTTCAATAAGTTGGCCTAGGCTTTTGCGATCAGAAGCTCCAGATACAATCAAGCTCAGTTGGCCCAGGCTTTTGTGTCTCAGCCGCAGAAGAACCCGATGGCAACCAACTCCCACCAGAAAAATTCCCATAACTACACATTCCGCCGTCACCATGAATCGGCGGCTGTGGCGGCGCCACGGACGAGTAAAAAAAGGGAAGCTGGAGATTTTCTTGTAGGGCCCTTAAGCTAGGGAAGACTGAGAGCAGCGCCGCCAAATTGGCGGCGGAGAGTGGCGGCGGAGGAAGGTCAAACATGGTATGATGAGAGTCAAAGTTAGTGGCTGAGGCAGTGGAGAAACAGGGCACGTGCGGCTCTTTAGAGGCAGCGTTGCTGTCGTAGGAGAATGTGTCGTGCTCAGCGGTGTATGCTGATGTGGCGGTAGCGTATGGCGAGTCGAGCAGAGGCGGGAGGGAAACCGAGGCGGATGATACTTCTTGGTAGGAGTTCATCCCAGCAGCGGGAACGTTTTGTTCCTTCGCCGGTAAATGCCCCGCCCGAGGTGCTTTTTTGAAACACACGAGAGATCACCCATTCATCCTGATTACAAAATAAAATGAAATTTGTTAACATAGCTACATTTTGGAGCAAGTCGTATATAGAAGATGTGGCATGCAAATCATGATAATCAAAGATATAATGACATACTTTTGTTACACCATTTGAAGTTACTTATATCATTTCATCTTTTTGTTTTAAGTTGGAGAAAGGGTAAATCAATAAAGTTAAAAAGCTTATTGTTGTAAAAATCACTTGCATTTAAAATCAAACAATCTTACCAAACTTTAGAGTAGCCACACGTGACCATAAATAAGTCATTTATTAAGTTTCTTCTTTTTGTTTTATTCCCTCAGTTTGTTACTTCTGATATGACAACTCACTTAAACTCTAGAAAGCAGATTTATTTAGCAAGTCAACGTAAGTGTTGTGTCACTCCAAAAAGATGAAGATCGGTGGGATCAACCTGGTCCCATGCATCCTAAGCATGCCAACTGGAACCTCCCAAAGCATTCGCCTCGTGCAATGAGCACATGTCCCAGTGACTGTAACTCTTTGCACATATTCAAGGTCACATAACTAGTTAAATTGTACCTTGGAACTTTTGGAGAGAAAATGATAAGCAAATTTGCCTTCAAGACGATATTCATGCATGACCCAGTTGCTCTTTTCACCTTTAGGAGCTCTACCTCGGTAAAACACAAGTGTCTTCTTCATACCCACCAAAGATGAAGTCTTTGAGCTATAAATTTCCCTATCTTTTCCTGTAGCTTTCCAGTAACCAGCCTCGGTTGCTCGGTTTGTTCTCAGGCCAGTTGGGTATTTTCGGTCACGTAGACTGAAAAAGTACCACTCTTTTTCACCCAATTTTGCTCTTTCTGTTTTAGCGAAACCAAACAAACCAAGCCATTAATTTCGCAAAATGTTGATAACCGACAATGTTGTTTGAAAGAAAACAAAATAGTACTCTACTTTTTCTAGTGAACATGAACAAAATATTTGGTATGATGACTATGATCATTTAGTACTATTCGAATGATTAAACTATAGTGTACGAGTAACATGGTCAAGAACAATTATTTTGGATGATGTACGTAAAAATCTTTTGATAATGTACACTAGCAAAATATTTTGATGATGAAACAATATATGTTCATGATGTACATTTCATAATTATTAAACCATTGTACTAGCTTTTAGTATGTCACACTTTCATAATACTAGTTAAATGATATGATACTCCGTACTACTATATAGTAAAAGTTAATAAAACATACGAGGAAGCTCCCATGGTTCGCATTTGTTGAGATCAACATCCGCAATGGCACGACAAGTGAAGCTTCCATCAAGAACCTTACGTAAAAGGTAACAAGTTATCAGCTCTTCATCAGTTGGATGAAACCGAAACCCTGGTGGCAATTGTGAGTCACCATTGTTGTTACCAAACTGTTGGCTATAAAACTCCATGTACACAAGAAAACAAGTGAAAAAAAAAAGGGAGAGTTAATGGTGGTGGATATGAATGTGAATGAATGAGGGGATTAAATAGAGTAGCTAGTGTGTTAGTTGTTGTTGTGTCTGCTGCATTCTGCAAAGACTAGTGAGATAGAGTGATGATGCATGGAGGATGAGAGGGAATGCGTGCGTGCGTGAAGAAGTGTGCAGATTACCTTGTCAGTGAAGAAAATGAGAGAGAAAAAGGTGAGGACAGAAAGTAGTTTACATTTGTATTTGGAGAAAATTACTGTGAAGGCCCTGCAGGTACCTCTGTGTCCTGCAGAGGACCTCTTTATTGCTATATCTAAAGGCAAAGCATTTCGCTACCTACCGGTAGAGAAATGCTAAAGCGACACGTGTCGCCATCTAAATAAATTAACGCGGTGTAATTAAAAAAAGCATTTCCTCTAATGGTGAATAACCGACAAAGTGTGGGGACACCGTATGACACAACGCTGAAAAGCACCATTTCACATCTAATTAGGGTTAAATGCTCTCCCTCACCTAGGAAGGAGCAAAATTAAACTCTGAACTATTGTTGAAATGACTATTCGACTATCCTAATATTTAGACTTGAATCCAAAGATGATCTTCATTTCGAGAGATAAACAAGAGAGTTTTGTGTTCGTTTCTCCCTTCCGATTCTTAGAAAAAAAATTGTTTTGTTTTTGTTGCTCGTTGTGTTGTTGTGTTGAAGGCAGCTTGGTGGTGGTGTGTTGGTGGTGAAGGCAGTTTGTGGTGTTGAAGGCAATTGGTGGTGGTGGTGAAGCGCTGGTGGTGCTGTTGGTGGTGGCACGGTAGGCTGTGGTTCTCATTCTTGGGTGGTTCGGTGGTGGTAGTGGGTAGGTGTTAAGTAATGGTTGTTTGTTAATATGGCACTTGTTGTTCTGGTAAATATTTATTTTTCTTATGATATCATTATTTGGTATTTTATGCTTTATTGTGTAGTTAATAATATATACCGCTATTAATTGTTATTTTAGGATTTTGCCGTTGACCTTACTCAGAGAAGTGTTTAGATTGGTTCATTACCTAAAAAATTTGCGAATACCAATAAGGAAGTATTGTTTAGGCGATCGCGGTTTCGATGGATGTTTGACATAGAACAAATGCGAGAATCATGTATTTTATTACATTATATGAGTTTATGTCAACTTGACCTCAACCGAGACACGGAAGTTATTCCATTGAGGTATCGTGTAGGAGATGTTGAGTTGAGATTTGGTAGAGAGGAGTTTTGTTTAGTAACTAGCTTGAGATTTGGTGTTGATTTTCAAGACAAATATAAAGATCAACCTACTCCTCTTAAGAGACGTGTTTTTGACTCACGTTATGATGGATGTTCGATAACCGCTCTGAGTGTTGAATGAATTTATTTCTAGCGATGCCTTTGATAAGCTTGTCGATATCGATGCCGTTCGTGTTAGTTTGCTAGGGTTGTTGGAGATGGTGTTGTTAGGCCACGAGGTTAAGAACGAAGTTCCCCATGGTGCATGGCTTTAGTAGATAATCTTGATGCTTGGAATATATATCCTTGGGGTTCAGACGCAGGCCGACATTGCATACCGCTAGTTGGTGCAGAGATTCATGGCCAGTTTTTGTGAACCCACGCACCACCGCTCGACGCCGACGGTAAAGTAAAGAACCCTAAGTATACCGATCGGCTTTACACGGCCTTTAAGGTATGTATATATATATATAATTTTAGTTTTTGTTGTTTATTTATATATATAATGTTAAAGTAATTAACCAATTATTTTTTTATAGACGTGGATTTTGGAGACTTATCTAGACACGGCACTAGAATTTTTAATCGCCACGAGCTCCATCCGAGAGTGTGTGCATGGCGTTACAAGCGCCATTTAAACGCAAGTACCGATAGTTTATTGGTGAGTTGTTATTTAATCATGCCATTCAGTTTTTATTGATTCATAACAATATTCGTATTTGTTGTTATATAAATTTTAGGTAGCGAAACCTACATTAAGACTTGTACCCGATGCATATGAGTCCGAAAAGGGTTGTTCCGCGGATAGCATGGCATTTTTGAGGGGCGTAGTATTGAACCACCACCAATACCCCCACTTTCGACCAATATAGCCGCGGACGATGTTCCGATTCAAGATCGCCATTTGACGGAACTAGAGGATTTGACAAAGGCTCAGTTGCCAAGATTAAGGAACACGCACACAATGTTCCAAAAATATTTGGTTTCTTTTAGTGGTTTCCTAACGCCGCGGTATAAGTTTGTTTTATTTGCATAATTTTTTGTTGCTACTTATTGGTTTTAAAAATTACTAAACATTATAATATTGTATTTAGGTTTTCCGGGCCGAACTGATTTAATTGGAACCGAATGCGCAGTATGTTTTATTTGCATATTTTTTGTTGCTACTTATTGGTTTAAAAAATTACTAACATTATAATATTGTATTTAGGTTACCGGCCGAACTGGATTTAATTGGAACCGTAATGCTAGTATGTTTTATTTGCATATTTTTTGTTGCTACTTATTGGTTTTAAAAATTACTAACCATTATAATATTGTATTTAGGCTTTCGCCACTGAACCGATTTAGTGGTTTCCTAACGCTGTGTATGTTTTATTTGCATAATTTTTAGTTGCTACTTATTGGTTTTAAAAATTACTAAACATTATAATATTGTATTTAGGCTTTTCCTACCGGCCGAACTGATTTAATTGGAACCGTAATGCGCAAGTATGTTTTATTTGCATATTTTTTGTTGCTACTTATTGGTTTTAAAAATTACTAACCATTATAATATTGTATTTAGGCTTCCATCTGAACTGATTTAATTGGAACCGTAACGCAAGTATGTTTTATTTGCATATTTTTTTGTTGCTAATCATTTGTTTTAAAAATTTCTAAACATTATAATATTGTATGTAGGTATTTGGTGAGGGTGGTCATGAGATGGGGTTTCCTACACCCCCAAGAGGTTCTTCTTTCTTTGAGGGTGTCTCACCATTGGGCCGCCACTGTGGGCACGACGATACGACCAGCCGACGCCTCACTCTAGGACGCCTATGCACAACAACAAGGATTTGTTCCGTGGTCGGGTAACAATGCGCAATGTGCTACCGCATCACACCCCCTCGTAGCTAATCGCGGTGTTACCGTAAATTTATAACCCACATAAGTATATATTTTTTCTTTTTCTACTATAATACTTGCATGTATATTTGTTCCGTTAGGTGCTATTAATCGAGGAAAGAGAGATGTTCGCCCTAGCCGCTATTTGTGCAGCCCGCTTTCGCTTGCCGACACCTAATTCTATTCCCAATAAACGGATGGTAGGCTTAAGGATAATGCCATGTCATCAAATATTGCCCGCTAGATCTTGGAAAAGCTATTGATGAAGAAACGATAGGGTCAATGATGATGAAGAAGAGAGGATACGTTGAGTTTTTACGAAAATTTTAATGAGAGTACATTTCGCTTTATACCTGACCTTGCTAAGGTAATCATAAAACTACGTGAATATTCTTGAAATTTAACAATGATTAACAACTTATTATTGATATTATTTTTGGCTATTTAGGTTAAGCGTACATTTTATGAAGACTTACAAACTTTCTCGGAACCCTAAACCCATATACCCGACCGTCATGTGATGGGTTTTGCGTGTGAGACAATTTTACGGAATGAAGCCCTTTGTTCCAAGGTCCCAACTAATGGTTGGCTTGCATCTATGTAAGTTTATTGTTACATGTTTATAATGTATTTGAATAGTTATTTTTTTATAGAATGCTTATAAATAATTTTAATATTTTTTTGATATGAACTAGCATATGAATGCATGGATCGAGCTTCTAATTGGCCGAGGCCAAATGGTGCTCCCCGACAAGAGCTTAAATCAACACTTGCATCGTATGCCCGTGCACTTCTCTCTTCTTACTTGTGACGGATAGTGCATACGGAACGATAAGTGGGAGGACACGTCCGTATCCATCCCGGGATGAGGTACAAGTGGTAAGTATTTTAATGATTTTAATGCGTTTAGTATTTTAATAAGCTATATAATTGTATGTAAGCTAATGATTTTATCTTTGTAGGTGTATATGCCGTTCCATGCCGAAGGCAACCAATGGTTCTAGGTGTCGTGAGATCTTCCGATTCGCATATTTCTGTTTTCGACCCATGGATAATAAGAGTAGGGCGGTAAGTTATGCAGAACATCTTGATGGATGGACTAAAGTCTTAAATGAAAGTTTACATGTACCAAGGATATTTTGCTAATAAATGACCACATTTTAACTTCACATTCTCTTATAATGATTCAATGGTTTCGCCCGCTAAATAGCCAAAATGGTAGGGATTGTGAGTAGTTGTATGTTGGCTTATGCATCGATTTTTGTAATAAAGTAGGATCCCACCACCGTTATTATTAACCTCAACAAAGATTTTTAAGGACTTTTAGATTTATTATGGCTCATCATTTTTTATAATACCCAAGTAAGTAGAATATGTTAAAACACAAAGACCTTGAAAGATCTTAAGCACTTGGAGATCGTTAGTGTTGCCTATGTAATCACAAGCAAACTAATAGAAGATCTCTACAACTAGTATTTTGTAGCGAAAATAAAATACAAGTTACAATAACTAAGAACTCTTTGATCCTCTATGGATCTTTTGATTATAGAAACTCTATGTTTCAGATGTTTTACAAGACTTGAAAGACTCTCTAAAAAACTTATCTATTACAAACTATAATGGTTTCTTATATAGGCAAGAAACCCAATGAGCTTGACAATTTATGCCCTAATACTAACATAGACCCAGCATGCATCTAGACAAGCATGCAACTAATCATATTGTTTTGTTCATCATATTGTTTATTCCGATTAAGCTCTACATAATAATGCGCCAACCTATCTTTAATAATGGCGCACTTTTACTCTATTCCGAGCTTATCTCTCCTACGTGGTACGCACTTCACAGCAGAACACAATATTCAAGCTACATTTCTCACAAGTATAACTTCGCAGTAATCCATTCTTCTTCGGCAGAATCTCTTCGGCGCGTAATCTTCGCGTAATCAGTAGTTTACCTTAATTCCCAACAATCCTCCCCTAAACCGAATTTGACAAGGTTAAGTTCCGCTCGTGATAGATCTGTAAAAAATTTTTGAGGATTGTGTTCAAACATCAGCAACAAAGAAAGACGAGGAACATCTCTATGATGACCAACTGCGGAGACGCCGTGATCTTTGCAAAGAACATATGACACCATGTACATCAAAAGTTTCATACTATTCTCATCACTTCCGTGTGTTAACTCTCGTGAGAGGTGAATCATTGAAATTAATGGGTTTGATGTCTCTTTACCAATAGCCATTACTAATGGAGTAGCCACATGTTTAGGTTCGAAAACTATGGTACATTGATAACCATCTGATTTATTGGCAAACCAAAGAACCATATAAACGGATTTGATGTGTCTTTACCGAGCCGCTGCTCGTGACTAGTCAATTTTAGTATTGGTGAATTTAGCACCAAATATGGAGTCAGTTGCCTTTACCACATGCCATATACATGTGGGCTAGCCAATTCTTGGATTCCAAAAGGAATAGACCATGGTGAATTGATGACCATACAACCCTCAGCAGTTAAGCATGGGTGGTTGCATACCCTATGATTTTGAGCAAACCATTACAGCTATCAACAGATGATGTGTCTTACCAAAGCTGCACTTTTGACTAGCCAACTCTTTGACATACACAAGGTACATCCGTGAGTTTAAAGACCATCCAATTGGACAACAAACAAAATTTTTTTTTATACAAGAACTCTTTATAAAATCAAAATGATTGATAATAAGTTGAAAAGGGAAATTAAAACTTAATTTTTATTAAATAAACGCTATCACTATTTTTAAAATGATGTTTTTGTGAGTTTTCTTTTTATGAAAGACCTTTTTTAAAAAATTTAGACACAAATAGACAAATAACATAAATAAAGCAAACTAAATAAACAAAACAAAGTAGTGCAGAGTGTACCAAGGGTCTTGATATGGATGAAGAATAAGCCTATTGCAGTTGTTGGAGTTGAGTTTTGATCAATCCCACCAGTGTTAAAGCAGACTGCTTTCATTTCCCACGTGATCTGGAGGAATTTCCAATTTTGACTCAAAGATCTTTTCCATAAGTCTTTGGCAAGTGATACTTCTTCGTGAAAACATGCGCATGTGATTCCACCCTTAGTCTCAAGCACATGCACACGAGGAGAGGATAGAATCTCCGTGATGTAAGCTTCCACCGATGTGAGTTTTCCCAAATGGAGGATGCTTTGCTATTTGGAATGTGGGATTTGAAAGTAACTTGAAGATCTCCTGGTAGGATCATCCCAGAACCTTGTGGTTCCTTGTTGCAATAATAGGTGTTAACTTGAGTGAACAAAGAAAGCAAGTCCGCCTGCCTACCGTGTAGAATTTCCTTTAGAAAGGTGAATCCTATTGAAGTGGAGTCTCTTCGAAGAAGAACATTCATCTCATCATCCTTTAATGTCCACACTAACACCTCATCCAATGTCCATCGTGAAAATCACAGCAGACCCTTCTATTATGAAAGTTGAGTCATCAGCTTCAAGATCCAAAGAAGATCTTTTGGCCATTCTCTTCTTCCTTCTCCCAGGCTGATAGATTTCCCTAGAGGGAGCATTTTCATCTTGTGCATTTGTGGTAGGACTTGAACCGGTAGATTGAGACTTGGTTGAAGCGCGAAGTGCATTCATCCCGTGGAATATCTTTATAGCCTCTGTTTTAGCTCGAGATCAGCTTCCTTTCTTCTGAATCTTCCAGGTGACAACAGTGCCACCGAGGGAGAGGGAGTTGAGCTTTAGGTGCTTCAGAGAAATGGAAGATGGTTCGCAGATTGACCCTGATAGTAGAGGAAGCAACTTTAAGTTGCTTCCAGCAGAATGACCAAGAGGATTCCTTGGTTGGAGCATCATCAGCCTTGAGGCTTTTGGCTTTTGGAGCATCTTCATTCTCTCAAGTCCTTTTAAGTTGGTAGAAGGAGTCTGAGATGATGATCGCCCTTCATGATTTGATTATATTTGCGATATAGACATGATCAGTGAAAGCCTTGACTTGTTTCATTGTTAACCCAGAGTTGTACATTGAGCATTGGTTCTTCACCACCCTTCTCATTTCATCTTTAGTAGGGGATTTTTCTTTGGCCTTCTCGAGCTGGATGGCCCTCTTTGTGCAATTTCTTCTTGCCTCCTTTGTCTTCCCTGAGCCATCATTCGCTCCACATAGTTGTCACTAAGGAAATCACCACCTAGGATGCTTTGAGCTAGAGAAGGTCTTGAAGTGACTTGCCGAGTTAGAATATCCCGTGTTCGCAGCATCCGAAGTCCTCGCTCATCAAGTTCTTTTCTTCTCTCAGGAGTTAAAGATGAAAATTCCTCTGTTTCAAGTTGTTTAGCCAATGCTACACTTTCCTTTGACTTCTCAAACTCAACCAATCTACTTGCTTGACCTAGTCTTTCCACCTCACTCACCGTGTCGACCAAGCTCATCTTTCGTGATGACATTTTTTCCTTTATCATCGCTTCTTGCACACTCTTCTCGCTTAAATCAACACGTAATTCCTCTCAGTAGTACCTAGGTTAACATGTTGATGCCGATCATCCATTGAGTGGTCATAGTAGCAATGTCGCGATCTGCCGAGGGGAAAGGTCTGTTGGTTCTTGGACTGATGCAGCTTTGATTAGGATCCAAGATACATCCTTCATAAGTACATCGCCAGATGCATCCTTATCTACCCCAGGTTCCTTTGAAGCTTCGTAAGAAACCTTATGAGAATAAGATCTCTTCCTTCTTTGTAAAGACATGCCTTCTTCTTTGAGGAAGTGGCGGCTAATGACAAAGGATCATTGAGAGAAACATCACCAACATGTCCAGACTCAAATGGGGATCTTCTTGTTCTTTTCATCGAGGAAACCACAAGTTTCCTTTTGAGGCCCCTTTTAGTTTGTGCTCTAAGACTTGACCCTGATTTCCCAGTTCTTCAATCTTAACCCCAAGAGAAGACTTTGTCTCTGCAGCTCTTTTTTCGCACTCTTAACCTCTCAAAGATACCCTGCTGACAAGAGCATGCCATGCATGAGAGTGTAATGGGGTCCTCACTCCACCAGCCAGATTGCCTCGTGGTAAGGGGAGCCTCATTGGACCTTCGAATTAACCTGGTCATGCTCGATGTGAGGAAGATCTTCATCGAGAGGATTCCTCACAGGACTTGGTGTGGGTGGTCTATTGAGATCTGACTCAACATGAGTAGCTAGAGTGGGTGGAGGACTGGGACATGGTGGTTGGTCCTGAGCAACATGAGTTGCTTCAACAGCTGGAAGATGGGCCTCATCAAAGTGAACCAATGGATTACCATCAGTAGCAACAGGTGAGAAAGGAGGACTATGAGCCACATTCCTTCATCGCCAGCCCTCATTACCTTGGGGCAACATGGCTGCTAGCAAGGGATGATGTTCCCCCTGAAAGTGGGTTCTCATTGTAGCAAACAATTTAGCAGTTAAAGTACTTATGGATAGAAAGATTGGGCTTGGGTATTTGTGTCTAATATCATTTGAAGAAACCTTGGGTACATTAAAAACTTTCCCTTTGTCTTTTGAATATTTTCAACCAAGTTTTCAAAAATATACTTAGAAAAATTGAAAGTTACCCCTTGTGAGAGACATACAATACCATAGCCCAATGAGTGGAGAACTGGTCCCATCCTCCGCCTTGTTGCTCATGCATTGGAGCAGCAGTGTGAACCAGAACTCCATTTTGGACAGAGTTCCTTCTTAGCCACATATCCGTCTTGTTCCTCGATACCCATAGCCCTTAGCCCATTAAGCACATCTTCCTCGACTGAATGAAATACTCCTTCAAAGATCTTCCGGTGAAGCTTCCTCCCGATCACTCGGTCACAATGTACTCTATTTCATCAATCACAGCTAATCTCCGCTCTCGCCTCTTCTCAGCTTCCCCAAAATTGAGTGATTAGAGACTCATATATCTCATTTGGAGAATGAGATAGAGCATAGCAAATCTTTGACCTTTTCAGAAATTCCACCATAGGTTCGCATAGCTCATAGCCCTGCCGCTTCCTTTAAATGCGACTTTGTTGTGATCATGTTTGAATTCAAGAGCCATGAGGAAAATGAGTGTTTAGGATTATGATTTTGAAGTGGTGAGTGTTTGTGAAAGTGGAATGAAAGAGAATTGGTTTGTTCTGCTTGAGTAATGGTGGGTGAAGTGTTTTTGCCCAAATTATAGTCAAAGAAAATGGACCGCTTGTTTGACCTTTGCCGACGCGGTATTGCATCTTTGTCCCAACCCAAAATAACACTTCGGCAGTAAACATATGATCAATCACGGTTATACCTTCGCAGAATGCATCAAAGATTAGAGTATCTTCGTAAGTTTCTAGAATTACTGTGGCTACCCACTTGCATTAAACTCATTGAACCTTGAATCCGACTATAAAATGATCCCAATGTAACTCATCTCTTCATCAAGATCCCCAAATAATTACCACAAACCCTAGATGCAAAATAAAACCCACTTAATGTAATTGCACCATGAATACCAAACCCTAGATCATAGATCTCACTTCCTCATCTTCATCATCATTATCAAGTGGTGAATCAAACCCATGGTACCATTACTTCCCTCAACCCTATCTACGACCAAATAAATCGCCTTTCTTCCCTTCTTCGTAAGATGACAGTTGTAGTGAATCCAAGTGAATCTGGCGATGATTCCGATGACTCCTATAAGGAGGGAACGCTTACTCCCAACCTCCAAAGCACCTTGGTCTCCACAAAGACCTCGTGTGTGAATCCTCCACTCCCAAAGATAGAGAGGTGGTTCTTGGTCTCACTCCCATCTTTTGGTGCATGAACACACATCGTATAGTAGAAGGGCTTAAGGAGGGTGGATCAATTGCATTTTGGTTGAAATGAGTAGATGAAGCACACAGACACGCTAGTTCTCTACGCCATCCTCGTGGTCATCGCTCATCATCAATCGCTTGCATCAATCCATCCTCCCATTTTAGTCCTTAGCATCTTCATCGAGTTGGTCATGCATATCCAACCACCATTAAACGGAATGGGTGGTTACGCAAGACCACAAAGCAAAGCCAAGATCTAATGCATATCCAGCATTCACTTAGATTTCGGAATGAAGGATATACACTAGTTTAGGCTTAGCTTAAGTGTACAACTCGTATCTTGTAGATGCATAGTAGTAGGTTGACTTTATGTAAGTCGTAAGTCGTGAAACTCAAGCTTCTTGAATGAATGAATGAACAATTTGACTTCAATTTCTTTTCTTCAAGATATAACTTCAGTGGAATCAAATTGTATGCTTCAAGATCATTGATTTCGTAAGAAACAAGCAACATTCTTTTAGCTGTTTTGACCATATACTTATGAACCACACTTGATGAATTTGAACTTGATCAGAAAATACAAACCGCAATCCGATAATGAATGCATAAAAATGCAAGACAGCAACCTAAAAAGCATAAACTGCAAAATGCATAACAACAACATACACAACAACAAAAACAAACAAACTAGAGGAATATTAGTAGTTAGTGTTAGGGATACAAACTAATATACAAAAATAATGCAGTAGTTTGCACAAAATTCTCCCTCGAGGCATATGCCTCCCCGAGGCCTATGCCTCCTCAAACTATGCAATAAGGGTTTAACATTCCAATATTGACCACCAGGTGTTGAAACCTTGGTCCATCAAACGCTTTTGTTAACAAGTCTCGCCACATTATCATCGGATGGATTTTAGCCACGTTTATCAAATGTTTTTCATAAGCATCTCTTATAAAGTGGTGCCTGATTTCAATGTGTTTCGCTCGACCGGTGAAAACTGGATTTTTGACTATGCAGATGGTACTTTGATTATCTATATGAATTGTAGTGTTCATAAAGTTGTACCCATAGTCCAAAGAATTGGTTCTCAATCCAAAGGACTTGTCCACAAAGAATTTGCGCAGCAACGAACGCATCGTTCAAGTAGTTGAGGTGGCCACGATGGTTTGTATCTTGCATTGCCAAGAAATCAACCTCTTACCAAGAAATTGGCGTTCCCCTCAGCCAGGATCTTCTATCCAGATTTGCACCAAAGATAATCATGCCACTATATGCTTCCAACTTGAAAGGAGATTCCTTTGGGTACCAAAGGCCTAAAAGAGGTTGGCCTTTGAGGTACTTAAAGATCTTCTTGACAACATTGAGATGGGAAGCAAGTGGAGTGACTTGATGTCGAGAACAAACACTCACAAAGAAATGTAATATCGTGTCTTGAAGTCGTTAAATACATCAATGAACCAATCATGGACTCAGCATGCATGAACATTCACTGTGTAGATCTCGTTCATTATTTGCTTTAGATTTTGGAGCTTCATAAGGTGTTGTGGCAGTCCTAACACCTTCCATACCAAACTTTTTCAAAATGTCCCTCACATATTTATCTTGACTGATAAAGATGCCATCCTGCTTCTGAACCTCGAGACCCAAAAGAATGTAAGCTCTCCCATAGCACTCATTTGAAATTCACCCTTCATAAGTTCCTCTAATTCCTCGCACCAAGCTTCGCTTTGTGGAACCAAAAATAATGTCGTCCACATACACTTGCACCAAAATGATGTCCGAGTAATTCTTCTTGAGGAACAGAGTTTTATCAATAGCACCTCTTCTATAGCCATGCTTCAATAGAACGATGAAAGCCGGGCATACCAAGCTCTAGGTGCCTGATGTAAGCCATAAAGAGCTTTAACCACCTTGTAGACATGATTTGGGTGATCATGGTCTTCAAATCCCTTGGGTTGAGTGACATAGACCTCCTCTTCAATCTCACCATACAGAAAAGCACCCTTGACATCCATTTGATACACCATGAAACCCATGTATGAAGCATATGCCAAGAAAATGCAAATTGCTTCAACTCGGGCAACAGGTGCAAACACTTCATCATAATCAATCCCTTCCTCTTGTCTAAAGCCTTGAGCTACCAACCTTGCTTTGTTTTTGATCACAACACCTCTAGCATCTCTCTTATTCTTCAAAACCCATTTTGTCCCAATGGCATATTTGCCATCGTGAGTGGAACCAAAATCCGCACTGCCGACAGAAATTGTTGCATTTCTTCTTGCATTGCTTCTATCCATCTTGGATCGTTGAGAGCTTGAGAAACACTAGTTGGTTCCACTTGAGAGAGAAAACAAGCAAACAGACAATGCTTGAGGTCTGTGTGATTGTCTCGTTGTCGGTTGGAGACATAAGAGAAAAGCATCGGTTCAAACCGAGGACCGGTGATAGCCCTTCTAGTTCTAACAGCCGTAAGATCACCTATAATATTGGATTGAGGATGAGCTATGTTGATCCGCTGAGTAGTAGTGGGGTTGACTTCAATGGATGAATCAAGATTAGTGATGGTTGGTTCAAATTCAAAGATCATAAGAGGGTGAGGTGAAAATGCCGCTTTGGGTTGATGATTTCCAAGATCCGAAGGTTTTGAAAGCGCTGTATAGGGTTCACCAAAGTCTAAGATACTTGAGGAGGAACTGCAATGATAGCCTTCACAGAGTTGGGGAAGGTAGGTGTGACAGAATCAACTTGCAAAACGCGGTTTCTACCGACTCCTTCATTATTAACCTCTCCATTCAGTTTCTCTCTCAAGCTTAGCGCAAATTCTTGAGTTCGAGCCTAGCAAGGTCCTCAAGATAATGAGAGTCATCTTCATCACTGAATCACAGTATCCTTGGAGGTGGTACCTGTAATATTGTTAGGGGAGAAAGAAGGTACAAGTATGGGTTGCTCATCATCTTGAAACTCATTTTCAGAGCCATCATCTAGGGGACCTGCATTGTTAGTTGGAGACACTTGAGGACCTGATTTTGGTTAGCCGATGTCTCGTGGTAACCCGTGATAATCAGTTAAGTAGTCAAGGTCAAAGGACCATGAATGACCTTGTCCTTGAACATTAGGCTTGTCTTCCAAAAATCTCAGTTCAACGTCCTTCTATTTTCTTGGCGTGCAAGTTGTACACCCTGTATGCCTTACTATGAGCTGAATAGCCCACAATATAACCATCATCAGCCTTCTCATCAAACTTTCCCAATGGATCACTTGTGTTCATAATGGTCACTTGACAACCAAAAGGTTTTAGGTAGTGAATGACAGGAACTTTCCCAAAGAGAAGTTCATATGGGGTTTTGAGTTGTGGTCTAGTAATGGACACCCTGTTTAGCACATAGCAAGCAAGGCCAACCTTCAAATTTCGAACATAGTGGTAGCTTTAGAGTCTCTGCAAGCATGGATCTTGCAGCCTCAATTAAGGTCCTATTCTTTCTTTTCACCTACCCCATTTTGTTGTGGAGTTCTTGGATTACTATAGTCCCTCTTTATGCCTTTTGACCCACAGAGTTCTAAAAGAACAAAGATTTTTAAACTCTCATCCCATTATCACAATCAATACCTTTGACCTTTTGTTCAACTGATTTTCAACAAGAGTGATAAATTCACCAAGACTTGAGATGTTTCATCTTTTGTTCGAGAAAGAAAACCCAACAAAATCGCTATAGCCATCAAGTGATCACCAAACGTAGTACTTATGATCAATGCTTCTCGACTTGAGTTGGACCAAACAGATCCATGTGAAGCAACCGAAGAGGTTCAGTTGATGATGCTCATAGCATTGATCGCTTTGTAAGAGGCTCTGTGTTGTTTGCCTTTATTGCAAGCAACACAATTATGATTATTGGTAAAAACTTTTGTGGGAAGACCTTGGACAAGACTCATTTTAGAGAGTTTGTTAATGGTCTTGTAATTCACATGCGCCATCCTCCTATGCCATTTTGTGGATTCATCAAGTGATGCTTTAGCCACCAAACAAGTGAGGTCACCACCTGGTTGAACTTCATTAAGATTGAATGTGTATAAATTGTGAGTTCGAGGGACTTTCAGTAGAATTGAAGTTTCTTCTGGGAGTTTGAAGTCTTTAGACAACACAAGACATTCATTCTCTGTGAAGAGGACTTTGTTCTTAGTGTCACAGATTTGTGAAACAGAGAACAAGTTGAAATGTCAAGTTCCTTAACATAATACACATTTTCAAAATCTAGATGAGGTGTCTTTATGGTGCCTTTCCCTGTGATACTACCATCACTTCCTCCAAAAGTTACATTGCCTCCTCCTTCAATAGGGACAAAATTGTGCATCATATCCCTCGTTCCTGCACATGCTTCGAACAACCACTATCAACAATGCCAATATTCTTATGCTTAAGGGGATGATCCTACAAACAACAACAAAATATATACAAACTTAGATATGAGGAGGTTCAAGTCATTACCGACTTGAACCGCTCTTTGTGGATCACAGTGTTTAGGACAAGAGTATCTAGAGGATCCACCATTGTTCTTGGTCCTCCATTGATAATTGGGTCCCTTGTTAGTCCAAGAACAACCTGCTGAGGGCTTCACAGCTGTTCCCATATCTCATCCCAAAGATACATAGATTCAACATATGTAGACCAATAACCATGTTTAAAGTATGGGCTAGTTGGTTGCACATAAGGTCTGGTGACTGTTTTCTCCATTGAGAGTCAAGATAGTCGCTTGTGGGACATAAGGTGGAATATTAGCAACATTGGTCCATTTAGATTTGGTTTCTCGTGAGTAGCACATGCACTCAATCTTTGCTCATAAAAATCACAATCCTTAATCAAATGAAATTTACTTCCACATACAAAACATGTCTTCTTCTTGGAAGATTTATTCAAATAGGGAGATGTTTGATTACATGAAGAAGTACTTAAATTAGAAACATTCAAGGAATTGTTTTTAACAAACTGATTATTCAAAGATTTAAAAGACAAGTCTTTAGAAGAAACCGCTCGAAGATGATTCCTCAGCTTCCTTAGAAGGCTTGTAAGTAGACTGGGTGCAGTGGTCGCTTGGAAAGGTCGACTTCACTTGAATCACAACTTTCATAGGAAGCGACCTTGATCCGATGAATTGTCACCGCTGTCAGAGCAAGAGACAAAGTCATTAGATGAGGTATCGGGTCCGCAAGTCTTTTGACTTTTGCCATATAGATGATGTGATCCATCAAAGTCAACAAAGTGATGGACGTGTCTGTGGGCATAAATTCACCTCTAATAGGTCCAGGGACAGCATGCATATTACCCTCTTTAACAAAGTTAGCTAACCCTGCAGGTGTGGATTTACGACCATCATTCCTAGCTTCCAATCCTACATACTTTTGAAAACCTAATCCTAAGCCGAGGTTACAGATTGATCTGTTATATAGTTCTCTCGCTAGATTATCACCTGCAATTAACCATTGTTTATTTCTAGCTATTTCCTCAGCTACCTTTTCTTTAAGTTCTAGGTTTTCAGATACAGCTTCATCCTTAGCTTTCTCGCATAGCTTTTAAATAATTATTAGAAACTTCAAGATCAAACTGTAACACCTTTATCTTTTCTTCATAAGCTATTTGATTCTTTTGAAACCACACCTTTTGTCTTTCTACTGTTTTTAATGCTAGTTTATGAGCTTCATTTTCAACATAGCATTCATCAAACTTAGGTTTCATAGCATCATACTCTTCTTTAAGTTCATTGTACCTTAGACTACAACCAAATATACAGTTGTGTACCTGAGATAGTCCCATCAAGGCAAACTGATCATGCCTTTCATCCAAGTACACCTTGCCAAAGAATCCAAGCTTATCGTAATCATGAGCTTCTTCATTTACGTGTTCATGTGCACCAGTTGACTGTTCATCCATGGTGAGGAGAGTCTGCCAAGCTCCAGCTTCTCACATGCTTCGCTGATAGGAAAGGTAATTAGCTCCATCTCCACTTTTCCGCCTTTGCATTCTCTTGAGAAATGCCCCATCCGTGGCAAGTAAACACTTGACTTTCCTCCCCGCAAAGCGGTGGTTCCTTTCCCTTGAAAGCAAACTTCCTTCCGACTCTCTTCAAACCTTTTGATGTCCACTCCACGTAATGCCACCGCATTTTCAGCCTCTCCTCCATTTCAAGTGGGTCCAACTGATCAAAGTCTTCATATGCAAGATACTGTTGAGTATCATAGTCGCCAGAACAAATGAATGAAGAATATCCTCCATCACACTACTAGACCTAGCTTGAGAACATGGTGGAGTGGGACGGGGGTTAAGTGGTGGAGGGGGGGGGGATGAAGATGATGATGGAAAGTAGTTGGAGCTCGGGGACGATGGAAAATAGTTGGAACTAGGAGCTTGCACCATCATGTTGGAGTGAGATGTCCCAACAAAAGCTGCATGGCCGCACGAAGATGTACGGTAGGGAGTTCGACATCGTTCAAGGGTTCTCGAGTCCGTTATATAGCTCATCAAAGGTAAGCATATCCAGCCCTCCTTTAGCCTTGAGAGCAATACTTACATGTAGCCATGATGGAGGTAACGATCGAAGGAACTTTGAGTTGCAGTCATCATTATCCGCTTTGCACTCACCGTTCAAATGACTCAAGATCCTATGGAACCTCGTCGTATCCTTTGTGAATGCCTTCTTCTTGAGATGTTGAAGTCCCAAATTGTTGTCTCAAAGATGGACTTCCTCATTCTATTTGATTCTTCATTGCCACCGAACCTTGCTTTGAGAGCCATCCATATGTCCTTTGCATCATCCATATGATGAAAATCACACGATGATCTTCTCGAATGGCTTGAAGCGTAATGGTCTTTACTTTATGTTCTCTCTCGCATAGCTAGTACCTCTTCAGCAGCTTTTGGTGGAGCCATGATAAATTTCCCACCCCTGTGGATCATCTTCTTCAAACTGTTTCTTTATTACAAAACCTCCCACGATTCCAATCAATATTTGAAATCCAGTTTTCCATCTTCATAGCCCAAAGTTCATATTCTTCCCTTTTCAAATAAGGAAGTTTACCATTATGCTTTGAGAGACTGAGCCGTTGCATGGAAGTGGTGTTGGTGTTGTTTGTGTTGGTGGCTTCAGCTTCATTATCGGATCCGTGCATGGTGAATGAATGTTCTTAGTATCGTAGAGACTTCCCGAGGCTTTGATACCACTTGTTAATCAAAAACACAAAGACCTTGATAGATCTTTAAGCACTCGGAGATCGTTAGTGTTGCCTATGTAATCACAAGCAAACTAATAGAAGATCTCTACAACTAGTATTTTGTAGCGGAAATAAAATGCAAGTTACAATAACTAAGAACTCTTTGATCCTCTATGGATCTTTTGATTATAGAAACTCTATGTTTCAGATGTTTTATAAGACTTGAAAGACTCTCTCAAAACTTATCTATTACAAACTATAATGGTTTCTTATATAGGCAAGAAACCCTAATGAGCGTTGACAATTTATGCTCCTAATACTAACATAGACTAAGCATGCATCTAGACAAGCATGCAACTAATCATATTGTTTTGTTCATCATATTGTTTATTCCGATTAAGCTCTACATAATACGGCGCCAACCTATCTTTAATAATGGCGCTGACTTTTACTCTATTATGAGCTTATCTCCTACGGTACGACTTTCAAAGAAGAACACAATATTCTTTAGCATTTCTCGGCTAAGTATAACTTCAGAATCCATTCTTCTTCGTAATCTTGTAATCAAGGTTTACCTTAATTCCCAAATGTAATACTAGAGAGTGTGGATATGATTAGTTGACCGCTTGTATATGTATTTGTAATTATGGTTGACTAATACTAGCGATGTAGATATTATTAGTTGACCATTTGTATATGTAGTTTCAACCGTTTGTAATGTTACATATCACAAGATGTAATGAAAGTTTGTGTATGTTACATATCACAAGATATTTGACAAGTCGATAACTAAAGTTTTGTAGATGAGTTAAATGAAAATGTGATGGGTTAAATAAATACTTAAAAAAATACAAGATAAAGATGATACAAATTAAAAACGAAAGTCTAAAGTGGGTTAATTAAAAACATAAAGAAATACAAGATAAACATGATACAACTTAAAAATCTAAATCCTCCAATTTAAACATCACCGATGGGTAAACCTCAACAATATTTTTCAAAGTGATGTTAAGGTAATGGTTATGTGGTTTTGGTGTGAACACCGAGACGCTTTCTTAGTATCAAACAAAGACCGCATACCCATAGACTTGACGCATCTCCTTATCCTCTTCTAGTACTTTGTGATGAATTGAACCGCACATTGTTCCTGATGGATCTTGAGTGTCACAGCTAGGTCACCGCACATTTGGTGTACAAGACTCGATGACGGCTAAAACCACAAGCTTCCCTTTTTACAAAGGTTTTCATATCGCCTAAAAACAAGCATCTACCCCGATCCCAAAAGCATCTACATAGCCAAGCCGCCGCTAGCCATGGGCCACGCCAAAATGATCATCTTCGGATGCATCCTCCTCATTCTCCGACATACTCTTGGTTGGCATTACGTGACGAGGGGGCCTCCTTCCCTAACGCCTCAGATTTTTATGAGCTTGGCCATTTGAAGAATACCCGCTGGACCAGGTATTATCCTTGTGTGTGCTATTGTACTTGCATTTTCCCCTCAATATCAATGTACAAATGTATTATACCATCACCGAGCACACACGTAACAAATAAAGTAACGTCGTTGTTGTTTTAATCTCCGCCGTTGTATCCTGATGGGCTTAGCCTAAACGACAACTGAAAGCGCATTCAGCATCCAACTCAATTTGTTCACCAACATTTCAACCATTATTGAGTAAGTGATGTCATCAGTACATAATGACACCACTTTCCTTGCCATTGAAATGTAATTTACATTTGAATTTCTCGAAATTATGCCGACATTTGTATGTTTGTTAAAATTCTTTTCAGATGTTGTATATATAGGGTCTATATCACATAGTGTTTTACACGAAATATGACAACCTTTTGTCATGTTTTAATAATTATAATGAAAACTTTTACACATGTCACATATTACAGGACATTAAAAATTGTCTATAACTCACATACATGTTTACACGAAATATGACAACATTCAATAATTGTATGACAACTTTTTAGGCCTGTCAAGAAGCAACAAGGGACATGATATCCGACAAGTCTATGACATTCTATAACTCACATTCATTTAAATATGACAACATTCAATAATTGTACACAACTTTTTAGGCCTGCGTAAGAGCAACAAGGGACATGTATCTGACAAGTCTATGACTTTCTATAACTCACATACATGTTTACAATTAAATATGACAACATTCAATAATTGTATGACAACTTTTTAGGCCTCACAAGTAGCAACAAGGGACATGTATCTGACAAGTCTATGACTTTCTATAACTCACATACATGTTTACACGAAATATGACAACATTCAATAATTGTATGACAACTTTTTAGGCCTGTTAGTAGCAACAAGGGACATGTATCTGACAAGTCTATGACTTTCTATAACTCACATACATGTTTACACGAAATATGACAACATTCAATAATTGTATGACAACATTCAATATTTATATAAATATGCACATTCTTCCTTCTTTAACTCATCAAATGTCAATATCTAACAATACTACATTACAATTCACTATCAACTACAACGGAAACTTTACACTTAACCCAATAACATACCAAGATGGTTCAAACATGAATATCAATGTTCCAGAATTTGGTTTTCGAGATATGGTTAAGTATCTAGAGAGAAAATTACCAACAAAGGTCAACTTTCTATATTATGCATTGCCACAAAACCAAACTTTAATGGGGATGAAAGCAATTGAAAATGATTATGACATTGATGTTATGTACGACATCGCAAAAGTTGCCGATGGACATCTCCAAATTTTTGTTTGTGAGCATCCTACGATTTGTATGGCTAATAAATTTGATTCCAAATGATGGTTCTATGGAAGAATCATTTGCGTGTAATTTCGTAAGAAACAAAACTAAAGAGTCAAGAGAGTGTCCGTATATACATGAAATGGTTCAGAGAAAAACAAACTGAAGAGCGCGGTACGCTTTAAACGTTGGTATAATAAAAAACTATACCTACTTCACCATATACACAAACCATTTTCAATTTTCCTGTTCACAACAAGGGTCGATTGGTTTGCTATGGCGGAAAACCAACGTATGTAAATGGTTGGAAGGTGAACATCAACATTCCAAGAATGAAGCTAGAAGAGCTCAAGCAATATTTGTTTAACATCGTTGACATGAATATTCATGCTCGCTTTATGAAGTACCACACACATGGCATTTCAAGCTAATCGTAAAACTAAGAAACAACTATGATATGCATGTAATGTTTGATATTTCGCAAATGCTAGGCAACTTGGAAATCTACATTGACCATGGCGGTGTCGATTTTAATATTGAAAAATATATATTGCCAAATGCTACTTTGGCAAAATGATGGAGCATGTGATAAATGTAATACACAAGTGACAGTGAAGACGGAAACAAGAACATAACTCAAGCGGATTACACTTGTGATCAAATGGTTGAATGGGCGTAACAACAACACTTTCAGAATGAGGATACTAAAGCAGATGAACGCCATAAATACATATGAAAGAATCATTGGTATTCATAGTCATAATCACTCAATATGTGTCGTGTATGATTTAAGATTGTCTTAATAATATGTTTTTCTTAATAATATTTATTTCTTCACTACAAGCAATGATTTTGGAAAACAAAAACTTCATTGATGGTGGAAAAAATTAAACATTCATAATACAACGAGATCGCTCAAGATAAAAATACTAAAACTAAACCACAATGGTATGATTTGGTTCATTAAGAAGAATTAGGGATTCTTTATATGGGCCAATGAAAAATGAACCACCATTCGCTTCAATACCCATGTCTTGCCACAATTCGAAGCTCGCCGTACACCAGAAGCAGTGAGCTATCTCTTGGTCGATCTTAGCGTCAATAATTGGATCATCATCCTTAGTAAACCCAACTAATTTTACCACATTCTCAATTGGGTATGGAAGAGTGAATAGCAATGTACACGATGATACGATAGCACCATTAATTTCTAACACCCATGCACACAAAACTTTGTACCCATCTGCTAGGAAACTTCCTGAAATTACAATAGAGTTTCTCAGCTGGATATATGGAATGGAGGCCCAACCATGCGTCTTATCTCTTCCGGTATGCCTACGTCGGTAAATTGGTGACTAACCAAATCAAATGAAACTACCATATAGCGTTTGTACAAAATACCATCATTGAAAAGAAATTTTTCATAACCAAGCCAAGAATTTTACCACCACTACTGCTTTGCCGACCTTTTAGTCTAATCCCTTCTCGAGGCAAAAGGTCATTTTCAATATGGTTCCATTGTCTCAACTCAAGGTATACACCGACACGCACCATGGCCCTTCATCGTATAACGGTAATTAATTTTAAAATTGTTAGGTCTAAATTGTCGACGCATAACCAAAACCGATGACCATTTTGGTGAATCGGTTGATTCAAGAAGCTAGGGACTAATACCCCTATAGCTCGTTTTATTGATGGGTTCCAAATAACGACCATCATGTTTGAACCATAAGAAAAGCACCGCAGAACCTCGTAGGCAGCAATTGGCTTAAGAGTTGGAAGATGAAGAGTTGTATCTAGGTGCGTGAAAGCTAAACTTCCATTAACTGAAAACATAAAACCTACATTACCTTGCATATATGTTAAATTAAAACAACACATATCTCAGATATCAACGAAGCCGTAGCTACGGATGAAGTTGGAAAAGTCTATTGAAGACCTCCATCTCTTTGACACAGATTTAAATTGTAGTAATGACTTAACGAAGTCTATTCATGATATCAACTTGCAGTGTCAAGGGTATGTTGTCCGACATTTTATTTTGATGACAATGGATAAATTAGTGAATGATTTTGAATGACAAAGTAAGCAGTGAATGATTTTAAATGACAAAGTAAGCCTTAAATAGGGATAAAACCGTGTCATACACTTGTCGCTTCGTCATATTTTGGGTTAAAATTTACACATACACATCATATTACATTACCCTAAATCGACATGAATATGGCATGTCAAAGAACTTTATACAGTAAGATGTGACTAGTAACTAAACTTTTTTTTATCACATAATATTATACACCTAAATATGACATGAATATGACGGTCGAGACTTTATAGAGACATGAATATGGCATGTCAGAAACTTTATACAGAGTAAGATGTGACTAGTAACTAAACTTTTTATCACATAATATTATACCTAAATATGACATGAATATGACGTGTCAGAGACTTTATAGAGAAACATATGTGACTAGTAAATAAGCTTTTTTCTGTCACATAATAATATACACGAAATATGACATGAATAGAGACTACTCAACTCCCTTATAGAGACAAAGATGTTAATGTATACAAACATTAGATACGCTTAGTGGGTCACATTATATAAACCACGCTTGTTGTATTCAAAAAATTACATCTTTTTATCTTTTGTTAAACCTCTATAGTTAGGGTTTAGGGTTTAGGGTTTAGGGTTTAGGGTGTAGGGTTTAGGGTTTAGGGTTTAGGTTTAGGTTTATGGTTTAGGTTTAGGTTAGGTTTAGGGTTTAGGGCCCAGGGTTTAGGTTTAGGGTTTATGGTTTAGGTTTAGGGTTTAGGTTTTATTGTTTGAGCGTTGTAGGGTTTAGGGTTTAAGGTTTAGGGTTTAGGGTTTAGGGTTTATGGTTTAGGGTTTATGGTTTAGTGTTTATTGTTTATGTTTGTTTAGGTTTAGTTTAGGGTTTAGGTTTAGGTTTAAGGTTTAAGGTTTAGGGTTTAGGGTTTAGGGTTTATGGTTTAGGGTTTAAGGTTTAGGGTTTAGGGAAACTTTTTGATCACAATACAATGCAATACTGTCTAAATATGACATGATAGTGACTACCAGGCCCTTACAGAGACAAAGATGGACTGGTATGCAAGCTTTTTTTATCACATAATATTATACACGAAATATGACAAGAATCACTTGTCGAAAACTTTATAGAGACACGTATGATGACTAGTAAATAATCTTTTTTTTGATCACATAATTGTACACACGAAATATGACATGATAGTAACTACTCAGGGCCCTTACAGAGACAAAGATGTGACTGGTATGCAAGCTTTTTTTTTTATCACATAATATTATACACTTTAAATATGACAAGAATCTGACTTGTCGAAAACTTTATAGAGACAATGATGACTAGTAAATAATCTTTTTTTTTTATCACATAATTGTACACACGAAATATGACATGATAGTAACTACTGTGGCCCTTACAGAGACAAAGATGTGACTAGTATGCAAGCTTTTTTTGATCACATAATATTATACACAAAATATGACAAGAATCGACTGTCGTGAAACTTTATAGAGACATGTGATGTGACTAGTAAATAATCTTTTTATCACATAATTGTATAATACACCAAATATGACATGACAGACTACTCGTGGCCCTTACAGAGACAAAGATGTGACTGTATGCAAGCTTTTTATCACATAATATTATACATGAAATATGACAAGAATGAACTTGTCGTGAAACTTTATAGAGACACAGATGTGACTAGTAAATAATCTTTTTTTTATCACATAATTGTACACATGAAATATGACATGATAGTGACTACCAGGGCCCTTACAGACAAAGATGTGACCTGGTATGCAAGAAATATGACATTAGTTTGACTTGTAAGGAAAACAAATTTTTTATCACATAATATTATACACGAACTATGACACATGTTAATCACTATTTGCAAACAGACGTGGTAACATTACGCTATAAATAACACATCCACGAAATTGAATGTATACACATCTTCACAATACTTACAAAAAGAAAATGGCCTTGAATTTACATAAATTCAAATGTATGTTACATTACGGTGAAATAAAGCGCGGTGTGATTATGGATCATGATATAACATATCTCAGGTTAGTTGATCCGGTGGTGAATAAGTTTAAATTGAAGCAAAATGCCCGAGTAATTTAAATGTGAAAGTCCCTTCACCGACTTTCGACTCGATGTCACGACGACAACGAGGTAAACTTTTTGTTCAATGTGCTTTAGAGTCTCCTCGCTGAACTTGTACGCCAGTTGTATGTTTCGTAATCTAAAACAATGGAAGAAACAACAACTTGGTTCAACTCGCGCAAGTGCCGAGTTTTATAATTTTTACCCTACAATGGTAGAAGAAAACATCGGCCCATCAAATGATTTTCAAAACAAATACTATAACTATAAAGATGAGGCAATTTCACAAAACCCGTCATCATTTGCTTTTCATTCAGTTGACGAACGGGAATATGATGGCTCAGTTATAAAGATGAGGCAAATTTTACAAAACCATGGTCATCATTTGCTTTTCTTTCGGATAACGAAGATGATGAAAATGATTGTTTTGATGAATTAAATAAAACCAAACACCCCGGTAACCATAAATGGCCTAATTTTTTTGAACATATCCCTGAAGTTCCTGAACCACCACTTTACACGCCAAAACCTATGCCTACAAAGGATTATAACAACAAAACTGAAATAAAAATCAATGTTTTTTAACTAGGGCGAATTAGACTTGGCATACAAGTTGAAAGCTTTACAAGATGGTTATGAATTTGTTTCGAAAAAAACTAACCCTATAACTTACAACATAAAATGCTTCCATTATGAACAATGTGCATGGTATATTAATGCCAGACGTTGGCGAAATTCAGATGTTTTTCAAATTACAAGCATGAATGATATTCACACGTGAACCCAAACATATCCTAACCATCAAAATGCAAACAAAAAGTTATTGCTCACATTATGAAAGATAAATTAGAAGATGGTAGCCGTGATTTGAAAGGGAGAGATATACAAAAAGATATCATGGCACAATATAAAACATCTATATCTTACCAACAAGCATGGAGAGGGAAGGATTATGGGTTACAATTGTTAAGAGGTTCACCATTAGAATCTTTTAAAATGCTACCGACATCATCACAACTTAGAAAAAAAAACCTGTGGACGGTCACACGTATCAAGAAAAGCAATCAAGGGGATTTTGAAATTTTATTCATTGCCATTGGTGCATCGGTAAGTCTTGTTCAAATTTTTTTTAAGTGCATGCAAAAACAAGTTTGATATTATAATTTTAAAATTGTTTCTACGCTAGCTTGCGACGCTAGAATTTGGAACCATCTTCACTACTTATAGTGGATGCGGCGCATTTAAAGGGTACTTACAAGGGTACAAATTTGCAAGCCGTTGGGATGGACGGAAACAACCAAATTGTGCCTATTGCTTACGGAATATGCAGAGGGAAGACTAGTGATTGTTGGTCATGGTGGATGTCGACTTAGAGAGTGCATCGGCGATAACCCCAATATGATTATCATATCGATAGGCATCCTGCATAGCTTCCGCAGTAAGGAATGAGTTTCCGTCGGCTTTCATGGTATTTGTTGTCGACATCTAATGATGAACCTTTCCTTGAAAAGCAATAAAGTTAAAGGTCTATACTGGGGCATATGCAAAGCGTATACTCCAGATGAGTGGCAACGACAAATGAACATACCGGCTGTACAACCCGGCACACCGAAAGCTAATGGAGGCTGATCCTAGACGCCGGTCTCGAGCACATTGCCCACGACGTTACAATTATTGTACATCTAACGTGTCGAGTCTGTTAATGCATGTACTGTATTGTACGAAGCTACCAGAATAAGTGTTGACCGACACGCATCAAGTATGGTTCAAAAGTGGTATTTTAAACGCCGGAAGCTGCAGGTATTTATTGTTTAAAACATAACGTATCAGAATCATTTTGAAAATATATTAGATAAGTTAATTAATTTAATTTTTCATTTTTCGTGTAGCAAAATGAAGTACGACATCACAGATTGGCAACGATAAGGTGGAGAAAAGAAGAATGAAAAGCGCCGTTGGTTGTACATGGAATTACTCAATTTCGGTATCAAGTTTATGATGGCCAATATAACCGTGAGGTGAACTTTACGACCGGTGAATGTGTTGTCGGAAATGGCAAATTTCCGGGATACCTTGTGGTCACGTTATTGTTGTTACAAGGTTTTTGAACCTAACAGATTGTGTGCAATATGTACATGACTGGTTCAAAAAGGAAAAATATCAAGCAACCTATGCAGAGTCAATTCAATTTGTTGGAAATTTTAACGAATGGGAGTATCCAAGCCATACACATCCTCTTACTCCTCCAACAATGGACAACCCTCACCGTGTCGTCCGAAAACACAGACCGTATACTATCTCAAGGAGAAGAGCCAAGAACTATACAATGTAGAGGTGCAAACAAGCGGGCATAATCGCCAATTGCAAAAATCATTTGTCCCAGATCCACCTACCCGCAAGGGTAAACAAAAGCAAGGGAAATTTCCAACTAATGAGCAACAGACACCTGCACCTTTTATGAACAACATCACCCGCTCGATCAAACTTTTTACGGAAACAATCAATTCTCATGGGAACCATTTGGCCAAAACACATACACTAATCAACCATTTTGGCAACCATATGGTGACAACACATACCACACAAACCAATACACTTCACAAACTTACCACCACAACCCATACCTATCTCAACAATATGCTGAAAACACACACACATCACAAACATATGATCAACATAACACACAACAAGATTTCAACCTATCTCAAAGAAAACCAAACGCAACCACTTCAAAATGATCTTCAATACCAGTCTCAAGTGTATCAACAATACACTTCCCAGAACACAACTCAACATCTAGATGATCAACAAATGCAGGATTCAAATAGTTGGTTTAATCGGTTTGGTTTTTAATAAGGTAGAAGTCTGATGTGACTAGTTAACAACTAGTAGTATGTTTTGATTTTTCTTCAGGCATCATGCTTTTCATTCTCACTTATCCAAATGATGTCTGGTCTGTTTATGTATTTGAATTTCACAAGTGATGTTTGTATTGAATAGACATTATTTGAGCATTATTTGAGCATGTGTTTGTATTGAATAGACAAGTATATGAGGCAATAATAACATGACGTTTTTTATAATGACAATATCTGATACATTTTGTTTTTCTGTGACATCTCTAACTTTATACACCATCATAAACACAAAAATAAATTCATTACATTTTTATAACAAAAATTAAATTACATTTTTATAACAAAATATTTTTGTAGCAAAATATTGGTATCATCGTGTACAAAAAAAATTATGTCAAAATTATGGCAAAATATTAGTAGCAAAATACCAATTGACTCGACCCCAATTGACTTGTCGTGTCAGTCGGGGCCTCACCCCGAATGACACCCCTACTCAACTCCATCATAGTATCATATTAAACTCTTTGCCTTCATAATAAAAATCAAATCACCAAAACATAACACAATATCATTATATCATTCGAAAATTATTTTGGGGCCCACGCTCTCGACTCATTGTCGGATTTCGCCACTAATATTATGTGAAATGCTAGTTTCTTTCTTCATGTCACTTGTGGCCCCATGCTTCTGTTCTCACGTCGATTTCGCCACCATAGAGGCTAAATGCTTTTTTAATTACGACGCAATTTATTTAGATGGCGACACGTGTCCTTTTTAAGCATTTCTCTACCAAGAGGTAGCGAAATACCCGCCTTTTGATATAGCAAAAAAAAGAGGACCTCTGCAGGACACAGAGGCCTCTGCAGGGCCTTCACAGTAATTTTCACTTGTATTTGTATATCATCTGACCTAAACTTTAAGGACCTTTCTTGTTTTACTTTCTAGTTTTCTAACTTTGGATAATCTATATACTTCATAGAAAACAAAACATGCACAACTTTTATATGGTACTCCCTCCGTCCCATAATTATTGTCCACTTTGACTTTTTTTGAAATTTTCTTGTTTAACTTGACTCAATATTTTATTTCTCGTATATAATACTTGATGAAATTTATACCAAATGAACATATATTTAAAACCCAATCTATTCATACATTTTTCATTAAGTATTACATTACACAAATAAAAATATTTATGGTCAAAGTTTAACAAAAAAGACTTAGAAATGTCAAAGTGAACAATTATTATGGGACGGAGGTAGTATGAGATATTGGGTGATATAAATGCGAGGCATGGCTTAAACATTACCAATAAATGTGTAGGGTTTATTGTACTGGTTTTTATTTTTAGTGAGTAATGACAAAATGATGCATACACAACCTAAATTCTTATAATGCTTCAAGCAAGGCTTAAATCCCTAAAATCACATCATATTTATAAAACAAACTCTATAAAATTATATGTCATGATTATTATTGGCTTTAGTTATGAGATGATTTAAAAAGATCAAAAGAGATATCACATATCATTTTGTGAATTTTGTTTTATAAAAATTATGTGCTTTTAACATACATACATCAATCTTTAACTACACAATTAGGATTTAGGTATGTGAAATGTAACATTTTGTGGCGTTTTATGCGCAAATAAAGGTAATTGAAGTTTAAGGCATATAATATAAGAGGTTAGAAAAAAGATTTTAATATCCGCAAAACTTTTATTTTTTATTACTAACATGATAGGTGTTTATCTAAATTTATGTTTTTTTTTGGCTTTGCCTTATGATTATATATTTATATAACCATCTTGTGGCCTATAATTAAAGTTTATAAGCTCATTTTTATTGTTTTTTGATAGCTTATTAAAGTTTAAGATGTAAAATGACCTAAAGTACACATACTTTTGAAGTTGCAGCTCTTATGTGTGATATAAAAGTCTTTTGCTACGAAACTTTTTGAAAAAGTTTACTCCCCATGAAAGTATTTACATTGCATTAAGTAATTAAAAGACTTGATACATTTAATGCATAGCATATTTAATGATTAGAGCTTTTAGGAAAAGCTTGAATTTTACTAAGTTTTTGTAAAAAGTCTTTTCAAAAGTCTTTTATGCAATGCCAAAAACCTCTTCAAATATTTTTTTGAAATAGTGAAATCTTTTATCTATTTTACCTATTACGGATGCTTTCAATTAAGTAGAATAATTTGGGCTTATAAAACCCTTTTGTACAAGTTCATAAATTTAAGCTTATATGCTTAACGAAGCACTAATATGAACTTATTTTAGATACATAATTTGATATGTTCTCGTAAGCTCCTTGAAAAAGCTAAACCATGCACGCAGGCACCCCTGTAGTGCTTAAATATTTCATGCTTAATAACGACATAAAATATTAGAGTTCTGGTCTTTATTGGAAAGGAAGTGTGTAAGAGTTGTTTATTTCTTGAATAGGTTGGATCCAACCTGGCGTATTTTTTCTTTTATAACTAGGAAAGTTATACCTAATAACGATGGGTGTATTCTCTAACGAATTACTTCTGAATAAATATATAAAACATATGTTTATGAAGAACATTTCATAATTAATTGGAACCTCCATTTTGATTATCTATCAACCGATAATATGGGATCATTAACATGAATCATATCATATTGATGTACCTATAAAAAATATTCACCATTGTAGTGCGCGGAGCTAGACATATTTTTGTGAGAGGACTAACAAAGTAATTTGCGTGATTTAGGACGGCCAAAGATCAAAATATATATGCAATTATTCACTTTTGAAGGGATATATATGCAATTTAGCAAAACCGACCGAAACCGAAAAATCCCGAAAACCCGACCGAACTCGAGTCTCCCGATACCGAACCGACAGACTTCGGGTCGGTAGTCGGTTATCCAAATCAGTACATGTCGGTTTCGGTTCGGGTCGGTATAAAAACCGAAATAAGCCCGAAAAAGCCCGACAACCCGACCTAATATTAGGTTTGGTAAAAAAAAGGTGCCCCTCATTTGTTTAACAGTCTCACTCAAAAACACCACACCGATTCACCGAAGAACTCAAGAATACACCAACAAAAAAATGCAAAACACACCGAATGTCTTATGAACCCTAATTAAATGGATCAATCTCATCTCAAAAACACCACATATGAATCAATCTCATCTTCTGTATCTACATATGAATCATTCTCATCTCAAAAAAATAATGCAATGGAAGTAAGTATTGTACATGTTTTAATTATAGTTGTATTTGTTTTACTTATAGTTGTGTAAATGCAATGGGAGTTGCTTATTTACTTGTTTATTTTACTTGAAAATGCAATGGGAGTTTCACTCACAAATAATCATAGAGAAATGTGAATAAGCAATCACAAACATCCTAAAAACTAAAGTGTTTGTTACTAATTTATTGTTTTAATGTGTTTGTTTAGGATCAGACGATAAACGTTGAGACTTTTGACAGTGATGATAATAAACGCAAAAGGAAAGCCCCAGGCAAACCAAGGAAAACATTTTCTCAGTGTTGGAAATACTTTGATCAAAAGTTTGAACCAGATGAAGATGGGGTGGTCATTAAGATGGCCTACTACAAATGGTGTGATGCGGTTTTCAAAGCCGATTCAAAACAACATGGTACGTGACACTTGAATAATCATTATGTAAATTGTGATAAAAACCCCGATGTTGAGAAAATTAAGAAACAAAAAAAACTAGCATTTAGAAAAAAGATTGGTGCGAAGGATGAGGGTGGCAGTAGCATTGGGACTTTAGAAACTGGGATGTATGATGAAAAAGTGATTAAACAGTCACTGATTAAGTTAATTGTTCTTGTTGAGCTTTCATTTAAGTCTGTATAACACCCGCATTCGTTGAATATTCCACGAACATGAAACCTAGATTTAATATACCCTCGCATTTTACTATTGCTAGGGCTATTTCTAAGTTTTATCTTAATGAGAAGAAGAGCCTATTCAATTTCTTAAGCAACAAGGCGACCACAATTCATTTAACCACTGATACATGGACTTCTAGTTGTAAAAGAATGAACTTTATGGTTTTAACCACCCACTTTATAGATGAGGGTTGGGTAATGCACAAAAAAATTATTAATTTTAGACCAATTCATAGCCATAGAGGGTTGGATATTGGTAGGGGACTTTTGGAATGTATAACCGGATGGGGTATAAAGAATGTTATGACCATGACGGTTGTTAACATTGCTTCAAATGACAAAGCTCTTGAATACTTGATAGAAAATTTACCAACAAAATATGATGGTGGTAAACATTTTCACATACGATGTATGGCTCATATTTTAAACCTAGTTGTCAAAGATGGTCTTACAACATACAAAAATAAAGTAGATACCATAGCCTTGGTCGTGAAATACATAAAACATTTGAGCCAAAGAGTTACTAAGTTTAAAGAAAGTGTCGAAAAGGCTTATACTTCAAATAAGTTTTTGATTTTCGAATGCCCTACAAGATGGAATTCCACACATGATATGTTGAAAACAACTATTGAGTTAAAATAAGCTTTCTTTTATTATGATTTTAGTGACTCTTGTTTTGCTCGAAACCTTGAGGAAATACCTAAGCGGGCTGATTTTTAGGTTTGTAAGAAGGTAGTTGCATTTTTGGAGAAATTTAAGGAAACAACATAACTTGTGTCAAACGTATCAAGTCCCGTAGCTCATTTGTAGTTTGGAGAGGTACTTGATATTGATAAGCATCTTCGTGGTTCAAGATATGAGAAAAAAGTATGACAAATATTGAGGTGTTTACAAAAAAATCAGCCATTATATGTACTTTTCCGTTATCTTAGATCCCACAATGAAGTCGGAAATAATTGGATATGGGTTTAGACATTTGCTAGAAATTGGTTGTATACCCATGGAAGTCGATGAAGAAAGTGATGAGACGTCAATTCAGTTTTTAACCAACGAAGAATTATGTACCAATTTGGTTAAGAATGTTGAGACTGATATGGGATTATTGTTTGCCATGTACAAAGAAAAATATGGCACACACACATCAAGCGACATACCAAAATCAATGTCAAGTAAAATACTAGCGCAAGTCGTCGTCGTGGCAATGCTTTCTTAAATTTGTTTAAAGATACAGTTGGAAATAAGTTGAGTGGAGGTGAAGACGAGTTGACCAAATATCTTAAAGAACCGCGTCTTGAGCTAGAGGATGATGAATACTTTGATATACTTAATTGGTGGAAGTTAAACAGTCCAAGATTTCCAATTGTATCAAGGATGGCAAAAGGTAATAAATTATTATTTTTTTATTAAATTTTAGATATCTTTGTGCCTTGTTTTTTATTAACTTATGTTTTTTATTAACTTTGTTTTAGATATCTTGTGCATCCAAGTATCCACCGTTGCTTTCGAATCTGCCTTTAGCGCGAGTGGTCGCATTTTGGACCCGTATAGGAATTCTTTAGCGCCAAGCATTGTAGAGGATTCGGTGTGCACACAAGATTGGATTCGTACATCAAGTAGAAACATCATTGTGCATACATTAGAAGATTTAATGAAAGAAGACGAGCTTGCTAAAGGTAAACTATTTATATACCAGTTGTTATAGGGTTGTTTTAGGTTCGATGCAACTATAGGGCTTATTTTTGTAAGTTATAGGGCTGTTTTAGCCGAGTCCTGAATCAAATTCTCTTCCCAAACACCCCCTTAAGTAAGGTTCACAAAACATGTTTTTTATCACCTAATAAGAAAAAGGAATGTTGAGTATTTCAGGAAAACTAATTAGGCGTCCGTTTGATTATGCTAATGGTCTGTTTCTAATGCATTCTGCTGATCTGCTCCATATCAGTAACACCAATGTTACATTTAGTTTACTAAAATTTGTAAATCCTGTAAAATCAGTAAGGGGTGTTTGATTATGTTAATGTTTATGTGCTCTGCTCAGATCTTAGGTTTAAACGAGAAGTTTTGGTTCATTGGTTTTATATTTAATTCTACCAGATGCTACATGTTTTATATTTGGTTCATTGGTTTTACATGTTCTCGCTATAAGTCCAAAATCAAATAGAGTACACATGATTCAAACTACAATTATTAAAGTTGTGCACATCTTTAAAATATCCTTTCACTGCGCCACAGTAACCTTGTTCGTTTTCTTTGTTTTTGCCTTAAACTAATTTAGTGACATTGCAGTCAATCACACCCATAACTAGGGGTGTCAATCGGGTCGGGTTGGTCGGGTTCGGATCAAATTCGGGTCAAAGCTAAAAATAATTTACCCGAACCCGACCCTACTTGAACTCGGGTTAGTCGGGTTCGGGTCAATTCGGGTCGGGTCAACTCGGGTCTGGTCAATTCGGGTTCGGGTCACCCAGAATATAAGTTAAATAGTGACAAAATTGCCTATTTGTTCTAATTTATATAGAAAATTTCTAAGATAAATATATAAAAAAAATTAAAAAAAATCCTTATTCGGGTCAAACGGGTTGACCCGAACCCGATTTTGCAAAAAATCTCAACCCGATACCCGACCCTATTTAGTATTCGGGTTACTCGGTTGACCCTAATAACCCGAATTCAATTTCTAACCCGAGTAACCCGACCTGAATATGCTTAGTCGGGTTCGGGTTCGGGTTCGGGTCCGGGTCAGGTCCGGGTCGGGTCAGGATTTTTGACACCCCTACCCATAACAGATAGAGTTTGTTTCATGTCATGCATTCTCTCGAATACTAGTATATATTCAAAAGTTTTGATTGATACTGCTTAAGGGGTGTTTGGATATGTAGTTAAGGTTTTTGGATATGTAGTTAAGCAGTTTTAGTTAGGGCTACTTAAGGGGTGTTTGGATATGCAGTTTTAGTTAATTGCAAATGTCTTCTTGTTTTCTCTTTTCTATACATCAGATTTATGTCTTCTTGTTTTCTTTTTTATAGAAATTCAAGAGGGGTTAGACAAACAAAAGGGACAACAAAATCATGGTAAAGAGAAGAATGTTGCGGCATGATTGATGTTGTGCTTTGCATTTGGTTGCTTATTGGAATTTGTTGTCATCGAATTTGTAATGCTTACTTTAATTGAATATTGGTCTAACTTGTAATGCTACTATATTTAAATTTTGCATGAACATGTATTTTCCCTCCAGTTTTGGGAGGTCTGCAATCTGCATTTTCCCTCCATTTTTTGGAGTTTTGGTTTCTGATGCACAATACCGAAACCGGTCCGATAAAACCGAAAACGACCCGACAAAACCCAGTCCCATTCGGTTCGGTATCGGTCCGGTATATTCACCATTTTCAGTTTCAGGCAGGGTCGGGACGGGTCGGTTTTTGGCCCGATGCTCATCCCTAATGCAATATATATATATATCATATGAAAGTGGATAAAAAATACACTAAGAGACATATTTATTAGGGGCCACAACCCTTCCTTGTCTTCAAGTAGCTCTGCCCTTGCAAGCAATATTAAAAGAGAGGATGTTAAGATATGACTAGTATCTTTTTACTTAAAATTGTGTATAATGAATCAAATGTTGCTAGCTTTAAATTGCTTGTTTATTTGATGTTTATATCGTTAAGACACTTTCGATTCTTTCTAACAGAAATGATCTTCATGTAGGACTAGTTTGTTATTCATCTTCAAGCGAGCAACGAAGCTTACGTGATTACTTTCCTGTCATTTAGTCCTACTACCCAAAGAGGAGCCAAATATGTTAAAGGTTATTCACATTATTTTTTAGAACGACAAAGAATATGTACTTTGTGCTAAATATAGAAAATTCATAATAAGCAAAATACACTACAAATGAATGATGTTTAAAAGGTGTGCACTTGGATGCCCTCCGTTTTTGGTATATTCGCCCCTGGCAGCCGCAATGGAATCAACTTCAAGGAATCATAAGAAGGAAAAGAGGTTGGCGTCCGACTTGGCAAAGCGATGGCTTAGGTTGAAAGTGGCCAAGACGCCAAGCTCTTTAGCTCTTTGTTTTTCTTTTCTTTCTCTTTATCGATGAACACATTTTTCCTGGTAGCTTCACGTCTACTAGATGGCATAGATGTGTTCCTATTAAAGTCAAAGTGTTTATGTGGAGGTTGAGGCTTGATAATCTTCAACCATGGTGAATCTGGATCGGAAAGGCATTGAAGTTGCTTCTATCTTATGGCTCGTGCGTAAGGAGCATGTGGAGAGTGTTGACCATCTTTTCTTCTCGTGTCGGATGACATGGGACCTTTGGGGATTATTGGCTAGATGGTGTGATTTGGATATTCCGGATGTCTTCAATATTGCGGAGTGGTATACGTGGTTAGGTGTTGATCATATGTCAAAGAATGCGAGGCTTATTCTTTAAGGGGTTGTTGTTACGATGATGTAGTCTATATGGAATTTTCGTAATGATTGGATCTTTTCAATGACTAAGCCTAAGAAGACGAGTATATGGGATTCTATTGTTCATCTGTCGTTTTTTTGGATTTCATCTAAAAATCCTAAGTTTAGCTTAAGTTGGATAGGATGGTTAGGAAATCATATTGACAACTCTTTCTCTTTGTAATTTTTGGTTTTCTAGCTTTTGCTAGTTTTTATATAATGACGTTGTTCTAAAAAAAATCTATTGTGTAAACGTGTGAAAGAAATATCTCGATGAGGACAATAGTTTGTGAGTTGTGACAATGACAAAGCTGTAGCATATAAGAGTCTTGGGTATGGTAACACCCAACACAATGTTAAGGTTTAACATTTGCGTGTTAACTCATGTTAACCATACCATGTATGGTGTTAAGGGGGTGTTAATATTCCCATGTTAACACCATAACGCGGCGTTAAAGCATTTTTTTTCATTTCTGCCTCATAAATGAGGGGTTATTTTTGTAAATTATTGGTGAGTTAAGGTTTAACTTGGGAATGTTATGATAATGGGTGTTTTTTTGTTGAGTTAAGGTGAAAAGTTAAAGCTGATGTGACGCTGACGTAACATGATGTTAAGGTTTAAGCTAGGTCACCATAAGAAGTGCTTTAACATGTAATAATTGATGACACACCCAAAATCTCCCACTTTCCACATAAGGGTTAATATACAAAGAAGTTACTAAACTTTCAAAAAAAATTGTCCTAAGTCACTAATGTTTATCTTCTGTCATCTAGGTTACTACACTTCACGGGTTTTTCACATATGTTACTAAACCTTTTTATATGTGCCACCCTAGTCACTACATGGAAGGGTAACCGGCTGTAGTTTGCCACGTAAGATACCTATACAAACAAGTCACTAAACTTTGCGAAAAAATTGTCCTAAGTCACTAACGTTTCATTTCTATCATCTAGGTTACTATACGTCCGTTTTTTTACGGTTTCGTCCGTTTTCATCCCCTTTTTATGTTTTTATTCGTTTTCAACCGTTTTTATACGTTTTCATCCCTTTTTTTATGTTTTCATCTTTTTTATACGTTTTCGTCCGTTATTATACGTTTTTTGTCCATTCTATACGTTTTTATACGTTTTATACAAATTTTATAAGTTTTTATTCGTTTTTATTCGTTTTCATCCGTTTTATACATTTTCATACGTTTTTATCCGTTTTCGTCCGTATTTCTTACGTTTTTGCCTATTTTCTTATGTTTTCTTACGTTTTCATCCGTTTTTTATGTTTTCATACGATTTCGTCCATTTTTTTACGTTTTTATACGTTTTCGTCTGTTTTTATATATTTTCGTCCGTTTTTCGTACGTTTTCGCCTGTTTTTTATGTTTTCATACATTTTCGTCCATTTTTCTTATGTTTTGCCGGTTTTCTATGTTTCATTCGTTTTCGTCCTTTTTTTATGTTTGAAAACATAAGAAAATAGGCGAAAACGTAAGAAAATTAGACGAAAACGTAAGAAAAAAGGACGAAAACGTATGAAAACGAATAAAAACGTATAAAAAATGTATAAAACCATATAAAACGGACAAAAACGTATAAAAACGGATGAAAACATAAAACGCATAAAATTGTATAATGGCGAAAATGGGACAAAAGCGGACTAAAACGTATGAAACTGGACGAAAACGGACGAAACGTAAAAAAACAGACAAAAGTATAAAAGCGAATAAAATGAATAAAAGCATTATAAAGGTGTATAAAATCGTATAAAACGTATAATTTTAATGGTTCGGTAACATGTTTAAACAACTCCGTGACACCCGACTAACCAGAAGGACCGTTTTGTACTAAAAAAAATGTGTAATGTCATCATTTCAAAGGTTCAGTAACATGTGCCACAACTCGTGAAGTTTAGTACCTTAGATGACAGGAATGAAACATTAGTGACTTAGCACAAATTTTTCACAAAGTTTAGTGACTTATTTGTATATTAACCCATAATGCTCCAATACACGTCAGCTTTGAACCGGTAACAATAGGTTGCAAAACTAGTGGTATCCAATATAACCGGTTACGTGAAGTATAGTAACCTAGATGCCAGAAGATAAACATTAGAAACTTAGGACAAATTGTTTTGAAAGTTTAGTAACTTTTTTGTATATTAACCTTCCACATAATAAAGGCTCAATTATGGGGTGTATAGAATAGAATGATAAATCATACGAGTACCTCGCTAGATTTTAAAATTAGATATTACAGTAAAAATTATAGACAAAATTACACTTTTGGTCCTTGTAGTTTATCCCAAATAACAAGTTTAGTTTTTAAGTCGTTTTAATTACACCACACATACCTATTTTTGAAACTTGTTGCCCACTTAGTCACTATTATAAGAAATATGGACTATTCAAAATTCAAAAATTACATATATATCATTTTGATGCATTAAAAGCATTGTACTTTATGCATCAAAAACTGATAAAAAGAATATATATGTAATTTTTGAAATTTAAAAGGATATACATGAAATTATGCATTTTTTAGAATATGAACTAAATGGACAATAAGTTTCAAAAATAGATATATGTGATGTAATTAAAATGATTTAGGGACTAAAACTATTATTTAGGGTAAACTATAAAAACCAAACATGTAAGTTTTTTAAAATTATATTAAGAGAAAAAAAGTAGATTTGATGGGTAAGTAAGTTTGGATTTTAATGTATAAAGCTGGCTAATATCTCTGGTGTCAACATGGTACAAAATATTAAAAAATCATCTTGGGGACACCCTAAATCCCATCTCCCCACTCCATCTTTTCCACGTTTTCCTTTTATTTGTTTCTTTTCTTTGTACAATCCTTTTTGAAAAAAAGTTACGGCACTGTAAAAAAATAAAATAAATAAATAAATAAACTTACGACTTTTTTTCAACAATAGTCATCATTTTAAATAGTGCGAGAGCAATGTATATGCATACTGAAATTTAAACTTTAAATTCAAAAGGATAAACAATTTTCAAGTTATTTAGTGAAGAAATGTCTTTTAAGGCAAATGTATGCCTGCTTTATTAATAGTTGAGACTCACTTAGGACATGTTTCAACTTATATTTTTACTAATGTAATTTTGACTACTCAAGCCAAATATTTTTATCTGCTGATGTCTTCAATGTTGAAATCCGACGCGTTACTAATATAGGCATCTCTACTTCCACGGTGGGGTCAGCGGCTAAAATTGGAGCTATGAAACAAGTAGTCGTGAAATCAAGATTTGAACATGCACAATTCACATAACTAAAAGCTTTTGCACTGTTTGCTTTTGATCTCATTAAAGCTACTCAAAATCAATTGGCAAGACGTAACGATTACCCGAATTGCTTAAAAAAACCTCAATTCGGCTGTCTCACACGAGAAGACCAAATACTTACTATTTATACTAGAACAAACGGTTATCTAGATTCATTAGAAATAGAACATGTAGAAAAAATTATGGTTAAGAGTAACATACTTACTTTAAAACCAATCAATCATATTTTAAGAAATGGTATTTTCTTAATTAACAAGACATTTACGGAAGACACAAAAGTCGTTTTAGAAGAAGTTGTTTGGATAATAAGTAAGACTAAGTGTAATAAGGGAGAAAACACTCGGTCGGTCTCCCCATGAGGACTAGTTTCACTCGGTCTCATTTATTACACATTGTCGGTCGGCCGGTCTTTCTCAGGGATGAAATGGAGAACAAGGTCGCTGACCGATTGGTGTGTTTGTTTGTGTGCGTAGTGTTTATTTTAAATGTATTTTTGTGAGGTATGTTTTTTGTTATGTCGTTTTTTTTGTTATACCAAGATAGAAAACTAAGATAACTAAGATAACAAAAAAAATGTAGGTCACTTTGGAGGTTTTATTACTTAGTCTAACGTTTTCCACTTTAAAATTTAAACTATAAATGCATGTCGATCAATACGTTTATAAATTTAACAAAATACTGCAATTAAACACCTTTTTCAAGGTTAGTAAATCCTTTTCAGACGTGAATCATGAATGACACATTTAATAAAACGGACAACTGAAATTATTGAATATAATCCCTTGATCACCACACTCCAATAATGTTAGCAAAATTTAATCACTTTCTTTTTGCTTTCCACCGTACATACATACGCTTCACAACCGTTTTGAAGAAAAATACAGTGTACTGTAATACTTGTCTTAGATATCCGTTCCAAATTTGTAGAGGTGCCAAAACGAGCGGGCACGGGCACGGGCTAAACGGGCACCGGCTTAAACGGGCACGGGCTAAACGGGCACGGGGCCAAACGGGCACATGTTATACAAATAGCTTAATAAAAGAACTAAAACGACAAAATAAATTCCCTAAACGTAATATCTTATTTATATTAAAAAACTTAAATATATTATATAAAAAAAAATTCTTTAAAACAATCGTAATGTTCTACAATTGAGAAAAAAAATGTGTCCGTTAGTGCCATTTAAGTTTTCAATGAGCTATATGTACCCATTTCAAAAAAAGAAGAAGGCTAAATGTGCCAAAATCTTTTAAAAATTTGCCCATTTAGCTAATTTTTTTGCTTTTAGGCACATTTTGCCAACTCTACAAATTTACTTTCCATTTAGTTTTTTTAGTAAATTTTCCAGTTTATATATTAACCATTTAACATGCATGTTTGACACATTACATTTCTTAAGAGTTAACTAGTTAAGACTATCTTAATCTTAATCTTAACTATATAAAATAAAAAAAATGTCAAAGTAGAATGTTGAATTTTTCAACAATTGTCAAATGTGAGAGAAAAGGAATGTTGAAAATTAAAATAATTAAAGAAATGTTGAAAATTAAATGATAAAACTTAATGGCCATTATAATGCTAACTTTTTTTGAAAATGGAAATATTGAAGGTTGTTATACAAATTTAATAGTAATTAAAGGAAAAAGGAAATGGAATAGAGTATGAGTTTTTTTTGTTCTTTTTTTTTTTGCTTTTTTTTGTTTTTGTTTTTTTTATTATTATTTTTAAACTGAATACATAGTTCTGTAAATAAAACATATAACCTAACTGTTGTAATTTCATTTATCTCTTCTATCTATCTTTAAACCAAACTTCTTTCTCTCTTAATCTAACAAAAAAAAATTGAATAGGGTCTGTCACATGTAAAAAAAATTATCGGAAAAATTTTTTTCTTGAAAAAAAAAATCTTTTTTTTGCACATGTTCAAATTTGATTTGAACAAAAAAAAATTAGAAATTATTATTTTTTTTTTTGAAAATCATTTGTCACATGTGACGAAGAAAAATTCAGAATTTTTCTTCACACATGACGAAAAATAACTTTCTAAAACGTAATAAAAACGGACTAAAGCGTATAAAAACGGATAAAAATGTATGAAAACTTATAAAAATGTATATCCGTTTTTATACACTTTCGTCCATTTTTATATCCGTTTTTATTCCCTAAAAAATTATATCCGTTTTTATACTACGTTTTTAGGGTATAAAAACGGACGAAAACGTATATACATTTTTAGGGTATAAAAATGGATATACGTTTTTATATATTTTCATACGTTTTTGTCCGTTTTTATACGTTTTATATGTATTCATACGTTTCTATACGTTTTTTATCCGTTTTTATACGCTTTCGTTCGCTTTTATACATTTTTTTCAGAAAGTTATTCTTCGTCACATGTGAAAAAAATCTGAATTTTTTTCGTCACATGGGAAAAATGATTTCCAGAAAAAAAAATCGAGAATTGTCTTTTTAAATTTTTTTGTTTCAAATAAACTTTGAACACGTGCCAAAAAAGTGTTTTTTTTCCAAAAACAAACTTTTCTGATAAAAAAAGTTTACATGTGACAAAAAAAAGTTTCCAAAAAAAAATGTACGTGACAAAAAAAAATCAACAAAATATTTGAAAAAAACGGACGAAAACAATTTCAAAAAAAATCAAAAAAAATTTAAATTATAAACGGCCGTTAGTGTAAAGGATGGGCGCTGCAACGATCGTTAGCCAAAAAACGTATGCTATGAAACTCACTTAACACTGGTTAAAATGGAGGACCAAAAGTGGACGTAACAGTGCAAAATATGGATGATTTTTGCACTTAATGAACCACAAGGACAAAACGTGCAATTTGGCCGAACCACAAGGACAATTTTTGCAATTTACTCCAATACCTACTACTAAACCATCTTATACTAATCCAAAAGATATCACGACACGTAATATTCAGTTATTTTATTTCCATTGTCTTTCATAGTTTCATCTTTCACATATTTGTATACTAGGCGAGTACCCGTGCCTAGCGGCATCGGTTTCTAACGGCAGACAATTAACGATATGCAATATTGTGGTAAGGGTTACGTATAACGTCGTGAAAGGATAAAAATGTAATTCCAAACGGTTGTAACATGTGATAATTCAACTCTAGCAAGAATTCTTAACATATATCAAACGACATATAAAAATATTTAATGAAACTTAAAATAAAACATTACATCAATTGTGAAATATTAACTGCAACGCTTCTCGTCCGTAAAACTTCTTGATACACGACATTTGACGTATAGATTCCTACTTGACAGAACTCTTTGACTTGTTTAACCAATACCTTTGTTGTTCTACGAGATATCCCTCTAGACAATAGACGCCCACAATTGGAATTGTTTGGCCCTGAGCTTTATTAATAGTCATCGCAAAGTTAAGGCGCACTGGAAATTGTATTCTCTTTAGTTTGAAAGGGAACATGTCGTCTTCAGATGGAGCAAGATGAATTCTTGGCAAGAGCACTCTAACTCCAACGTGTTGTCCCACAACAATCTCAGCATTGATGACATTAGGATCAAAACATTTGCATATCAACCTCGTTCCATTACATAATCCATTTTCCGGATCGAGATTCCTTAAAAGAATAATCGGACATCAATTTTCAAACATAGTAATGAGGAGACAATTCGCTCACGTTGACCGAGTTTAAGAATTCCAAAGGATAGAAGTTATGGGTGTCGTCTTCTGCTTCATCAAAACTATAGTCAACCTTATCTTTTCATTTTCTTTTCATTTTTCATTGTCAATATTCTTTTCATTTTTCATTGCCATGTCTATGCATTTGAAAAACAGTTACCGAATATAATGTTTGATGTTTGAAGTGTAAATTCAATTTGAATGATCACAGTTTTACCGCCATGTGTTTAATATGAATCTTTTCCTTCAATGTCACATTCAATGTCATGCGCTGAGTATAAGTAGTCTTGATTTGAAGAGGAACGTAACATGTTGAAACGTTTTATACGCATAGACATCACATTCAAGAGTTTTTTATTGGACCCTTGCAATTTGAAAACTTAAATACATAGGCGTAGTAGTGCCAAAAATATTTACAACATAACATACTTTTCTTCATTTCTACTACTCCGTGTTATGAACCATCAATTAATAACCCCTTATAAAACCTTAGCTCCAATTAAAAATTGAACAACACTTCGTAAGAGACTTAGTTAATCCTCTTTTTATTGTGACCGTATTTCTTTGTCCTTCTCACCGAACTTTTGGTGACCACTCGCCTTCATCCACTATCTCGACACCAATATATTCATTTTTCTTTTAAGCCCAAAACCGACTTGAAAATAGCTTCTTTGAAATTGTTCATGAATTCAGTATGGTACCAAAAATATAACCCGATTGAAGATCACAAAGATAGACCCGTTGAACGAAAACCACTTCAATCCAAATAAAAACTTGTCAGGAATTTAAGAAATATAAAACAAATCGATAGTTTTTAACCAAAAAAGCATACAATTTTGTTAAAAGTGAAGCAGAAAACTACATAACCAAAAAAGAAAATAAATAAATAAAAAATATATATGTATCTTAAATTTGTTGAAGATTTAAATCAGCGCCCACAAAAGATTAATTCAAATACTACATAGTATGTCACAACATTATTTTTTTACTTAGAGTTTTGAGATGCATAACAATACAAGATTTTATTGTTTACGCATTAGTAATAAGGAATAAAGAGGATCGTGTATATATTTTCTTTGTACTATGCTTATATATTTAAGTTTTTAAATTGCAAGTGTCCAACAAAAAAACTCCACATTCAATATATACCCATTAAATATTGGTTCATATTTAATGTTTTTTCTTTCCTTTTTTTGTTCATAAGCTAATTCAAATACTACATAGTATGTCACAACATTATTTTTTTGAGAGATGGCATAGCAATACAAGATTTGATTGTTTACGCATTAGTAATCTATATACTACTTATAATGTATTTAAGCACTTCCCTCCTATTTAATTTTTAAGATTTCCTAAAATAGATTATAAGCAAATACAAGTAAAAAAATAATAATTTACAAGTATGTAAAGCATACATCAAACTAAAAAAATACTATTTCTTACATACAATTAATACATAATTTAAAACACCTCATCACAAATATATACAACTACTTAAGCACAATGTACAAATCTATATTACTCATCAATCATAAATTACAAAGTATGTAAATCACAACACATTCTCATCTTAAAACACTATTTCTTACTTACAATTAATACAATCCTTCACCAATAAATACAAATCACTAAGCACAATGTACACACAAATGTATAAATTAATAAATACAAATCACGAATCATCTAAGCTGTTTGCATTGCTACTTTCATCCCATCTAAGCTGCTTCCACTTATAGTTCAAGCCACTAACTCAAAGTTCTAGCATTCTGTCCTATAAAAATTATTTGTTTCGTTTTCGTAAAAGTGGTAAAATGAAAACAACCACTTTTGTTAATCGTCAAAAACACGACCATCGTGATTTCAAAAATCTCATGATTTCACCACCGACACCGATATGACAAAACCACTATATCAAAATTGAAGCACAAATATCTTATTTTTAGAAAACTAATCCTAAGAGATACTAATACCAACACAAACACAACCACAACACCATCTCACCTTTGTCAAACGAATAAATCTGAGCCACACCATCGTCAAGCACGTAGCTACAAGACACCCATAAAATCTAAATCTAAAATAACTTCGTAAGTCGTTGTACCTGCAAAGAGTAAAGTGTTCGTTTGTGATTTGCTTCAAACCTGCGTTTTTAGGAGTAATAAGGGAGATGTTGATGTTATTCGATTGGAGAGATAAGGCAGAAGTCTCTTTTGGTGACTGCATTTGAGAGGTGTAAGCGGGATGGGTGGCGTATGGTTTGTGCGAGGATTCATTAGGTTTAGGGTGAATGTTATTGATATGTGAGAATCTGGGTTTGGCTTTTTGCTTAAGAGATGTTATTTAACTTGGGCCATCCAAAAAAAAATTTTGGTGTTATAAAATTGGCTGCAATTTGCTAGCCGAAATTTATTTGAAATTTTGTGTGTGGCCAAATTTTTTAAGGATCTATGGCGAAGCAATTTTGAAATTTTGCTTTTATTTGGACTAAGGTTCGACTCCGAAAATGTTTAAGAAAGAACAAAAACTAATTTCTTTCATTATTTTTCTCTTTTGGTTTAAACGTAATAAGTTAATACACTTTTGTTATACAAGTCCTTTTTAATATGTGGTTAGTTTCTTGAGTTGAAACGTAAACACTTTTGTCAAATAAAACTTAATCCTAGCTTTTTAGGTCATTTACCTTGAAAAGATGTTATATGTTTGTAACACTAAGAAAAAAAATTATTGTATAACATATTAGAGTTATCTTACCAGAAAATGTTAAGAAATGAAATATCATTGTTACTATTTAAAGTTATTTTAATTTAATTTATCATATTCAATTCTAAGGTTATTGTTAAAAAAAAACGTGTACATGAACAATATTTGCTCGCCATGAAAAAATATAGTCATACCGTGAGAATACTGACGTAGCATCGCTTGCCCTGCTAGTAAGAAATAAAGAGGATCGTGTATATATTTTTGAAAGTACTATGCTTATGTATTTAAGTTTTTAAATTGCAAGTGTCCAACAAAAAAACTCCACATCTATACTATTTAATATTTGATAATATTGTACCACCCTTCTAAAGCACAACATTAAATTTTAATATTAAAAACACTTCCATATTTAGCACTAAATGTACAAGACCCAATGCATCCCTCCAATATGTCATGTGCAGCATCACGTGACCACCTTCTTATCAAATCCTCCTCACGTTTTAATAGCCCAGTCAAACACAATTCATATCAACCGATATTTCTTCGGCATAAAATTGGAAAGTCATTAAAACCTTCAATTCTGCGTTTCAATTCATTCAAAACGCATATGAATCTCTCAACTTTTCTTGGCCATCGTTTCGCGTTTCAATACATATCAAGTCCCAAAATAGCGGATTGATTGGTCTTTCTTTGGCATCATTGAGTATTTGGTAATCATCTTGATTTTGAACTAATTATTTTACAACGCTAATTTAATTTATGTTATTTATTTATATTTATACTGATTTTAATTGATTTTATGTAATGGCCAAGAACACAAAAGAATAATTTCGGGCTTTTTTATTCTTTTTGGTAATGATCTTAATTTTGGGAAGATGAGTATGCAATTAAAAGTATTTTGGTTCATATGATCCCTAATTTTCAGGGCGACACAACATTGTATAAATTGAGGATGGCCGTGTTGATAAAGATGCACATCTCATTAACTTTCCTAAGCGTTGAATATCAAATCAACCAATTGCTACCTTTGTTTCTGGGTATATCAATGATTTATAACCTGTTAAGGACAACATCAAGTTGCGAGTGCGTATTCTTCGGACTTGGATGCAGCCTTTGTTTAGCAAGCAAAATATTGTTAATATTGAGATGATCGTTTTTGATGAGCAGGCAAGCATCTACTTATGTTATGCTCCATATTATACTTTTTATTTGTGTCTATTTAGATGAATTGTTGGTTTGATGCTTGGCATTTTTGATATGAATTGTTATTTGGTATGTTCATTTTCTTTTATGTACTAAAAATATCCAAATGTTTGTTTCCAGAACACAAGGATGCAAGCAACGGTCAGGATGGCGTTGGTCAGTGGTTTCAAACATCAATTAGAAGAGGGCAATGTTGTCATCCTTCAACGGTATAGTCTTGGGGAGATCCAACCGAAGTTCCACATCGTTAAAAACCTCTCGCCTAAGCTTCCTTTCGAATCTTGTCATAGAAAAGTGCCGCATTTCACGGTTCTCTTTATGGATTTGACTTCCGTCCCTATGGAACCATTACCTCTCTTAAGAATGAGGAATTTGGCGGTTTGGTATGTAGAAACCTTCTATTTATTTGTATATATTTGTCTTTTGTTTCCAGATGATATGGCAACCAATTGAAACTTTTTTTTGTTTGAACATTATGCAGATGTGATAGGCCACGTGGTTGCTTGTGAGGTCCTGGATAATTATGACAAAAGCGGCGAGTGCAAGAAGAAACCCATCACAATCATTGATCTTTGAGTAGGTCATTCTAACCAAGTTTATAAAGCTGCATTTTATAATCTAAATGTATTTACTGAATTTATCTATTATATATGCGCAGGGGCAACGAGTTGCCGTGTACCTTGTGGGGTAGTTTTGCTCAACAATTCGCTGACTTTTTGAATAAACTCGAGGAACATGGTAAGATCATTGTTGTCCTGCAACTGGCAATGATGAAAATCTGGGATGGTATGTTCCGCTTTATTTTCTATAATTACATTCAGATTTTGTGCACTAGAGTCAATAGGTATAATTCCAAAACCATTAAAATGTTTTGTAAATGTTTTTTGAATACACAGGGAAAAATGGCCATCAAAATGGTTTCAATGGAACAAGGTTGTTCCTCTTCAACGGTAAAGGCTGTATACCCGCAATGAATTTAAAGATGTTGACTCTTTTAGGAAAAGGTATCTTAAAACAATATTTGTGTATGTTTTTTAAATTGTTTAATATATTAGCGTTGTAATGCCGTGTTAATAACTTTGGTGCGTTTAACCATATGTAGTTTGGTGGCTGCTCAAGGTCGGAGGATTCTCAACAAAGCTATCATGTATCTCAACTGCTTCAAAGAATTCTACTAAAGATGATTTCGTCACCAAATACCAGTTTCGAAACATTGCGGAAATTTTTGATGTTGAACAGGTAAATTCATTGTAATCCTAGCATTTACATCTAAAGCACGGCAGATCGTATTAGAATTAATTGTGGAGAAGACTACTTTATGGTTCATGTGCTCCGTGTTAATGATCCTAATCAGCCAGATGAATATGAATTGTATCATATAATGAAATCGTATCATATACATTTTATGTTCCAAACAATACATTTTTGTTGGGTTATGTAATGAAATTGTAGCATACCAATTTGATGTTGCATGTTTAAAACGATTTCTACCAATTTGGTTACAAACATGCCATTCTCAATTTTTTTGGGTGCAAACGTTTGTACAAAAATAACATCAGCTTTGATGTACGTATATGCAGGGTGTTCCATCCGTTATTGTCGCTAAATATATGTGCTATCAAGAGGAGGAAGGTTGGTGGTACCTCGGATGCAGGGCGTGTAGAAAGAAGGTGGTCAAGTCTGCAGATATTGTTGAACTTGAATCTGATAGCACACCAAAACCCGGTGGTGGTCCTAATGAATGGTGGTGCTCAAAATGCAACTGCTTTGCTACATCAATCAAAACCCAGTGAGTATATACTTTCCCTTAAACTGGCTCTGTTATAGCATTGGTTTTTAGTAGTTAGTGCCTCAGTGCATATGTATTTTTTGCATTTAGGTTCCGCTACAGGGGTGAGGGTTCAAGATGAACTGCAGCCTTGTATCGGTTGTCTATTCAATGATGAGGTGCATGCGATTCGAATAACTTAGCGCCTATCGGTTCTTTGGATAAGTATGGCAAATATTCCTACTTATCTGATGCTAATTGATTTAAATACTTTGTACATGCTAAATTGTCCACCCATTTAATTGTTCTTATGTAGTCGATGGTGTCTTCCGACGGAGATTATGGAAATTGTTGATAAGAAATTTGTTTTTAAGGTGTATTGATGCAAAAACAAAGAAAAGCTGATACTGTGTTCAATGTATTGTGTTTGTCTAATGATCGATATCATTAAATCGTTTGTGTTGTTCTTGCTACACGGGAAGGTGATAAATGAATTTTATTTGTTAACCAGTTTTAACGAAACTTCATGTTGAGCAAAATCGTTACCAACAAAAGTATTCATTTATATTTTGTTTTTGCTTTTTGGCTCTCAGGCTGAAAACGAAGTCACCAGTTTAAAGGTTGCTAATGTCACCCCATTTGTAAGTATTCTTCATTAATGATACAGTGCATACATTTTTTTAGTACACATCTTCTACTGTGATTTGCGACGTTTCTTGGTTACCATTTTACGAGACTTAACCTACCCTTTTTTGTGATTTTTCCGAGGATTTGGAGTCCAGACGGTGATGAGAACACAACGCCGGTTAGGTGGCCTAAGAATGATGTTGTGAATGCGGCGGTCGTCTTACGATACTACGTCTCAAGAAAAAGGAAGGTTGATCCATTGGATAAGACTGACTTGCTCCAAAGCGAGAAGAAAATAGTGCTACCAAAAGGACAAAGTTGGTTCTTGACAAAGAGATTAAAGTTGAGAAACCATGAATGAACTGTGTCTTGGAGTTATTACTTTTGAAATAACCGGAAGCTGTGGATGGATATCCACATAAACAATACTTTTTTGCTAACATTATGTTGGCCTTTGAATTTATTTTCCCAGCGTTTGCGTCTTTGTTTGAACTGATTTTTTTAGTGGACAATGTCTTATTATGAATAACGCATCACTACTTTGGTCTTCAACAGGAAATAAGCTATGTGCTTAAAGTTGTTTGTAGGTTTTAACAGCTAACATTCTATACATTTTTGATGCATTCTGTTCATTTTTTGGTAAGTTTGTGCTACATTCTCTGGAACCCATATGGCTTGATCAAGTTTAACCACCTTGATCCTAAAACTTGGCACTTTGGCAATATAACTCTTTTTATACTTCAAATTTTGTAAATGCATGAATAACCAATGTATACTTGCACCTTTATGTAATTATTTATATGTTCTAATGAATACCTTATGATAATATTCCATCTTTATTTAATGACATTTGTATTTTTCCATAACTATCAACGCAGCTGTATTCTATATTTGTTTACTATGTTCATGAGAACATATTACCTTTGTGTACATGCTAAAACTTTGTATACCATTAGTAGCCAAGCATATAATATGTCTCACGAAGCATAATATCCAAAATTTATTCTTGATAATGATGGTATACAACCCTTTTTGGGACAACCAGTTTATTAGGACTGATCCATACTCATTGTCACATAAGTGTTATATCTGAAAACAACATCCATACTTCCATTCTATCACATATTGGACAACACTGATATGATATATCTGATAGAACACTGACATTCATATCATCACCAACAAATCATACGACCAACATTAAAAAATGAACATCGATCAACAATTCATATAAGCATCAACAAACCATATGAAACATCTACAAATATAATTCTTTCAAACAAAGACACATCTTAAGCAACAACATAGATTGCACTCCATATTTTTAGAACCACTGATGCTCCTTATCATAAAAGGCCATTTGATAATCCAAAAAATAGCAAATATCTTTACTATTCTAACATAACATAACAAAGCATATATCCAGACATAGTTCAGACCAAGATAACCATACAAAATAAACATAAGTTGTTAGGATCAATTTTTAACAGACGTGAAAAACAGGGTACACCTCCACTTCATCTCCACCCATATCCGTAAGCAAATGCATGAACTTGAACCTTATCATTTTGTTGTACCCAAAATTACACTGACGTGCAAACTCTCTCCATTCACCAAATACGTTCACATGGTTGGTCTGCCGAGGATCCTCTTTATGAAACTCCATCTTCACATTAAAAGTGCGTCCATCTTCGTGTATCATCTTTGCCTTCTGTATGTGTGCATCGGGTGGTATTCCATGAAGTCTGCAGGTATTGTCTGAAATAAACCATTCGCCACGATGTGAATAACTACTTCTTCATAAATATGAATAACGTGTTACAATAAATATGTTACATCAAATAATAATACTTACGAGTCTTTTCAACATTTAATCATCATAGAATAACTTTTATAGAAAGTGTCACCCACTTCACCAAAGTGCTCTCGATGTCACGGCCATCCACAAATGTGGTGCATCACGTCATCATCGACAATACATCTAACATGTTAGATATGCTATCCTGCTACTATCGAATATCATTAATATCTAACTACACTTTTCTTCCCTGAAACTAAGGATTTCTATAAAGACATATATAATTTTCAACTAAATTAGGATGTGAATATTTATACCACCTTGGTCGTCAAACTCAATAGCGAGTTTGCACCACTGCGTAGTTGTGTTGCTCCATATATCTACATGGTGTATGCGGACTTCCATCAAGTTAAAATCCATCAACCTAAACACAGTATTGTTCTCTTTTGTAAACACCAAGATCTGTCCAGCTTGCAAACCCAAAGTGAATTTCACAATATTCCAAATTTGTGGATCCAATTCATATTCATCTGTCTAATTAGGATCATTAACGGAACCTTTGGAACCATAAAGTAGTCTTCTCCACAATTAATTCTATACGATCTGCGGCCTATCCCAATTAAGAAATCAGTGCAATTCTCTGTGATGAAGTTAGCGTGCGTCTTAAATACACATTTTAAGGAATACATTAACGTGCTTAAAAAGGTAATACAAGATTACGTTACATAGTATAGATACGAGGCTGTTTGGAGCAGCCCAAACACGGCTCTTAAAGCGTGAATAATGGTGGTTGTCTTCGTCGTATCCCAGACTTCTTTACCATCCCTAATATCGTATCCTATCATGTAAGCAGTCATCCCCTTCTGGATGAAATGCAACCAATCTACATACGGACCGATGTTCTCCTTAGCAAAATTTTTCAATCCCTACCCCTCGGTGTTATAGGTCCTATAGTTGGTGTTGTAAACCAGGACTTTCTTACGAAGCCTTCTGGCTGGTGGAATATATAGATGATTGTTACAATTGTATCCTTCAAATTCAAAAACTTGAGATTCGAATAATTATTCAAAACTTAAATGAACTTTTGACTGTATAGTAACACTTATACATAATATTATGGTGTTGTTTTCTTTACATTTTGAAGGATATGTTGCGGTTCACCAACACTACAAACTCGAGCGGCATTTTCACCAACAACGGAATGTGAGCAACATACCAGGTTTACATTGTATAATAAGCTCACAACAGTAATATAGATCATCAAGTTCACAAATATCATGCATTTTTTTCAATGATAAATTATCATCACAAACATATTTGTGTAAACTATCTTACAGGAACTTGGATAATCTGAAAAGTATCATCATGCAAGGTTTTGTAAAGTGGAATACCTAACGACTTCATATCTACCAATCTACTAACAACTACCTCTTTTGATTATGTTTTTCATACTATTTTAGATCACAATTAGTTATCTTACTAACCTTGGAGTAGATTTCTCAGCTTTGGGATCAATGGGGATGATTTGACAGGAGTGTTAGGGTGCACCTAAAACCATACCATGTAATGATGTTTTGTGCTTGGAAAACGTAATATATGTTTACACGCTAAAAATATCTTTACCTTTTGGACTTTTGTATTTGACCGGGATATGTCAAATGGGTCGATTGGGCCATTTGTTTTTAAGGGGCTCAGTTCGAATCAACTGATAATAAGCCTAATGTGTAACTTATGATATGAAGCATAAAGAAGGTATAAGTTAAATCTTTATTTTTTGCCCAAAAACATTTTCGTATCACACTAAAACATGTGTGTAGGAGAATCAGAGGATCATGGAAGTACTCTAAATCCAAAGTTGTTTTAGAATACAACAAATCTATGTTCTTTTTGATTCAGATGAAGATGAAATCATGTTGATGTGTCATAAAGAAAATGTCAAGATATACATTGGTGCACATTGTCATTCTAAAAACTAAAGTTAGCTTAATTGGAATTGAGCTGAACTTGCATGCTTATTTAATCAATCTATACTATATAAACATTGAAGTATAACAAACATTCTAAAAAGGTACTAAGCCAGATACTATCATCCAGTTTTAAATCGGATGTAACCCAACTAAAATGCTTACTACATACAAAACCAACCAACTTTAAACAATAACATTCACTCCTAAAGGGAAGTAAGCTAATTAACAGATGACTACATATAATACATCAATAGTGAATTTACATTAGTATAAAGTTGTTGATTCAACAACATTACCAATAACAACTGATTGTCAACATACGAAAGAGTTATTTGCAGACCGATAACACCTTAAACGTAGTAGGATAATAGATACCAGTCATTGACATGTATCCATACATTATTCAACTTAACATATAACCAAACTACTAAAGTCTTGATATTAAACATAGATTGAAAAGACACAGACCCACTGAAGCCTTAAAACAAAAGACGTCTTCGCTTCAATACCCTTCATTCAACGCATATCAAAGATGGGAACAAGCACAGGAAACTCTGGATCAACTGTCTCCACCAAATCTGTCATCACGTCAACCAGCTGGAATCGTATCATTTTATCTTTCACGAAACGGCATTGCCTTTTGATATGTTTCCATTTGTCCTTTGCAATCATGGTCGATGGTTCTTTCGAGCCAGCTTCGGCTTCCGTCTTTTGTGCCTTATAGTCACCAAGTCAACCGGAAACTCCATCCCACCGTGTCTAACAATTGCGTTGTCAAACGTGTACAGTTCACTCTTACCAACATACTTGGCAGGTACAGTCTATATATCAAATATAAAACCACAATAAGCTCTTATTTTTAAGTAAACATAACCAAAACTTATATCTATTTACCAAACGGTTTCTATCTAGGACATAGGCCAGCATTGGTGTGTAAAAACATGCATCTTCGTTCCTGTGCTGATCATGTCCTTCCCAGTCGCATATGTGAAACATCCTTGGATCTATATTGCAATTTGGGAACACAAGAAATTACAATTATGTAATCATATATATATAGATGTACCATAAATATCGGAAGATACCTTTGTCCAGGGGACCCCGACAGATAGGAAAAGCTAAATCCAATTCTGTTCTGGGGATGTCCTCAAAGCCTAAACCATGGTAATCCCTTCCAAAAGTAATCATATTAAGCACTGCACCGCCAAGATTTGTGAAAACCATTGGTTTCCCAGGTACCAGGTGTTGACTCTCAACAACAGTGATGTTTCAGCATCTCCATAAAACAAGTTTGCATATTTTTCGGATGTGATGTTCCTCGAATATGAATATGAGCGATGGTTCAGATTTCTAAATTCATTCCTCCCATCCGAATATCAAATTCGTTAGTCACTATATCTTGCAGGAAATCTCCGGGAAGCAACTACATACAATTATAAATAATCAACATATTCACATACTAAACAATAGTTATGTCAACTTAAAAAAAAAAACACGTTTAAAAAATAAATGTTAGTTCGTGTATGCATACCGGAGAACGTCCAAGATTCGGCCTGAAATACTAAGCATCTCATTTGCTACTTGCCTATCTCCGTGTTGTCATATCCACGCATTCAGCCCAACATGATTGTAGGGAGTTACATAATAAGTGTCTTCCTCTTCCCTTATAAAGTGCAACATTTCCACCTCTGTATACTGCTTGTTACAAATTTGGCCCATCATCTCCATTTTGTAATGGTTTTCTGCGTTTGTTTGATCCGGACTTTGTGTTTTGTTCCACAATTGTGTATTAAGTACAGCCACGGTGTTCCATTGTAGAAGCTTTTAGTGAACAGAGATGGTAAACGCTAACAACACAAACAATATAAAACAATTATTTCTTTATAAGTAAAAATATAGAAACGTTTAAATTATCACCTTCGCGCGCATACGACTTTTCGCAAACTTTTCTTTGTTTACAGCAAACACAAATTGAAGGCTCATCCTGTCAAATTATCATTAACATATACGTTAGCTAAATGACTCATTTAGTAACAACAATGGAAACAAATTTAAGCAATCAGAGTCTATGCATAACACAAATATCAAAACAAGTATCCATTTTAAAACATATGAATCACTTTACAAATATAAATTCGCATATCGTATATCATAAATACACAAATGGTTCCGTTGATTCACGACATTCATAGGTGATTACGTTATAACTAATACTAATTTCTGTTTCGATTATAAACACAACCCCTTTATATAAGTTATACACTAACACTAAACTTCTGTTTGTCCGTAAACTTTCGGCTATATGATTTCACCCAATATTCATATCATACATACCATCTAACAAAATAATGATGGACATATTGTCTTATTGTTTCAACAAACTTTTATAAAGGTCATACACCATAGACAATTAATGAACATATATTAGCTAAAAGACTGACTTAGTAACAACAATCTAAACATATATAAGCAATCATACTTTATGCATAACACAAATATCTAAACAACAACATATTTAAAACATAGCAATCACTTCAGAAATATAAATTCGCCTTTCGTATATCATAAGTATAAATTCGCATATAGTAAATATTGCAAAAACAAAAATCGTTTGAATCGATTCACTATATGTCTTACGTGATTACTTTGTACCTACTACTAATTTCTAATACACTATAAACACAACACCTTTATAAAACTTATACAGTAACACTACACTTTGTTCTTGCATGCATATCAAAAGAAAACTAAGAATAAAGTTATTGGATTTTTATTTGGTTTGAGATCTTTACCTCTTCTTGGTTCTAAAGCGCTACAGTATTGCTTCTTAATCAATGAGGTGTGTGTGATTATTCATCTACCGCCGTTTCATTTATCAAGGTAAACTTGATATTTTTAGGCTGGAACAATCATTACCTTTGAAAATGCACGTTTAATATAAATGCTATTTTATTACCGTATCTTTGTAATATTTGTTCAAAACTGAATAACCAATGACCCAATGTTAGTCAACTCACTCAACGTAGGAGGATTTGCAAAAAAAAATTCGTGTTACACAAACATACTTGCCTAACCATGTACAATATTTTTATTACCACAAGAGTATTTCAATGCAATATTTACTTACTAATTATATTTACCCATGTACACTACTTTTTTTTAACTATTATACTTACAAACATATTACCTTTTTTACATTTGATTATACAATTAAATGATTTCATGTAATCAAGTCACAAATTCTATGTAATTTAAAAAGAAAATTAGAATATGTTAGAGATCAATTCTTAACTTAACTTTGTCTACATTTTGTATAAAAAGAACCACCAATGGAGGACGTAAACACACAAGTAATCTCCTACAATCACATTATGGTGAACAACGACTCACCCAAGGTTCGTATGTATTTTATGATATTTAGATAGAAAACCAAGTGATTAAATTTAAATAAACTTTTCAATTCATTTGGAGGCAAATTTGTTCAATTTAATTTTATGTTATCACTTTGTTCGTATGTAGGCTCCCAAAAAGAGGAAGGCAGATAAAGCATTAAATACCTTGGATCCACACGAGAAACACGTATCTTTTATCGACATATCAGATGACAATGAGGTAAGAATTTCAACATGCATATGTCATCTTTTAAAAAATGAATATTATATTTTTACAATAAAATTCAACAAACAATTCGTACAATTTTTAACCGATTATTACATTGTCAAGGAGTGCCCCGAATCTCGCAAACGTGGAAGATTGTTGAAAAAAGCTGTTTCTGTGAATAACAATGTTGTTCACATTGTTTCTTCTGATGATGAAAATGTTCAGCCAATAACACAAAAGAAAGAAACCGTTGATGATACTGTACACAATTATAATGTGGTATGAATTGATCATCTATACTATATTTGTTTTGCTATTACAATTGTTCAGTTTATGCATATACAAGATATCAGTAATATCATGTTGCACTACCTTTTACATAGGAAGATGATGACGATGGACCTATAACGTTTAGTCGATCACAAAAAAGACAAAGGACTTTCTCATCAAATGCACTTCCATCAAGGCTCATGGACGTAGAAACGGATGATGATTTTGATAACATTACCATTGAAGATAATTCTATTCCCATTAGCGATACGATTAGTAATGGTACTGATAATGAAGAGGAAGATGGAATTAGTTTAGGAGATCTTGATACCTATATTGATGAATCTCTCGATGATATTGATGATGATTTGGCCGATTTTATTGACGACGAGGATGCAACTCCTTTTCCTACGGATGATGACAGTAATGACGACGATGTTTGATACTCAAAGAAATGTTATTGCAAAAAAATGGTGTTTTCTCAATAAGACATGTTTGACTCTTGATATTCTTATTCACTATGTTAAGTTTTAAAAGTATATGCATTTTAATGATATCATATGCATTGATATTCTTATTCACGTTGTAATTGTCATTTGGAGTAACTCAGGAAGGATTTTAATGAGATCATATATATTTTCTGATGATACAATTTATATATATAGTTTTTTAGCAACTTTTATATATGTTACTGATTTTGAAAGCTTATTTAACATATTACTCAATCATGAAGGATCACATGTGTAAAATACATAATTATACTCACAAAATCTCTATAAATACTCCTAATTGAAATACATTTCCAATACGAATTTACCCATGGCATCATCAAACCCTAAAAACTTTGAGCATGGAAACTCAAATACGGCAAAAACATGTGCAAAGGTTAATCCTCCAACCGTTGCTGATGTCGATCCTGCAACGCAACCAAATGTTGAACCTGCACTGCGTGATGGGCAGAGGAAACATTCAAATAACAAAGTAGATGATGCAATGAGATTTCTTGCATCGCTTTTTGAAGAAGGATCGTCTTCTCAACATGATAAAGGTATGTCATATAACTAGCATTAGCATCTTATAAATAAAATCGTCATACATATTTCCTTTATAGTGGCTAATGTAATTTTCTTATTCCAGGTGAGTTAGACACATCCATTTTTCTTGATTGGCTTAAAGTACGTGGTGGGGATCCTGAAGAACAAGCCAAGATTCTAAATGTTGTTAAGTCGAAGGTCCTAAAAACAGAAGCTATGATCAATGAATTACGGGCAAGGGGTCATGATTTGACTGATGACTACGTTGTCGATTTAAACTTCTTCGACGAGGATTGAACTGTCATCATCAAAGTTTACTTCTCATGTTTATGTTATGTCACTTTTATTAATAAAAGTATTTGAAGTTCAAGGCCTCACAAATTATCTTCATGTAACACCATTTCTGGGTTGAATATTATGTCTATTTTTATAAAAGTGTTTGAGGTTCAAATAATTATTTGTGTACATATTATCATCAATATTAACAAAATTAACTTATTCCTTTCATGTATTAATGTCATTGAATATATCAATTAATATAATCAGCTCTGTTTATGAAGAGGAAGATGATAGGTGTGTCAATTAATGTGATATCCTAATAGCGTTTCCAATTCAGAAATCAAATTTCAAATCGCTCATTTAACCAACATATCATCTCATTTAAAAAGTCATCAATGCAGTAGAAGTACAAATTGGATCAAAACAAGGCACATATAAAAGCTCTGATTCTCTTATATTAGCCCAATACAGTTGTTACGCTATTAACTTTGATGAAACAAATTGAACATATTAAACTATGCACACTTATTTTCATACAAGTTAAAAATAAACGTTGACAATAAAGTAGAATGTACGCTGCAATATATATCAAACGCTTACACATAAGTTAATAACATTGATCTACTTACCATTACATACATAGCATATCATTATATCATAGTTTTTATGCCATATACGGCCAGCCTTCATAACCACTCCAAAACACAAAACATTAAACATAAGCAATCCAAACGTAATTTCTAATGCTTCACTTAGACATAACATGTGTAGTCATAAACACACACAAGGTTTCTTGACGCACGATGGCGGATGTCTTAACACATGTGGAATACAGGAATTTCAACTTTCTTACTTGAAGGCAAAGAGACGTCGACGTCTGGAACTTTTTGAACAAGCTTGAACCGGACCATTTTGTTATCTTCCCAATCACAATCTCTAACAATCTCTATCCAGTTGCAATTGATTGTAACATGATTTTTGCTTTTTGGCCTGTCATTGTGGCGTTCCAAATCAACGTCAACATAGAACTCCTCTTCTTCGTATTGCAGCAACGCATTGTGGTACTGCCACATTGCATGCGCCTTCACAAAGTCATGAGGAATGTTATGCATTAATATGAGACGTAATGTAAGGAATAACCTAAGATTTAATGGAAGACAATAAAGTATATATTAATATCAATCAATCACTTACCAACTGCCTTCTGTCCGTAAAGTACGCCAATATCGGTGCGTAGAAACAGTCCCTCTCATTGTCATGTTCAGTGTGTCCATCCTATTCACACATATGTTTCATCCTCTTATCTAAATTTCAAATAAACAAAAACAAAATTATATAAATAGTTATCATATTCACATGTTTTTATCTTGAGAAATAAGTACATATATTATTCCAACAGTTTCAGTAACATACCTTCGTCAATCAGATTTCTCATGAAAGGGTTTCTCCAGTTCAGGTGCATACGTTCTACAACATCACGACACATCTCGACACCAGCTGCGTCAAATGGCATCAATGAAACAACATTGTTTAGCAAGTTTGTCAAGACAAATCTTCTGCCAATAGTCAGGTTTTCTACGTGAACTAAAATATCCCATCCCTGACCGCCGAATACATGGACATGTCTATCTTCATCCAGCAGCACAATCTTACGATGAGTTACAGTTGCTACAAGCACTCCACTCACAAGAACGCGGAAGCGAGGATTATCGGTTGAAGTTAGGAAACCGCAAGGAATGTCCTACGTAACAGAGTGTTATACAAAAGAAAGTGTTATTTACTAAATGGGTTTTCACGAGATTTCCAATCAAGTTATGCAATTTAATGATTAGAGTTTAGTAATTACCGGTGATTGTTCAAGCTGTTGCAAAGTTAGCAAGCATCTTCGCTGTCTGTAACCTACAACAGCCAGGTCGTATCCATTGCACTCATATCCATCATTGTTATACGTTGTAACGTAATAACAGTCCTCTTCTTGCCTAATAAAATGGAATGTCCCGACATTCCTGTAGTTGCTGTGATCTAAAAATATTCGCCACTCACGTTCGAACAGCTTAAAACGCTTCCCACCAGCCATCTTTATGTAAACTTTATGTTTCGTTCCGCCATTATGGATTAAGTAAATCCAATTGTTCTTGGGTTTCAGTGGTCCCGTAAATAGAGTAGGAAGAAGCTGTAATTGAAAAACATGTTGCATGTATTAATATCAAGAGTTTCGAATAAACTACTCAATTAAATAACTCGATCATACCACAACATACATGTAATGTTCGAATGTTAATTTGGTTTGCCTCAACCAGAAACTGCATCGTCATTCTATTTAATCAAACAACACACGTTCAAATGATCAACAAGTGTTCACATCAACAAATATATGCACATTCGTATAAACATTGAAATTCTCTGATAAAATTGATAATTCCAGTTGAGGTCAACCAAAAAATGAAGATTATGTTACTACATACTAAACTATTGCACACATCTATATTCATATAACCATTTGACTGTACGAATACCTATTTTTGGCTGTTCACCATATTATACAATATCACGCGCTTTTTCATATGCAAAACCTAATCCACAATCTACCCAACCTACCTTCCCGCCATACTTACAAACAAAGTTCATACCGATATTCAGTGCATAAGTACATATTCAGTAACTATGCAACAAAGTCTTAGTAAATCGATAATATAGTAACCCATACATTTCTTTAAAAGTACTAACTTCAACTTCGCACATATTTTCATAGAAGTTAACTACACATCCATTCTGAAATTGTTCCTCATATTGTCTAATCATATAGCCATTTTACAGTATAAGTATTTTTAGCTGTTCCACCTTTGATACAGCATCACACCCTTTTTCATATGCAACGACTAATCTATACTATACAAATGTTAGCCAAACTTATCCCCATAATTTGATACAATGTTAATAGCTATATTAAGATCCATAAGAAGACCTTCCTTAACTATCTAACAAAGTCCTACTAAATCGATGCTAACATAACTCATACATATCTTTAAAAGTACTATCTTCTATTTTTTATATGTTTCATATCATTTAACTACACATGCAATGTCAATCGGTATTTCATTTTAACGGAACCGTGTTTTTCCTTTCTTTTGCAATCTAACAATAATCACAAACATTAAAAAAAGTTTGATCGATGCTTAATCTCTGCATTATTAACACAATTACATTCAAGAAAAAAAATATTATTTAGAGAACTTGTATTCTTGCAGAGAGAGATGGAGAATATCAAGTTGAAAGTGTCTTGTGAAAGTCTTGGGGTAGTTACACGTTAATCATAGCCCAGCCGTAAGATCACACCTATCTACTTGCTTTACTCAGAGTAATGATGGTTTATGTTGAATTTTTCCGATGCACCCTTCCTTCAAGCGTTATATTTTACTTAATTATACTCTGTAATTTTTTTATTTTTATTTTGTATAAGTAAGTAAATTACATTTCCACAAAAGCACACAACTATTGTTTTGTAACATTTTATCACTTAAATGTTTCTTGACAATTTGTATTTAATGCATACATTTGCACAAAGTGATGCAAGAGTTTCTTTTGTATTCAAATTTGGACTTAAAACATTTGACATACATACATTGCTTTTTGTCATATACAATTAAAAAAAATACGTTACCCCAATTTTTTAAAACTTTTTGTCAATGTAGCCAATCAATGAAGATGAACTGCTAAACCATTTAATTGTCTATATCTCCCGGTTGATTATATACCATTTACTAAGCAATGTGAACAATCATGACATTCACGATAATGTTCATCTGTGACAGATGATGCGTACGTTATTTTTGCTCTTGATAACAAAATTCTAATGACATCCTGATAAAATCAATGTCTAGTCACCAACACATACATGATGACCTTCAAAATGTTATTGTAGATAATGGGACTCATATTAGCAATACCTTTTAACAAGTTACCGATCACGAATATGCCATTACTTTACAACATTTTTGATGTAATACTGAAGAATCAACGGATGAGTCAGATGATGTTTATGCTTTTTATGACCTATACTTAACAACAATATGTATACAAAATTTGTAGTAACTAAGACCTTCAGTTACAATTAAAGATCGTTTCACTCTTATTCTTTTGTTTTTTTAGAGAATGTTCCGGAACCAGGTTCGTATATTCATCTTTATCTAAACGAATAATTTATTTTTTACATTCATTCCATGTTAAAACAAAAGTTATGATTTATTCTTTTAAATGATTGGTTCCTCTGTCTCTTTTACACACATTCAACCAGCAAGTAATCCAACATTGCCGCTTTCGAACTTAAATTGTAATTAGTACTTATATATTTACACAACCATATAGATATTTTTTCATAATAGTTAAGCAACTATTTGCGTTTCATCTACAATAAGTTATTGTATCATTGTTTTACATATATCCTCCATGTATTTCAGCCTCAAATACATTTTAAAGTAACTATAGTTTACTTAATAATAATATGTATACAAAATTTGTAGTAACTAAGACCTTCAGTTACAATTAAAGATCGTTTCACTCTTATTCTTTTGTTTGTTTAGACAATGTTCCGGAACCCATGTTCGTATATTCACCTTTAACTAAACGAATAATTTATTTTTTACATTCATCCCATGTTAAAACAAAAATTATGCTTTATTCTTTTAAATGATAGCTTCCTCTGTCTCTTTTACACACATTCAACCAATAAGTAATCCAACATTGCCGCTTTCGAACTTAAATTGTAATTAGTACTTCTACATTTACAGAACCATACAGATATTTTTTCATAATACTTAAGCAACTATTTGCATTTCATCTACACTAAGTTATTGTATCATTGTTTTACATATATCCTCCATCTATATGATCTCAAATACATTTTAAAGTAACTATAGTTTACTTAATAACAATATGTATACAAAATTTGTAGTAACTAAGACCGTTAGTTACAATTAAATATCGTTTCACTCTTATTCTTTTGTTTGTTTAGAGAATGTTCCGGAACCGATGTTCGTATATTCATTTTATGTAAACGAATGATTTATTTTTTACATTCATCCCATGTTAAAAGAAAAATTATGCTTTATTATTTTAAATGATAGCTTCCTCTGTCTCTTTTACACACATTCAACCAACAACTAATCCAACATTGCCGCTTTCACACTTAAATTGTAATTAGTACTTATACATTTACACAACCACGTCACTTTTCTTTCACAATACTTATGCAACTATTTGCGTTTCATCGTTATTGTATCATTGTTTTACATATATCCTCCATGTATATCCGCTACAAATACATTTTAAAGTAACTATATTTTAATTAACAATATGTATACAAACAAATATTTCGTGTAATCAACTTTCAAATAAGTTGTCTACAAATCAAATAAATTATACAACAAATCATTTCCTAATATATTGTCACCTTCATATTCTATAAATGTAGGTATGAGAAAATTCTTTAAACCATAATTTATAACATATTCGGGAGTAAAGGAGGAAAAAAAGAATGTCAAACTCAAACCATCAAAACGAAGGTATGTTACAATCATAATCGATATTTTTCTGAACTTTTTTTCCGAATTTATATAAATTTAGTTTACGAAACATTTATTTGCCTAAACAATAATACAGTCTATTCCTTTGCATGTATTATAGGACAAAAATTTGCATCTGTTAAAGAAAGTGTTGCACCAAGAAACACTGAATCTGCCAAGGAACATGGTGCAGACAAAACGGATATTATTGGTTTTTTTGAAGCATCAGTCGTTCATGACAAGAAAAATGAAACATCAACCATCTTGGAAAACGATTTTGTATGTGATCCAATGATAGGAAACGACGATTAAAAACCACAACCATTTGAACCTGGAAATAGTACATACTATGATTCCGATGATTCCGTAGATCCATATGATTTCGGTGATCCATATATACTTAAAAGTATAATTGAGGAGAACTGTCATTGCCCTGTTTGTTCAGGAACTTGCAAATGCCCACCTGGAAAATGCGAATGCTCATATTGCTCGCCTCCAACGGCATAATTTCGGTTGAATTTTGCAAATGAGAATAATTGTCTTTACCTTTTCAAAGCTATTTATGATTATGATTATGATACAAATTATGCTGAATCAATTTTTTACTTTTAAACAATCAAACCATTGTCTAAAAAACTCACACTTTAATGGCCATAAATCGTTTCTATAATTAGTATAGTGAAATACGTTATAAAAGATGTTCAACTTTACATTCTCACCACATTATACACTACAATGCCTCTACGATTCAACAATGGTAATCGTAGGATTAGAGCTTACACGTAAGTTTTGTTGTTTATTTCCCAACGTTGTCGTAATTTACATGCTATCTAATCGTTTACTTTTATATTCTAATAGTAAATGGGGTGTTGCTCCTCCTACAATTGACATATGCATTCATCATGGAGGTAGAGTTGTACTACAAACGTTTTTTTACGATTATTGGGGCGGAGATGAACTTATGATATGCAATGTGTCAACACACAATTTAACTTACACCAACCTTCCACGATTAGTTCGTCACCATCTAAGTCAGTACACTGATGTAATTGCTTACTACTTGCGTGTTCCGACTGTCCAAATGGAAGAAGCAGATAGTCTTCGTAAGATAGAACATGAATGGTATATTGATGGCTGGCTACACAACATTCAACTTGGTCAAGCATTGGATATATACTTGGCACATTATCGCTATCCTACCCTTATTGACCCAAATCGTTAAAGATGGTACGCTAAGAAGATGGGAAACAAACGGTTGGATAAGTGGACATGTTGAAGCGAATCGAATGGCTGCTCGGTTGTCATCTCAAAGACAGAATTCATCACGTTAATTAGAATTTCATTTCATATTTGAAGTACACTATCCATTACAATATTTTCATCTAGGGGTGTCCAAAAAAACCGAGGAACCAAAAGAACCGAGGAACCGTACCGTATATTAGAACCATGGTACGGTTCTTGGTTCCTAAAATTCCAACTTTTCGGTTCTCGGGACGGTTCGGGTCGGAACCGTCCGGTTCCGGTACTTTCCCTAAAGAACCGGCTACTTTGAAATTATGAAATTTTATATGGTTTATTTGAGACATTTTGTAATGTGTATAGCCTTTTAAGAAAATAGAAAAAAAAAACCCTACTCATTATAGAACTTCATTGTCAAGTCAATCTGTGGAGGCGTTGCTTTGCACCCAAGATTGGATAACAAGGGAGAGAATTGAAATAGATGTGGATGAAATTGAAGATCTTTTGAATGATGACGAGGTTGTTAAAGAGATGGAAGAAGTTGTACGAAGTTATAAAAGGAAACAAGTGATGCAAAATTAAGCATTTTTGGTGGTTTGAAACACAAATGCATGTTTTTGATACTTTTGAATAATCATAAACTTATATTTTGAATTTTTGACATTTTTTGTTTATGTTTATGTTATTTTGAACAATTGGAAGTTTGGAGCTGTTAGAACTTTGGAATGGTTTGCATTGTTGGAGACACTTTTGTGTGTGTTTGTATTGTTATAGCATTATTAGCATGTCTTTTATAAATGATGATGACGAAAAAAATAAATCATTTAAACACTTAGGTTCTTGTGGGAATTACCGAAAAATCCCGTACCGGAACCGAGTACCATACCGGAACCGAACCGAAGAACTTGGGACGGTTCTTGGTTCCAATTTTTCTATATTTTCGGTTCTCGGTTCTTTCGGTTCCGGTTCCGGTTCGGGACGGTTCCAGTACCATGGACACCCCTATTTTCATCATTCATGTTTACTTTTTAAATTTATTTGAAAGAACGAGTCATTACAAATAATGATGCTTATTTCCATTCAGAAAGAACATGTAACATTTAAGGATTTGTTCTGCATTTGCAAATGTAAGTAACAAATATTAACATGAATAGGAATGAAACAAATATATTTACACATTTTGTTTTACAGAATCAACATAAGCTTGAAATCATATCAAATTTACAACTAAAATATCTTATTTCTACTATCCTTTCCAAATAGCTACTTTAAGTTCAAAATTAAGATATACACAAAAAAAATTTACAAACAATAGAATCAAAACAAATATTATCATAATAACACATATTTGTTTAGAATATATCTTGATATACTTTCCTATAATACTTAAAATATTGAAACTACATAAATCCCATACTGATTCATACAATTCATTAACAAAAAACATATACGAGTATCAAAGCATGTTCAATAGCAAATCATCATCGAATGTTGTATTCAGTTCTTATTATATAAATTTAAACGTTTAAGACATTTACATTTACAAACTAACTTTTATTTTTTCTGTTCCTTTCAGAGGATTTCCGTCACAAAAAAACGACGAAGACTACTCAAAGATGGCAACCCTGTTGTGGGACGTGTTACTTCTGATAACAATTTACAAAAATTTGCACACGTATTAGAAAAGGTATGAACATATCAAACACTACTACTAAATTGTGTTGACATAGTATCAACTTCTATTATTCATGGTTAAACATCTTGATAGGAATCTGATGATGAGAAACCGATGAGGATAAAGCGGAAAACCAAGTCTGCACAAAGGCGTGGAAAAAAGGATGAAGAGAAAGAAGAAGCGAATGATGATGCAGGGCTATTCCACAATTCAGTTTACTCTAAGTCTAAACAAGCTGATAAAGAGGATGACAAACTATTTGTTCATTCTAATGATCATGTATACCATCTGGACGATTTTAGCGATGACGAACATTTACTTGATAAACAAGACAGTTTGTTTAGTACAAAAGATAAAAAGTTTGCTCTTATTGATGAAGAAGCAGATGCACATGTTGAAAACAATAACAACATAAACGACGATGGTGTGTGGGTTAATATCAACGACATTCCACATGAACCTTTTCACTCTTTAGATATTCATAACAACTACATTCATGAAGATGCCGAAAAAAATTTACAACAACCTTATGTGTCCGATGATGATGAATCGACGGGAAGATATTATACCGGGCATTAACATCATGAAGATGATTTTTGAATACGTTAGCTTGCTAAAACTATGCCAAAATAAGACAACACCTTTATCACTTTTCTTGATAATTGATAGCATAGAGCGATTATCATTTGTCAAGACATGATCATTTAGATTATGAGTTGCTTATGTCATTCTTACAATTAATATTATTAATAAGATTCTAAGTTGATGATTTTTATGTAACTGTTACTTTCTGTGAATTTGTGGTAACTTCATTATCTTTCATGTAGCAAGTCTTTTTTGATTTCAAAATATCATCATATTAAATGATTTAATATAACTGAAATTAATGACATATTTGTTACTCCATTTAAATGATTTGTAAAAGTTACTTTTCACATCATTAGCCAAATTACCTCTTTTTCAAACTCTATATACTTAAACTTGAATGAATGTCTTTTCAACTTCATATCCATAACATATTGTCATATAACAGTTTAGGAAAAACATATCATTGTTTAATTTCTCTAAAACAGAAAACGATTGTAATCGATTATCATCATGGATGATGAAAACACTCCACCAAACATCAGAAAACGTTCGTCAGCTAATCCTGAGAATAGGAAACCTAAAAATGGACAAAGTTCGTCCATGTCCAACAAGAATTTCAAATCGTCGGGAGATGCAACTCAATTTTCAAATGAGACTTTTGCACAAAATATGATTGTGGATTCCGGTTCAACAAATAGAAGAGTATCGCTGACAGAATTGTTGAATTGTAAGATTATCTTCAATACAGAATTACACATTTTATTCATAACCTTTTTGTACCTATGGTACCTTTGTAACTATTTTTTCTTCATGCATTAGATAATCCTCTACATGTAGATATCGTTTCCAACAGACAGCCAACATCATCGATCAAAAAAAGAGGCAAACAACCATCGGTGTTTAGTCATGAAAGGCGGCCTTTAACTGACGTGACTAATCGTTAGTTTCTTATAAATAATATGCAGTAACAAAATTCAGTTTACTACTACTTGTGTTGTTACTTTAAACTATTCGATAGTCATGCTTTACCACTCAATTTGCTATTTGACACAGATAATCCACACCGAGTAAATACATCATCTCTGTCACCAATGGCCACTACAAGCTTACCTTTACACATTCATCAAGGTTTGCTTACTTTGCTTATATAAGTTTGTTTAGAAACTTTCTTCAAGTGTAATTCGACATGGCTGGCTCATTTTAATTTCCTAACCTTGATTTAGGAAACGCGGGACAAAATAGAAGCACCTTATCGACCTACAATATTCAGCAAAGTCCTTTACAAAATGGTAAACTATAAGCTACAATCTTAATTCATTGCTTTACACTTACCTATGTAGATTACTTACATTATTGTCTATTTATATTGATATAATCTTAGACTTATATGTTATGTTGCAACATCTACTGAAATATCAGCTGAAGCTTACACTCCGCCAATGAATAGTTTGCAAAAACAAAAACAAGCGCATTTTCAAACATTAACCAAGGTACACATTATACATATTTAAAACCCAAGAAATTTTCATTATATGATCACTGATATTCTTTCACTATACTTATCCACCTGTAATTCTTCATACACGCCTGATATACTATTTTGAATGTCAAACGTAGGCAGCAATGGTCACAATAGATGCAACGTGTCGCCTTACAATATTCTCCCAACTCCTTTACAGCATGGTAAACTATAAATAGAATATTTAGTTTTTGTGATTGTATGTTTAAAAGTAATTTTTATGGTTAATGAGTGTTTTGAATGCGAAAATTGTTACAGCTACATCTCAGGTTGCGCAAAATACTCAAATAACACCACAACGTATCACTACTTCAGTAAATACTCTGCAAACAAACACTTCACCATTATCAACGCATAACCAAGGTACATATTATACAAATCACAGCCAACCGTAGAGAATTTTATTTGTTTTTGTTCTTCTTTGTTTCAGTTTTTACTTTGTTTTCGCATTATGTTTTTAGGAGACTATTATAATATAAATTTCTATATAAATAGGCACCAATTCTGTGAACAAAAACACTCCTCAATTAACTCCTGTTGCCGCACTACACAAACGACAGACTCCACTTACTAATGTTTCAACGGGTACGTTTCAAAATTAGAGATACTGTTTTCACGCATTTGTTTCACCCATATAATGTAACCATTCTTGAACTATTTTTGTTTTCACAGTTACTTTTCAAACACCTGTGGTTCGTCAACGTAATGCACGTCCAAGAAGTACAGAATCGTCTGGGGTTTCAAATGGCATTCATGGTTTAGCAACACAAAAATCAACATTCGAAGCAGGAGAATCTGAAGACCAAAAGGGTCTACCAGACCAACGTTACAATCTCGCAGTTCGATTGTTTTCAATCTTGATGAAGATCGACCTGTCAGGAAAGTTTACGACAAATACGTCGGTATATCTGAAGGTATAAGTCAATATTATTCTTCCATAATTGCACAATTTTGATGTTGTTTCTTAGGCAGTTAATTAAAATATATCATTTTACGTGAGTGCAGAGTACTATGACATTGGCGATCCTACGTTCGAGTGTAAAGAATGTCATGCCCTATTATGGGAACCAGAAGCAAAACAAGAGAATGTTAATCCGTTGGGAAAAGCTTATTCCATATTCTGTGGCAAGGGAAAAATTTCTCTTCCACAAGCACCTCCTGTTCCAAAACAGTTACTTGATTTATTCTGCAATGACGACATCAAAAGTCCAAATTTCAGAAACAACATTAGAACGTACAACAGCATGTTTGCGTTTACTTCAATGGGTGGCAAGGTTGATGACACAATCAACAGGAAAGGACGAGGTCCCTATGTTTTTCGTTTACATGGTCAAACGTACCATAGTATTGGTAGCTTACTTTCGGAAAACGAGGCTCCTCCAAAGTTCGCACAGTTGTATATATTTGACACGCAAAACGAAACTGACAATAGAGCGACTGCTTTAAGGTAATTTACATTACATGTTTTATTATTGTGTCTGCATTTTTCACAAAAAAATATTGCTAAATATTCTCTCTTACCTAATGTTTGTCCCGTTACTCTATTAACAGTGGTTCAAAATCTGCTTCGTCTGGCACTTCCAATTCAAAGACACCTATTGATCGAAACATTATCAATGAAGTGAAATATATTTTGGATACATCAAGTGATTTGGTAAAAACATTTAGAAGGGCACGTGACCGCTATGTGGAAAACTAGAAGGGGGGTTGAATAGTTTTGCCGATTTTAAGTTGATTTCAAAAACTTTTAGATTCGATATTATGTGAAATCGTATGGATGTTGAGAACGTATAGATCTAATGATAATGCAAGCAAATAGATAAAGTTAAGGGATAGAAATGACACAACCGATTTATAGTGGTTCGGCTACAAGGTCACATTCCTTGCCCTACTCCACTCCCCGAGTCACCTACTCGAGAGTTCAAGCACTATGTCAACAAACTCCTTCACTTGGCGGAGAAGCCTTCACAACGTTGCTTACACTTTTTTTCGGTACAAAGCTAGATACCGAGTCCGTAGCACGGTGGACCAAACCAACACAACTATTACACAACAAATATGTGAAATATCAAATACAAGATCTTCGCTACAGAAATCTTGCGGAGTGACAAATCAATCAAGGACCCCTTGCTTGGATGACTTGTAGAATGCTCGTGATCTCGCCTTAGAGAAGGACCTATATGAGGATCACAAATAGAAAGAAAGAAGAACAACTCTCTAGATCAAGTGATCTATATGTTAGAAGAGAATGAGAGTGTATGAGAGATTTAGTAAGAAGAGGGGTAAGTTAGAATGAAGAAATGGCTCTCTATTTATAGGCAAATTTCTCCTCTGTTCCCCGGATCCCACGGATCCCTTCCACTTGGGATCCGTTTAGTGTAATCCTAGGGATCCGTTAGGGTCGCTCCTCTTTGCCCATGGACTTTTGGTTATTGGTCATGGGTTATGGGTTGGTCCATGGGTTTTCTCTAGATTCAATGTATCTAAGTATACATTGTATCAAGTCTTCTTTGGTATGGGTTTAAGATCCATGGGTTATGGTCCATGGGTTATGGTTTTTACCCATCCTAATAAACTATTACAACAAATGCTTAATTATTACATTTTTGTATTTAAATGGCTATATGTAAATGCTTTACAAAAATAACATGTATCCTTATAATTTTACTTAAGATAACATTACATTTGTTATCAACAAAACACAAAGAGATCGCAAAATATTAATAAATGTTTTTACGGTTTATTTGTATTAACAATCTCCCCCTTTTTGTTGATGACAAAACATAATGTTATGATGAGTAAAACTTAAAAATAGATGTAAGTTTTGAAAGCCCCTAAGTTTTACTTCTTCTCCCCCTTTTTGTCGAATCAAAAAGTTAACCCTTGGAAGAAATAAACAAACTCCTAACTCCCCCTTGACGGTAGCTCCCCCTTGTTTGGGGCGTCAAGTGAAGAAAAAAAATAAAAATTCCTATAAGAAGAAAGGTTAGTAACATGCTTATATAATCTTGTGGTTGTCGAGAATCAAGATTAGGAGCCAAGGTATGTAAACAAGGCCTTGTAATAAAACAAATTGTAGTGGTATGTATGCCACTTACAAGCATGTAAAAATAAGAACAAGACTTGTTCTTGAAAATGACTTCAAAAGAAAAATAATACTAAAAGTAGAAAAGTAGTAGTAGTGATTCCTTCCATGCTTGCATAAGGTTATGGATGGAGATTTTGATGAGTAATGGTATTGATGCGATTGAGTATGAAACGCATTTCTTCCCTAACTTCTATTGCAATTTCCCTAGTGGATTGGCAATGTTCACAATGTAAATGATGTGGGTAATGAGTGCGGAAGTTTTCCGGGTTGTTTTGATTTGAGTTTTGCGGAAGTTGTGGTGGAAAAATAGGAAAATATGGATCAATATCCGGAATGTTAATAAATGGTGGTGGAAAAGAACCTAGATGTTCTTGTAATGTGATGGGAGCTAATGGTGGTGATGTTTCAAGATCTTGAAAGATAGTATTTGGAGATGTGGGGGGTGTTGAAAAGACTAATTCTTTTTCTTTAGGTTGGTTAGATCTTGTTGGAGTCTTAAGGAGTTCCAAAAGAGTTATTTTAGGTGGTGATGAAGTTGGTGTACTTGTTGGTGATGAGGGTGGTGCTACAATGGAAGCATCTTGTGGTGAGTTATTTGTTGAGGATGAACCATATGAGGTTGGTTTTGCTAAACAACAAGATTGGATACTAATCCGTGCGGATATCCTAGCATTTGATTGTGGTATTTTGGATGGTGGAAGTACAAAGGTTTGGATATCATGATTGTTTGTACTAGATGATTCTCCTAAAGGGTTTTTGGATGACATGATGAAGTGTGTTTGTGAGAAGGAGATGGAGCATGCAAGCATTTTGGGAGTTATATATATAGAAAAACAAAGCATTGTAATGAATGCTTGACCCAAAATGTGGATTAAAATCTAATGATTAGATATGAATTCAAGGCATGTGATCATGAGAACACAAGCATTAAAGATCATATTCCCAAAAATGAAGCAAATGTGGATTTTTCATCCAAAGTGAAAAAATAGAAGTTGAAAACAGCTTCTGTTACACGGATCCCACGGATCCTTCCCTTGAGGGATCCGTCCCAGAAAGATAAAGGCTGGGATCTGTGGGTCTGGTGTTTCAGGCAGCACAAAATTTTCCTTTTGGAAACATTTTTGCCTAGTGTGTGCCTATATGCAAACTATTTGGAGTTTCGGTTATCTCGGCTCCTAAAAAGAAATAGAAAATAAACTAGAAGTATAAAACCATCCTATTGAGATAACCCGAAAACACATATTAGTTATGTGTCCCCTTTAGCATTCAAAAGACATGAGATGCAATGAAAACGGGTTTTTACTTTGTATTAATAATGAAAAAGCGATTTGTCCTAGACGTGAGAAATTGCTTTTGTGAAATTGATACGGGAAGGTATCATCCTTTTAGAAAACATTGTGAAAGTAGGTTTTCTTTGAAAATGTGTATATGAAAAAAAAATAAGAAAGCTATAAGTGAAAACTCATCTTGGGTTTTGAAAATTCCCGTATTGTTTGTGAGTTGTGCGTGAAATAGAAATCCTAGACTCAGAAAGAAGAAGGCTAGTGTTTACATACCTTGTAGAGTCAATTAAATTACGACGTTTGTTCCATTAGACCAAGACCAAGACGAGGTAGGTTGAATTGTTCCCGCTTCAACGGTTTGGTGAGAACGTCGGCTATGTTGTCTTCGGATGCTACCTTCTCAATAGAGATGTTCCCCTTTTGAACATTGTCTCTTAGGAAGTGATGACGAATCTCTATATGCTTTGTGCGAGAATGCAATACCAGATTCTTGCTTAGATCGATTGCACCTTTGTTGTCACATAGGATGGCTATGTTGCTTAGATGGATGTCGTAGTCTACTAACGCTTGTTTCATCCATAGTGCTTGTTGGCATGCTTTGCCGGCGGAGACGTACTCGGCTTCGGTTGTTGATATTGCAAGTGCCGTTTGTTTCTTAGAAAACCATGATGTTAAACAACATCCCATAAAAGTACATACCCCACTTGTACTTTTTCTATCAACGTAATCACCTGCATGGTCGAATCGCATATACAATTGATTCTACTCCCGTGCCCTTAGGATACCATAATCCTAATTGTGTTGTACCCTTAATATATCTAAATATCCTTTTTACGGCTTCTAGGTGTGATATTTTGGGGTCTTCTTGAAACCTAGCACATAAGCAAACACTAAACATGATATCCGCCTACTTGCCGAGGTAGAGAAGGCTACCTATCATGCCACGATATTTAGTATTATCAACGGATTCTCTGTCCTCGTCTTTTGTGAGTTTGGTGTCGGATGACATTGGAGTCCTAATTGGTTTTGACTCTTCTAGACCAAATTTCTTTAACATCTCCTTGATGTATTTAGATTGATTAAAGAAGATACCATCTTCTACTTGTTTTATTTGTAGACCAAGAAAGAAACTAAGTTCTCCCATCATACTCATCTCGAACTCGTCATGCATGATTTTAGAGAAATCATCACACATGTCTTGACAAGTGGATCCGAATATAATATCATCTACATATATTTGTACTATGATTATATGTGACTCTCTTTTCTTAGTAAAAGTGTGTTGTCAACTAACCCCATGGTGTAGTTGTGTTTAACTAGAAATGACTTGAGTCTATCATACCAAGCTTTTGGAGCTTGTTTAAGACCATAAAGGGCTTTCTTTAATTTATACACATGTTTGGGTTTTTCAAAATCAATGAAGCCCGGAGGTTGAGCTACATATACTTCTTCATTTATGACACCATTTAGAAAAGCGCTTTTGACATCCATTTGATAAAGCTTTAGATCATTAGCACAAGCATACGCAAGAAGTATTCTTATAGACTCTAATCTAACCACAGGGGCGTAGGTCTCATCAAAGTCTATTCCCTCTTGTTGGTTATACCCTTGAGCAACGAGTCTAGCCTTGTTCCTAGACACTACTCCGTTTGCATCTAATTTGTTTTATAAACCCATTTGGTTCCTATTATGGTTTGATTACTAGGTGGAGGGACAAGTGTCCAAACATCATTAGAAACAAATTGATTTAGTTCTTCTTGCATAGCCATTACCCAACTTTCGTCTTTTATGGCTTCTTGTGTATTCTTAGGTTCTAAGGTTGAAACGAAACAAAACAAGCTACTTTGGTTTTGAACTTGAGATCTTAATGTTCGTTCGTTTAGTTTTCCTATGACTTTATCTACGGGGTGATCTTTGGACTCTTTAATGTTTACTATTTCATCACTTAGAGGTTCTTCTTCTTCACTTATCTTTTTCTTTATTACTATGGCTTCACTTTCTATAATCTCGTCATCGACAAGAGGTGGAGAGGGTTTGGGTGGACTTTCATCAAATTTAATATTTAATGACTCTTCTACCTTCATTGTTTCTTTGTTTAATATGACGTAAGCTTTGCTATTTGGTGAATAACCTAAAAAGATACCTTCGGTTGATTTAGGATCAAATTTTGTAAGGTAATCTTTAGTGTTAAAAATAAAAAATTTACTACCAAAGACTCTAAAATGATTTAAAGTAGGCTTTTTGCCTCGAAGTAACTCATATGGAGTTTTTCCTAAGATTGGTCTAATCAAGACTCGATTGAGTATATACGTTGAAGTATCAACGGCATTACACCAAAATTTTTGAGGTATGGATTGTTCATTAAGCATGGTTCGACTCATTTCTTGTAGAGTTCTATTCTTTCTTTCTACTACCCCATTCGATTGTGGAGTGCGTGGAGCCGAGAAGTTGTGAGTAATACCATTAGCGTCACAAAAGCTCCGAATTGCACTTCATTATCGAATTCCCTACCATGATCCGTCCTAATAGACACTATGGGACTTCCTAGTTGTCTTTGGATCTTTTTGCTTAATATTTCAAAATAGTTGAAGGTTTCCGTTTTGTTCTTTAAAAATTTTGTCCATGTATACCTAGAGTAGTCATCCACTATTACCAAAGTGTAGTAGTTGCCTCCATAACTTTGGATAGCGGATGGACCAAATAAATCCATATGTAGTAATTCTAGACACCTAGTTGTGGACACCATGTTTTTAGCTTTATGACTCGAATGAGCTTGTTTTCCTATATTACAAGCATCACAAAATTGATGTTCATATTTTAACTTAGGTAGATCTCTTACTAGATCTTTGGATGATAGCGATTGAAGAAGTCGCATGTTGGCGTGACCCAATCTTCGATGCCATAAGGTTGAAGTATCATCCATAGAGGTAAGACATAATTTGTCTTTAGGTTCATTACCGATTTTAATGACATAGACTCCATGTTTCCTAATTCCTCTTCCTATGGTTATGCCATTTTTAAGTATCTTACTACCGGTTTCGGTAAAAAGTACATTGCACTTTTTATCACATATTTGTCCTATACTTAAGAGATTAAAGTTTAGGTTTTCTACTTGACACACATCGTTAATGGTTAGAGATTTGTTAGAAATCGTACCTTTACCGATGATTCTACTTTTGCTATTTCCAAACACCACATTACCTCCATTAATGGATTCATATGTGGAGAATAGATCCCTATTCGCGGTCATGTGCCTTGTGCACCCGCTATCCTTGACCCATTCATCGGGTCTAGGTCGACCTTTAAGCACACCTAAAACAATAATAAACTCAAAAGTTTGGTCCCCATTTGTTCATGGGTCCATTAGTGTTAAACATTCCATTCATGTTAAATATGTATGGATAAGATGAGTATGCATTCCATGGAGCAAAGTTTTGAAAAGGAAAACCGTTTTGCATGTTTTGATTCCATCCTATTTGATGGTTACTTTTCGGGTAAACGTTATTAGGTCTCCTAAATGAATTAGGTTTTGAAAAAGATGGAGCTTTGTTTCTTGCAAAAGTAGGATTATATTTTGGAGGTGGTTGTCTAGTGGTGACATGATTTGGTTTCTTCCTATTAACTATGACAAACTCAGTTCTAGATGAAGAGACTACATTATTGCTAATGTTTGCTACAGCAGATCCACGGATCCCTTTTTCTACACTAGCCGGTTCCCTTTTTAGGGGATCCGTGGGATCCGCCACAACAGTGGCTGGTTTTTTCTAGTTCTTTAACAAATTTTGTTTCTTTATTTTCACTAGTTGATGGATCAAGTTGTTGACTACCTAGACCCTTTTCATTCTAGCAATTTTAGAATCTAAGTGATCCACTAGTGTTTGAAGTTGAACGCAAAGTTCACATTCACCACTTGCTATTTTACCTTTCTCTAAACGTTTTAGTTTTGCTTTTAATTCTATGACTTCTTTATCTAAACATTTATTTTGACTCTTTAAAAGTTTGTTTTTGTTAACTAATTTTAAGCTAATATTGCATAGTTTATCATATTCATTATGCAATGAGTCGTCATCAAGTGATGAGCTACTATAGTATTCAGGACATACCTCGTCATTTGCCATAAGACAAATTTCTTCATCCTCCTCGTCGCTCATTCCCCACGTGCCGCTCACGAACGCCTTTTGATCATCCCGTTTGGGTCACTTACTAATAAAGTGGTTTGGGTCCCCACACTTAAAGCAAGTACGATCATCCTTTGGCTTCTCATCCTCTTTGCTTTTCCGAAAGCCTTTCTTATCATCATACGGTTGTTTAACGTATCTACCCTTTCTTTTAAAGAACTTTTTAAAGTCCCTTACCGCCATAGCGTACTCTTCGTCGTCACTACTCGAAGATGAGTTCTCCTCATCGCTCGAAGCCTTTTTGGCTTTGAGGGCAAGAGATTTGTGTTTCTCTTTCACCTTTGAGGCTTCGGAATCTTTAGCAAGGACAAGCTCGTAGACTTTTAGGTTGCCTATGAGTTCATCGAGGGTGAGGATTGTCAAATCTTTTGACTCTTCGATTGCCGTTACCTTGGATCTCCACTTCGATGGAAGTGCCCTTAGATATCTCCTAACATGGTTACGGCTAGAAAAAGATTCATCAAGTGCTTGTAAAGATGTAATAATAGTATTAAAGTTAGCAAATGAATGATCTATAGTTTCCTCATCCGATATTGAAAATTGTTCATATTGTTGAACAAATAAATCAATTTTATTATTTTTAACTTGTTGGTTGCCTTGATGAGTTACAACTAAATAATTCCAAATTTCTTTAGAGGTTTTAAGCATAGAAATTCTTTCGAATTCCTTTTTCGGTAAAGCATTATATAAAACCATTTTTGCTTCACTATTTTTAGAAAGCTTTTTTCTTCATTTCATCATTTAGTTTATCATGAGGTATGTTAACTAAATTTCCTTTATCATCATTTGAGGTAGCCTCAAAATCACCTTCAACAATAATGTACCAAAGATCAATATCTTTAGACTTCACATATGTTTGGAATCTATTTTTCCAATATATAAAACCATTAGTTTCAAGTAGTGGTGGTCGTTGCATAGATTGCCCTTCCTTATAATTTTCAGAACCCATAGTGATCGAAAAGTTTTTAAAATACAATTTTATTTTAAAACTTTTATAAACTTAGCTCTTGATGCCAATTGTGGAAAACTAGAAGGGGGGGGGGTTGAATAGTTTTGCCGATTTTAAGTTGATTTCAAAAACTTTTAGATTCGATATTATGTGAAATCGTATGGATGTTGAGAACGTATAGATCTAATGATAATGCAAGCAAATAGATAAAGTTAAGGGATAGAAATGACACAACCGATTTATAGTGGTTCGGCTACAAGGTTACCTTGCTTGCCTTACTCCACTCCCCGAGTCACCTACTCGAGAGTTCAAGCACTATGTCAACAAACTCCTTCACTTGGCGGAGAAGCCTTCACAACGTTGCTTACACTTTTTCCGGTACAAAGCTAGATACCGAGTCCGTAGCACGGTGGACCAAACCAAAACAACTATTACACAACAAATATGTGAAATATCAAATACAAGATCTTCGCTACAGAAATCTTGCGGAGTGACAAATCAATCAAGGACCCCTTGCTTGGATGACTTGTAGAATGCTCGTGATCTCGCCTTAGAGAAGGACCTATATGAGGATCACAAATAGAAAGAAAGAAGAACAACTCTCTAGATCAAGTGATCTATATGTTAGAAGAGAATGAGAGTGTATGAGAGATTTAGTAAGAAGAGGGGTAAGTTAGAATGAAGAAATGGCTCTCTATTTATAGGCAAATTTCTCCTCTGTTCCACGGATCCACAGATCCCTTCCACTTGGGATCCGGCTAGTGTAATCCTAGGGATCCGTGGTACGCCCCTCTTTGCCCATGGGTTTTTGGTTATGGGTCATGGGTTATGGGTTGGTCCATGGGTTTTCTCTAGATTCAATGTATCTAAGTATACATTGTATCAAGTCTTCTTTGGTATGGGTTTAAGATCCATGGGTTATGGTTTTTACCCATCCTAATAAACTATTACAACAAATGCTTAATTATTATATTTTTGTATTTAAATGGCTATATGTAAATGCTTTACAAAAATAACAT
>OU343221.1:253483509-253654577 GCA_910596185.1 Chrysanthemum makinoi
ATAAAATTGCCATGCCAAGATACGGTAAATCACATCATTTGCTTGATCAAGTAAGATAATTGTCATCACAGCCTCATACATATCACAAATATACGAAACACTGTAATTAAGGTTAAAATAAACGGTGTATCTGAAGTAACAGTGGATAGAATTAGTTGGCAGTGGTTTTGTCTGAACTAGCAGTGGGGCCCCTTATGAACTAGCAGTGGTTTCTTATGAAGTAGCAGTGGTTTCTTTTGAACTAGCAGTGGTTTCTTATAAACTAGCAAAGGCCTAAACCTTAATCAATCTCAACTTCCAAGACTGCCCAAATCCTTAACTTGGATTAACCGAACCCGTTTTCACCCACTCAACTCAATACTAGTTAGCTTAAAAGAAGAAAAAGGTTGCAGTGTTTTATTAGAGAACTAAGTGCTTAATTAGAAAGTAGGAAAAAGTTGCCCAAACAAATCACCTATGTAAGTACAAGGTGGGCCCATGTGAACTATATGGGAGAGTTTCCACCTACACCACATTTATTGACATATTAAGGGTAATAAATTTTATAACTTACCCACCTTATATGTGTGTGTTTTAATTGAAGTGGTGTTGCTAAATAGGTTACAAAATTCTCTAAAAAATGTCTAAAAATACTTCAGCCAACAATTTCCAGAACAAAAAGATTTCGGCCAACAATTTCCGGAACAAAAAGACTTCGGCCAACAAATTGATGAAGAAGAACTTTTAAGACAAATGGAGGAGGCTGCTGTTAAGGAGGAAGCAGAAAGGGAGATAGCAGAAAGAGAATTTGCTTATAGAGGAAGCTGAAAGGGAGCGACTTATGCTCCAAGATGAAGAAGTGTTGTTAGAGATGGAGGAAGCCGCCAGTATGGATCAAGTGAAAGGGAGGAACAAGAACGTCGCGGGATGAGAATTGATGCTTTGTATGCAGAGTGGGATGAGAGCAGATTTGAAAGTTGGTCTCAAAGTATTCTTTACGATGATGGTTACACGATTTCTAACAACTCTCAAACTTGGGATCACCCGGATTATATTTAGTTGTGTCGCAGTTTAATTTTCATTGTATTTTGTTTCGATTAACCCGAACCCTCGGTTTGCTTAAACCATCATCATTACATTGCTTTTATTCACTTAGTGCCGTTATCTTACGTGTTTTATTCACTTAGTCGCAATAACATCCATCATTTGTTTCTCAAACTTAATAAGTAGCAACAGATCACTAAAACCACAAGAACAATTAATCACCCAATACGTTACCAACTTAAAAAATTAACCCTATGTTGGAATCACTCCTAAACAGTATTTCAAGTATTTATATTTCATATGTAATAGGTAGCTTTATTATGGCCTTTATGTTTGTTTAAGGTCAAGCTTATGTAGAAGGCCCATAAGCTTGACCCAAGCCCAATAAGGATAGGAAGGGAACTAGGAGTGTTGCCCTAGCTTCCCTCCTATAAATACCTCTTGTAAACCTTCATTTGAAGGTTGATTGTTCAAGTTTTTCTCTTTCACTCATACCTACGCATAACCGGTCATATTATTGTTTGTGTGTGTGTTAGATCTTGTTCAATCGCCTCATCTCCTTTCTTATAAGCTTGTGTTGTAAAACTAGTGACCTAACAAAGGGTATCAATCGCCAAATAGTTGGGTGTACTCGTTTGTTTTTTTTTGAAGTTTTGTTTTGTGACTTACGCGTAAAGATAACGCAACCTTTGGTTATCTTAAAACTCGCTTTTTACACTTTTAATCCAAGATTCTTGTACTTTCAATGTTTTGAGGTGTTAAAATACTTGTTTTTGGCAAAAGATTTCAAACTTTACGCTGCGGAATTTACGTTTTTAAGCTTGTTTTTGTTCGTGGGTGTCGTTCTATGCCGTAACCCGCTTAGCAAGATTGGTACATCAAAATTCACACTTTTGTGTTCTTTTGGTACTATTGAAGCTATTCCATAACAAAAATCTGGTTTAGAAACACATTTGGGCAAAATCAAAGTTACGAGTAATCCTACGAGTATCAAAACCCTAAAATTACGCGTAAGATTTTCCTTGGTTTGATCTTCATTTTTTCTGGTTTATTCCGTGTTTTCTTACTTGGATAAGTCTGAAAATACGCCGACTTTGGATATCTTTTGCACTGTGAAGTGTAAAAGATCATTTGGGCAAAACCCTAAAATTACGCATAAGCATAAGCTTACGCGTAGAAATCCTACGCATAAGATTCACTTTACGCGTAAACTTAGGTCTACGGATAAGGTAATCCTACGCCTAACTTTCTACGCCTAACTTTTGTCTACGCATAACTTTAGTGCTTTTATCCTACTTACTCGTAAGCTAAAACCTACGCGTAACTCCTCATTGTTACGCTGCGTAACTTTTGGTGTTTTTACGCATAAGTGCTACTTGGTTCTTGTCTTTTCTACACCTAAGGACACTTCATCAACAAAGGTTCATTCGACTACAAAGATCCATTTTACCACACAAGTTTTTCAACATGTCACAACCACCATACTCTAACTATTTCCCTTACACATATCCTCAACGACAACAACAACTAAGTCCACAACATCAACAATGGAATCAACAACAAGCAATTTATCAACAACAATTTAATCAACAACATACTCCACAACTTTCTGCAAATCCACAACCTCAAATGGTTCAACCACCACCAAGTCCTCAAGTTCAACCGTGCACAAATGAATTCAATCAACATCCATCAAGGAACACTATGAAGGAACCCACTTGGTTTGCAAAGATGTGTGAAGCTTTAAGCAACCAACAATCAATTCATGAGGCCGGATCACTTGATAGACCTCCAATGCTCACTCCATGAAACTACGATCAATGGGTGATAAGGTTCTTTAGGTTTTGTGATCTAAGAAGCCACATGGAAAGTTCTTAAAGAAGGTTATCTTAGAAGGTCCATTTGAGATGCCTACTATCATTGTACCCCGAGATCCAAATGCCATTCCACCAAGAGATGAACAAACCAACATTGCTACTGTTGCAGATTTAAATCCCCCAGAACTTCTACACTATGAAGCTGATGAACTTGCAATGGAATACATCCTCTTAGGATTACCAAACCCAATTCTTCGTAGTGTTGATGCTCAAAAGACCGCACAAAAGATGTGGGATCATATTCGTCTTCTTATGGAAGGATCGTACTCAATCGAGGATTTGGAATCCAAAATTTACTTGGCTTATGAACACTTCATGATTGAACCCGGAGAGACACTAGAGTCCTATCATCATAGATTTTCCGACATCATCAATGATTTGGATAAACACAACATCATCATGCCAAGAATTGAAGTGAATACTAAGTTCCTAAGTAGTCTTGGTCCTGAATGGGAGAAGTATGTCATTTTTCTCCGCCGTTTAAGAACATGCATCATTCTACCTACGGATTGTTGTACGATTACTTGAAACCTCATGAAAAGGAAGTTGATCGAGAAAGGATTCTCCGTGCTCAAATTGCTCCACCAACACATCCTGAAAATCCACAACAACTTGCCTTATATGCTCAAAACCGTTATTCTCCTCAACCAAAGAACTCAACCAAATGCTTCAAACACACCTTCACAACAACAACCTCAACAAAATCAATTGGTTCCATACAACAACATTGCTCAAGCATATGTCTGAAGCTAATCGAGGAATCCGATCCGCTCAAGCATTGCAACAAGGATTTGCTATGATTGCTAATGCCTTTAGCCGTTATACCAACAAATCCAACAATCGTATTCGCTCCTCATCTAACACACGGACTCAAGCTGTTGTGAACAATGGACGGTTGAAGTTCGTAATCGTGATTATGGTCGCCGATGGGCGGTGGTCAAGGGTTTAATGCCGTGGGTAGGAATAACAACAGAGCTCAAGTGGTGGAACAGGGAAATGCTCAAAATGGGTTGAATGGTCTTCGATGCTACAACCGCAATGAGAAGGGACACCTGGCTAATGCATGCCCAAAGCCAAGGACTAAGGGCCGTGCTTATTTCAAAGAGGCTCTTCTTTTGGCTCTTAAGGATGAAGCTGGTGGAACTCTCACGCACAAAGAACGAGCTTTATGGCAAATGCCGACTCAGATGATGATATGGAGGACTTGCGGCCAATGCACCATTATGTTGATGGCTAATATGCAAAAGGTACACATGAGTGACACAGCCCAAGTATGACATCGATGGCTTGTCTCGTGCACCAACAAACCATATTTATCTCGATCTCATATCTCCGCCAACATCGCATCCGCAAGGCTCGAATGTTCAAAATGAGTCATCCACATCTCATTCCGAAGATTTTCAACTAGACCCCGTAGTTATATTTGACGATCAAGATGACCAACCGGTTTTCCTTGATAATCAAATTGACTCCGTGGTCATACTTGAGGATCTAAATAATGATCATGTTGTGACTCACGTTGAACAAGATGAACCTTTGCCCCATCCAGATCTTGTTCTGTTACTTCAATACCAACAATCCCAAATTGCTGCATGTGTTGCATTAAATCGTAGACTTGAAAAGTAAAAATGCACTGTTAACAAAGGATTTTGAATGTTTACAAAAGCAACTCAACTTTTTCAAAACTCAAGAAAAACGTGAAAACGGTTTTGAAGCTGCCTTTGCCAAATCTTATCAAAACGAAAAATATTTAGAACGATTGTGATGCGTGATCTAGCCGCTTCAAGAATGCTTTGTTGTCCGAAATAGAACAATCAAACATGAACATAAAAAGCAAATTAACGCCTCACCTTGGAAAATCAAAAAGCTAAGGCCGAAGTTGTTAAATTGTCAAAAAGCCTCTGCATACAAAAAGCATTCAACGAAACGAATAGATGATCATCTTGAAGAAATCATCGGCTTGCAAAACAAACTTAAAGAGTTTAAAACCGTTGTTTACAAACATGGCGAGTCGGTCACAACCATTGAAAAGTTTACTTTAAAACCAAATCCAAATGGATATGGACCGAATCTTGCCGATTACAAACCTAAGCTTTCAACCAAAACATTCAAACCAAATCCTGAAGTTTCCAGTGCTGAATATAAAATTGATAATTTCGTTATGAATGTTGTTGAATATCATCGCCAAGAGGAATTAGATGCGTAAGACGAGAGTCGATCAAAATTTAAAACTGTTGTTTACAACAAACCTTTTAATTATTCTAAACCGTCACTTTCGCACACCAACGGATTCTTCCAACACACCAAGAGTTATCATCGTAACACCCAGTCTTCTATTGTTAATCCCAAAACAGACTTTGCACAAACTTATGGTCCTTTACCTTCCATTAGTGAAGTAAATTCACAACCTGAAAATCGAAAAATTCTTCGATATTTTGACATTTTCATGGTTGACCTCAAAATTTTACAACATGAGATAGAATATCGATCCGAAATCAAAGTTGAACATTTTCAATCGCCTCTGGCGCGAGAACAAAGAGACATTTTTCGGAAAAATCTTTTACCTAATGTTAAAAACTTGAAAAGTTGTGCAATTGCTTGGGAAAAGGATTTTCATAAGGAACTTGGGGTCATGAAAAACGCTGAAAACGAAACATCTATTTCAAACACTAAACGTAAAAAGAAAATGTTAAGAAAAGATGTTGATCGACTCTTGGAAGATGTTATCCGTGCGGATGTTCAAAATGTTGTGTTATTGAATTCGTTGTCATATGCATTTGATAATATCTCTGCAATCGTAAGCGTCTGTGGTAAATGTTGAGAACACCGATAATGTGCTTCGATCGAGTCCTTAACTGTTGAAAACAAACGATTGTCAAACGAACTTTCAAATGCAATACGCCGTCTTAATTGGTGTCAAAAAGATATTCACGATCAACAAATTGCTTCTCAAAACAAAATCAACCAAATGCAAAACCTTCGATTCTAAAATTGAGCAAATGGATGATCAAAACGTGTCTTTCAAGTGTCAAATCTCAAAATATGAACAAGAACTTGTAAAAGTTAAAAAGGAATATGGTGTCATATTTGATTTACTCTAAAAGACTCGTGATGAAGCATCAAATGAACTTGATCATTATCTTGCACACACTAAATAAGTTATGCATTTTGCCGAAATGTTCGGTCCGAAAATCAAGATCTGATTCACACTATCATCAAGTTAAGAGAAATGTTAGGAAAGTATAAACAAATTCCGCCAACAATCATTAAGAGATTAGCCCCCGTAACACTTAGTACTCATGCACCTAGAATCTCTATTGCCAAATCACAAGTAGCTAACGTGCTTCCTTCTCATGAAACAGAATAGTTGAGCCTTTTCCAAACGCGTCCGCACTTACGACCTAAGAGCACTCAATGAAGAATAGGAAGTTGCGACCTAAGAAAAGATCAATCAAGAATGCTAAAGTAGAAGAACACCCTAGGACTATGAATAAGACACACGTTGCCTCCACTATAGATATTGCGTCTAGCAAATGTAATAGAAATAGTGATGTAACGAATGCTAAACCATTAAGTACCTTTGATATTCGATCGATGCACCTTGTGTTATTTGTGGTAAAAGTATGAATTCTGATTGCCATGATAAATGTGTTGCTAAAGCTATAATCTCTCGCTTAAGGAATCCTAAGAACCGGAATACCTCTAGGCCAACTAATCTTTCTAAGTCTGTGCTTGGTAGACCGCCATCTTTAGATTCTAAAACGCATTGCTGTCCCTCGTAGCTCAGCTTTCACCTCCTAGGAATGTAGTACCACCTAGTGAATTCACTAAGACTAAAGCAAAGAGTAGTTATAGATGGCATAAATGGATATATAACACACTAGGATTTAAATGGATACCTAAAGCTATTGATTTGTGTATATCTACTAAAAGCTCGTTATGGAACCCTCTAACATTTCGGTTCCACATCTACTTCTATTCCATCCGTGTCGCCTGTGTGTAATGCGGTGATACTGATCATTCTCTGGATTGTTGATAGCGGATGTTCCCGACACATGACAGGCAATCTTAAACTGTTATCAAACTTTATTGCAAAGTTCATTGGCACTGTCAGGTTCGGGAATGATCACTTTGCGGCTATCATGGGCTACGGAGACTATGTCAATGGGAACATCGAAATTAGCGGGGTTTACTATGTGGAAGGCCTCGGTCACAATCTGCTTTCAAGAGGTCAATTTTGTGATGGAGATTTGGAGGTTGCTTTCTGGGAGAAAACTTGTTTCATTCGTGATCTACAAAAATGACCTTATGTCCGCTCGTAATTCTAGTCTCTACACTATCTCTATGCAAGACATGGTTGCTTCTTCTCCCATTTGCTTACTTTCTAAGGCAACATCAACAAAATCCTGGCTATGGCACCGTCGTCTCTCACATCTAAACTTTCAAACCATCACCAACCTTGCTCGACACAAACTAGTTGAAGGACTCCCCCGATTCCGGTATTCAAAAGATCACCTTTGCTCAGCTTGTGAACAAGGGAAAAGCACTCGTGCTCATTTTCTTTCAAAGGTGGAACACTCTCAAAGATGTGCTTCATCTTCTTCACATGGATTTGTGTGGCCCGATCGCGCTGCAAACGATCAATGGCAAACGCTACATCTTAGTAATTGTTGATGACTACTCTCGATGGACTTGGGTCTACTTTCTTCGTAGCAAAGACCAAGCTCCACAAATGATCATCACCTTTCTCACAAAATACGTGTTCAGCTCCGCTAAACACCGAGGAATCATCGAACATGGACAAAGGAACTGAATTTGTAAACAAAACCCTTCGTGAATTCTATGAGAAAGTGGGAATTCAGTATCAAACATCTATTGCACGTACACCTGAACAAAACGGAGTTGATGAAAGACGAAACCAAACGTTAGTGGAAACTGCAAGAACAATGTTAATAAATGCTAAACTCCTAGATTACTTGTAGGCAGAAGCTGTATCTAATGCATGCTATACTCAAAACCGTTCTATGATTACAAAACGCCACAACAAAACGCTTTTCGAGCTTGTCCATACGAGAAAACCGAATCTAAAACACTTTCATGTATTTGGATCTCTTTGCTATCCGAATAATGATCGTGATGATTTTGGAAAGCTCAAAGCCAAAGCCGACATTGGAGTCTTTATCGGATACTGTGATAATTCCAAAGGTTTCCGAATCTGGAATCGTCGTACTAAACAGGTGATGGAAACGATTCATGCTCATTTCGATGAACTTACGGAAATGGCTTCGAGTATAACACTTAGAACCCGGTCACAACCGCTTAAACTTCCCTCAAACCCCATCATCTGTGAAGAAAGCCCTCGACTTACTCGCCACAAATGGAAAGGTTATTTGCTCCGCTGTTCGTGACGATATTGATGAACGTGCTCGTGTGTATCCGCTATTTCGCCGCAAGACAACCCTGATAATATTCCTATACCGATACACCGCTACAACAACTACTGTTGAAGAAGCACCTACACCGTTGACTCCAACACAAATTGAACACACCGCTTCCAACAATGATGAACCAGGTGATGATATTCGAATGAAATACCCCCACCGCAGATTTTGATCCAAATGCGTTCTTCAACCCGCTTTGCTAATGAGACCGCCGCACCGGATGTCGCGGAATCTTCCACAAACCATTTGAATCCTCGGATCGCACAATGTATACCAACATCAACCCTTCACACATAGATGGACAAAAGACCATCCTCTGGAAAACATTATTGGCAACCCGAATCAATTAGTCGTTACGAGACAAGCGTCTTCACACGACGGTGAACATTGCATCTATGCACTCACCGTCGAACCTAAAAACATCAAAGACGCAATGACAAAAAGACAACTGGATTGAATCCATGCAAGAAGAACTCAACCAATTCAAGCGTCTTGAAGTATGGGAACTGGTTGAAAGACCAACAGGGGTCTACGTCATTGGTCTCAAAGGGATTTGGAAAAACAAATTGGATGCTGAAGGGAACGTCATCCGAAACAAGTCACGCCGGTCGCTAAGGGTTATCGTGAAGAGGATTAGACTTTGAAGAATCTTTTTGCCCTGGTTTCTTGAGGTCGTTCGATATTTCTAGCAGCAGCTCATATGAATATAACGGTCTATCGATGGATGTCAAAACTGCGTTTCTCAATGGACAATGATTCAAGAAACAAATAAATCACTCAAACCGCCACTTGTGAATGGCGGTAACCGTCAGCTTAAAACTGCTCAAGCACGAATGCAATTTAGATCAGAGGAATATAGGGAATTCCCGGGTCGTTAAGTCCCACGGAGGATGAATTGGTGTAATAAACACTTGATCAGATGGTAGAATGATCACTAAGGATAGTGATCAGTAAGGTTTTGGATGGAAAATTATACTAAAAGAAAAATTTACAAATTAAAGCGACTTAAATGCAAATTAAAAGAAATAAAAGATAAAATCTATTAAATAAACGCTATCACTATTTTTAAAGGCGATGAACGTTTAAAACCTACAACTTAAAACTTACGTTTAAAATAAAATTACGTCTACGTACAAAATAAAACGTGAGTTTTAAAGAAATAAAAGACCTATAAATATGAAAATGATATTTTTATAATCCTAATAATAAAAGAAAATTATTAGAAAAAGAAAATTATTTTTACAACTATTTATTTAATTATTATTAATTAAAAACTATTTATTAAATATTAAAAATGCACTAAAATACAAGAAAATACAAAATTAACCTAGAAAAATGAAATTATAACTTGGAAAAATCTAAAATATGATAAAACTTATTTTAAAACTAAAAATATATTTTTTAGACTTATTATGTATTTATTATTAATTTAAAACTATTTTAAACTAATTAAAATGCTAAAAAAATACTTTTTAAACTAAGAAAATTATGGAAAAATACTTTTTATTACTTTTATATTTATCTTAACCTAATAAAATTGAAAAATTATTTTTTTGAACTTTTTATAATTTATTTGTATTAAAAGCTATTTAAAAATGCTTAAAAACTGTTTTTAATTAAGAAAAATAGCAAATAGTTATGAAAAATTATGAAAATTTCATGAAAAGTCTATTTTAATATTTAGAATCTAGGAAAAATAGAAAAACATGAGCTTGTTTGGAGAAATAAGCAACTGCAGTGGCAACTGCTTATTTATAAGCACTTGAAAAAGCCAAATGATAACCAAAGACCACCAAACCTACACAGAAGCTATATTAAGCTAAAATGACTCAAATGGAACAGGTTTCAACAAGTCCTAACCCACAGAATCACAAGCTCAACAGATTTGATGTTTGAGCTTAATGAGCAAAACAGATTTTAGTAAGCTACTTTGAGCTTATGCACAGAACACCAAATAAGCTAAAACTGAAAAGCAATTATTGGAACTTGTACTAGACCTGGTTGAGACCAATTATACCAAAACTCAGACCATGATAAGCTCTTATGAGCTTGTGAGAAGCTATTTCAAAACCTGACAAAACACTGATTTGAGAATCAGTTAATGCTGAGTGAGTTGGGACAAAATGATAAGCACTTGCAGCCCAGGTAAATAAGTTACAAAGTGAAATTTCAAGCTTGTTACTTCAAGAAGGCTTGGTTAGCTTCTCAAAAAGCTAAGATTCACAAGGTAAGGTCAACTAACAAGCTCTGTGTGAGCTTATGAAAAAGTGGTTAAAACCTGTGCACAGGGCACATTTTGAAACAGGTAGCTAAAGTAGGCCAAGAAATAAGCTACTAAAAAGCTGATCTAGAAAATAAGAAAAATACTATTGTAAAGATAAGTAGTTCTATTTTAATATCCTAGAAGCTCAAGTATTGTAAGCTAATAATGAGTCCTACATAAATTAATCTAGTTTATTCAAAATCGACCAAACTGAAAATTTGACTTTTTATAAGAACTAACTAAGTTGACTTTAGTGAACTTTGAATGGATTCTTCTCACTGAATGTGTAATATTAAGCTAGAGTGAGATTAAATTAAGCTAGGTTACCAAGTTTCAAGCTACTGTGATGATTTTTTTACTCAAAATTCCAACAGTGATTAAATTAAGATGAGATTACTGGTATTTTGACTTTTTAGCAACTAAGGACTGGTTTTCTTGTTTAACTGAGTTCTTTAGACCAAGTTTGACACAAAACAACCATAAGCACAGGTCGCACAATCTTTAAGATATTAACAAGAGAAACCAAACACTCCTTTAGGAAGTCAGTTTATGAAGCTTTTGGTTCGAACCGACTTATTAAACTAAGGAGCCTAGTAATTAGCTTATAACAACTATTATGAGACAATATTAAGACAGTTTTAACAAATTTTAACTACTAATAATAGAGAATACAAATTTCAAAGTAAATGCTCACAATTGAATTCATGCTCAGGATAAGGTACCAAGGACTGAGGATCAATCCTAATGCTTCCCAATAAGCTCTAACCCACTAAGCAATCCAAAATAAGTGCTGCACCATTGTCTTGATCAGGTCTCCAGAGATTTTTGATTTTCTTACTATTTCCCTTGATTTTTGAGAATTTTTTCTTTTTAACTATAAACTTTCTTTATTTTGGTTAAAAGCTTACAAGAGCTTTTTAATAGCTTATATGAGATTTTTAGTACTTTTCATCAACTGAAAACAACATATGCATATATTGAAGATTTAAACAGTGAAATGAGCATAAACTGAATACGTGCTTATGAACTGAGATTGAAAATGGAAATACGTTTTTATTAAACAGGATTCACTTAACAACTTGCTCAAAAGCTTTGAAATACACTGGAAGACATAAAATATTTAAAACGACATAAGCTTAATTAAAATTACACTAGATAGTTTCTCTATTGCTTCACCCTTGATATTTATTGACTTCAATCTTCCTTGTCGACACTCTTGAGTAAATCCCACTTCAATCCAACCGTTGAAATCATCCAGATCATTGGAATTGCCAAATGGCGATTTTGGCGCCAATTTTTCAAAGGGTTGGTTTTCTGCATTAATTGGAGTTGGATTGATATGGAGGTGGAGGGGAGAGGTGGAAAGGTGATTTGGGGTGAGCTGGATTGAAAATCAAGTGGTTAAAAACCACTGGTATTGGTGAAACAGGGGTGAGGGAGACGGGTCTACAGTGGCGCGGTATTATTTGTTTTCAAATATTGGGCCGGGTCAAGTGTTTGGGCTTGGATTTGGACTTAGTTAATAATAGGGTCCGGATTGGTTTATTTCAACAAGGACCAATCATGTAATTTAGCCAAAGTTAAGGGCTGATCTTGAACATGTTCCAAAGCTCTCATAAGGACTAAAACTGCCAAGTAAGATTAGTACAAGGACCTTTGTTGATAATTTCCATTTTTACAAATCCAGGGACCAAAACTGTCAATTTAGAAACTTGAGGGACCAATATTGTAATTTCTCAAAAAGTTTATCATAAGGACCATTTTTGTCAAATATTAATAGAACAAGGCTAAAAGTTGATAATTTTCACTTTTTAAATTAACCAAGGACTATTTTTGACATTTTCCAAAGTTCAGGGACTAAAGTTGTCAATTTGTGATTTTTAAACTTGGAAGGGTTTGTTTTGACAACTTTTGAATCCTATGGACCTTAAATGACTTTTTACAAGTTTTTGAATTACCAGGGACTGATTTTGACAACTTTTGTAACTTGGGGGACTAAAACTGCCAATTATGCAAACTTGATACGTTTTTCATCCGATTTTGATGTTTTTGCATTTAAAACATATAAAACACTTGTTTGTGATATTTTTATCATTTTGAAGCATTTCTGAGTGTTTTCAGATGTTTTGGCATTCTAACAGTATAAAAATGATGAGTATTTAGACACTCATCAATCCCCACACTAAGATATTGCTAGTCCCTAGCAATGATTTGAGAAAATTTAATGGATTTTATCTCTTTACCAAAAGCCATTACTTCTGGAGTAGCCAATTGTTTTAGTTCAAGTAAGAACCTTGGTACAATGATAACCAAATGATTTTAAGCAAATCATAAGCTTTCAACGGATTTGATTTGTCTTTACCAGAAGCCGTACCCTTCTGGACTAGCCAACTCTTAGATAAATTATCAATATTATCTTTTGGTGAGCTGAATACCAATTATGGTTTTTCCACTGCCTTTACCACAAGCCATAACCTTGCGGGCTAGCCAACTCTTCACTAGTTAAAAGATATGGTGAGCTGAACACCATACAATTTTAGGCAAATTGCAAGCCATAAACGGATTTGAGATATCTTTACCAAGAGCCGTTTGCTCCTGGATTAGCCAATCCTTATGTGGGTTAGACATGGCGGACTGATTACCATTTGCTGAGTAAGTGAAAAACACTTACTCCAAAAAAAATTTTGGCCAAAAACGGGGGAATTGGGTGAAATAATTACATGATAAAATTCGTGAGAATTCCCCCCCACACTAAGAAATGAATATTGCCCTCAATATTCAAAGTACCGGCGGTTATGCCGAAACATAGAACACAAAAGGGAAATACTACGGCCATTATTTTGTTTTTGATATGTACACATTTTTTTTTTTTTTTTTAGAAGACTTATATACACAACATGTGGGGCAACCCCCCCCCCCACTAGGGTGGTAGAACAGAGAAAGAAGACAGAAATATGGGTGAAAACCCATATGGGGCGTGCTAATGTTTTGATTCCCGAGTCACTAGCTTGACTCGATCCCCGCATTCATTGGTTCATGGGGAATGTTTGTAAATCCGGGACAACCACAGAAGGAATGTCCTCTCCAAAGTAATGCTTCACTCGATGACCATTCACTTTAAAATTGGGACCATCAGTGAGATAACTCAATGGTGCCATAAGGATAAACCTTAGTGATAGTAAATGGACCGACCACGGGACTTGAGCTTTCCTGAAAAAATCTTCAATCTAGAATTGAAAAGAAGGACTCGATCACCGACGTTGAAAACGCGGTTCTTGATTTTAGAGTCATGAATCTTCTTTGTCTTTTGTTTATAAATTAAAGAGTTCTCGTATGCTTGATCACGAAGTTCATTTAGTTCATTCATTTGAACTTTTCTGTGATCACCCTGTCTCAGTATATCGAAGTTTGCATGTTTTAAGGCCCAGTAAGCCTTGTGCTCTAGTTCAATCGGAAGATGACATGCCTTTCCGTACACTAGCTTGTATGGAGTACACCCGATGGGTGTTTTGAAAGCTGTACGAAAAGCCCAGAGTGCGTCATCCGGTTTATCCGACCAGATGCACGATTTTCACCTCTTGTCCTTTCAAGGATTCTTTTAATACCACGATTTGAAACTTCCACCTGCCCACTTGTTTGGGGGTGGTATGCGATAGATAGGACGGTGGGTAACACCATACTTTTGCATGACACGATCAAATTGGTCATTACAAAAATGTGTACCACGATCACTGATTATAGCACGAGGAGTTCCAAACCTGGCAAACAGAGATTTCAAAAATTTCACAACAACTCGGGCATCATTGGTGGGTAAAGCTTTTGCTTCAACCCATTTTGACAAATAGTCAACAGCCACGAGTATGTACTTGTTACCACGAGAAGATGGAAATGGCCCCATAAAATCAATACCCCATATGTCAAATATCTCACAAACTTGAATGGCATTTTGTGGCATTTCATTTCTTTGAGATATGTTTCCATGACGCTGACAAGCATCACAGGTTTTGACAAAATCATGGGCATCTTTATAGATTGTGGGCCAATAAAACCCGGAATCAAACACCTTTTTCGCGGTGTAGTTTGGACTATGATGGCCCCCGGTTGGTCCAGCATGGCAAGCTGTGAGAATGTCAATAGCTTCCTGTCCATAAACACACCGTCGGATGACTTGATCCGCACAGATTTTGAATAAGAAAGGGTCGTCCCAGAAGTAATGTTTAACATCCTTGAAGAATTTGTTCTTCTGCCGGGTTGACATCCCTTTCACAATGAAGTTACCCGCATGGTAATTTGCGAAGTCAACAAACCATGGGGTAGAAGAGTTTCCATGAAAAGAAACCGCATTGAGTGTCTCGAGAGGAAATGTTTCATTTATATCCTTTTTCTCGAAAACATCTTGGGGAGGGTTTTCTAATCTGACAGATGATCGCAGCCAGGTTTTCACTCCTTTTTATCACGTATGATGATATCAAATTCTTGGAGAGGAGAACCCAACGGAGCAATCTCGGCTTTGCATCTTGTTTTGCAAAGAGATATTTAAGAGCCGAGTGATCCGTATACACTACACATTTGGTCAAGATAAGATACGGCCGAAACTTCTCAAAAGCATACACCACGGCTAATAGCTCTTTTTCTGTGGTGGTGTAATGAGTTTGAGCCTCAGTCATAGTTTTGCTTGCGTAGTGAATAGGCTGAAAATGCTTGTTTCTACGTTGCCCTAAGACTGCGCCGATAGCAAAATCACTTGCATCGCACATAAGCTCAAAGGGTAAATCCCAGTCAGGAGCAACGAGAATGGGTGCTTCCGTAAGCTTTTTCTTCAATGTTTCAAAAGCTACGATGCACTCGGGTGAGAAGATAAAAGGAGCATCCTTTTCAAGAAGATGGGTCATAGGCCGGGCGATTTTGGAAAAATCTTGTATGAATCTACGATAGAAACCGGCATGACCTAAAAAACTCCTAATACCTTTGACGGTAGTAGGATGAGGTAATTTAGCAATAACATCGACTTTTGCTCTATCTACCTCAATCCCGTTCTTTGAAATTTTATGGCCAAGGACTATGCCTTCTTTGACCATAAAGTGGCTTTTCTCCCAGTTTAGACAAAGATTGGTGTCTTCACACCGTTTGAGCATTTTATCTAGATGGGAGAGACATGTTTGAAACGAATCCCCAATGACCGAGAAGTCATCCATAAACACCTCCATTGTTTCCCCGATCATGTCGTGGAAAATGGCCATTATACATCGTTGGAACGCGTGCCGTGAGCATTACATAAGCCAAAAGGCATACGTCTGTAGGCAAAAGTTCCGTATGGGCAGGGGAATGTAGTTTTATCTTGATCCTTTGGATCAATGGGGATCTGAAAGTTACCCGAGAAACCATCAAGGAAACAATAGTACTCATTCCCTGCTAATCTCTCAAGCATTTGGTCCATAAAGGGTAGAGGAAAATGGTCTTTACGAGTGGCGTCATTCAACTTACGATAGTCAATGCAAACACGCCATCCCGTCACCAATCGAGTTGGAATTAACTCGTTATCTTCATTTGTGATAACAGTAATGCCACCCTTTTTCGGAACACAATGAATTGGGCTGACCCAAGGACTGTCCGAGATCGGGTAAATCAATCCTGCATCAAGAAGTTTGATAACCTCTTGTTTGATAACATCATGGATTTTTGGATTTACTCTTCTCTGATGTTGAACTGCTGGCTTAAAGTCATCCTCCATCAAGATTTTGTGAGTACAAAATTCAGGGTTGATACCCTTAATGTCGGAGAGTTTCCAAGCAATTGCTTGCTTGTGTGACTTCAAAATTTTTATGAGAGCAGCTTTTTCATCTTTACTCAAATCTCGAGCAATAATGACTGGTAATTTATCATTACCTTCAAGAAATGCATACTCGAGATGAGGTGGTAAGTCCTTAAGCTCAACCTCAGGAAATTCTTCAGTTTTTCAACGACTTGACTTCCTTTTTATGAAGTTTGATGGGAGGAGAGAGGAGAAGTGTCCAGATTTGACAATTTCTCAAGAAGAATATCTCCTCCAGATTAATCTCATTTTGATTAATCTCAACTGGAATTGAATCACTAGAGTGAGGGGTGGATGATGGATCATCATTAAGCAACTTCTCAATGAGAAGTATGTCTCCCTCAATGTCAATTGGAGCGTGATCAATTTCCCACGGGCAGAATCACTAGGACAAGTAAGCTTCAATCTCTTCTAAGATGAAGTCACTTTCCTCAAATGGGGTAAGAGAGGAGTAGAATTGGCGATGATAGGTTGAGATGAATGAGTGAGATTATCACTCGAAGAATTATGATCATAACCAAGAACTTCTTGAGAGTACTCTTCTGAAGCAACATCAATGATATCTATTCGGTTAACCGATTCAGAATCATAGTTTGCGGAGTACCTCGAAGTTTGATCAAGGTTAAAAGTGACAACTTCATTACCAACACGTAATGTGATTTCTTGCTCAAATACATCTATGAGAGCACGGCCCGTTCTCCGGAATCCTCGACCAACAATGAGAGGAACCCGATGATCGGCATCAAAATCAACAACCACGAAGTCAGCAGGAAAATGGAACTTTCCTACTTTCACAAATACGTCCTCGGCAATGCCAAGAGGACGGGATATTGTACGATCTGCAAGCTCGAGAGTCATGCATGTAGGAGTGAGTTCCGGAAGAGAAAGTTTCTTCCATACTGAATAAGGCATTAGGTTTATGCTTGCACCAAGATCTGCTAGGGCAAAACATTCAACCATTCCTGGAAATACACAAGGTAAGAGAAATTTTCCAGGATCTCCAAGCTTTTCTGGAAGCTTTTTCAGAATAACTGCAGAGCAGTTCTCGTTCAAAGGAGTCTTTGCCATTTCAAACAGCTTTTCCTTGTTGCTTAACATGTGTTTGAGAGTTGATGCAAACTTGGGCATCAGCATGATAGCATCCGCAAAGCTTATGTCAAAATGTAACTCTTGGAAAATTTGGAAAAATTTGTCCATTTGATGACTGGCTTTTTCACGGAGCTTTTGCTCATTCAAACGTGATGGATATGGAATAGAAGATTTGGATTTGGTATTTTCAACGGGAGCTACTGGTGGTTCAAAAACAACTCCTGGATTAGACTTGGGTTTCTGGACAACTTGAGGATGGACATCATTGGTTCTTCCGTTATTAACAGGAAGTTCCTTGATAACTTGACTCATTTCTCCTAGTGGAGGAGGCATTGGAGTCGTAGGTCCATTGTGTGTTGGAGGTTCACTTTCCACTACCTTCAGGAGAGAAGAAGAAGAGGTAGTAGGAATAGTGGGTCCATTGTATGAAACACCACTTCTGGTTGTGATCGCCTTTGCATCGCCCTCGGGTTAGCGATCGTGTTGCTCGGAAGTTTTCCTGAGCCCGAGGGTTGATCATTTAAAGACTTTTTGAGATCAGCAATCTGACTGACCAACAACCTGTTCATTTCATCTTGAGATTTCATGAACTGCTTCAGAACTCATCGATGATGGTACTGGGGGATGTGGAGGGAAATTTCGAGGTCGATGTTTTGATTAAGACCTTGTTGTTGAAAATTCCCTTGATTGGAATTCACATTCCCATGAAATTGATTCCCTCGATTGAAATTGTTTTGATGAAGGTTCCCTTGTTGTTGGAAACCTTGATTGGGTCCAGGATAGAAATTACCTTGGTTTTGATAACCTTGGTTAATTCTAGGTTGATTCGATTCTGTTAAGATTCGGTTAAAACCGGTGGTGCTCGATAAGTGTTAGCACGGTAGCTTGGTTCATTCTGAGGACGGTATTGATTACCTCCTTGATTTGAAGTACCGGCTATAGCATTTGCTTCAAACGGACTACCATCGGTGGCAGTACAGTTGTAGTATGCATGAGGACCACCACAAGTGACACAAACTTCAACTTTCTTCACTTCACCATGTGATGGTGTTTGAGTGAATGTGACTTTCTTCTGGTTAGCAAGAACCAAAGCTCGAACAATGTCCGTGAGTTTATCAATCTTAGCATCGGTGCTAGATGTACTCACAGGAGAGGAAGTAGAAGGTCCAGATTAGACTGATTCGATATGTCTTTGTGCGGAAAGAGCGGACCTGGGACTTGTTTTCAATGATTTGTAAGGCTTCTTTTGTGGTTTTGCTAAAGAAATTACCTCCCGGAGGCATTCAGAGAGTCTTGGTCAGCTTGTCTCGGACCATTGTAGAAAGTATCCATTTGCATTAACTCGGTAAAACCATGATGTGGACACTTGCGGAGCAATTCTTTGTAACGATCCCATGCCTCCGAATGATTCATCAAATCTCTGAGAAAATTTCATTATCTCATTCTTAAGACTTGTGGTTTGGGATGGAGGATAGAATTCGTTAACAAACTTGGTAACTAGATCCTCCCATGTCTCAATGGAACGAGGGGGTTGTTTCTCAAGCCAATTCCGGCTTGTCCCTCTAGAGAAAATGGGAACAGAAGAAGCTTGATAGCTTCGTGTGGGACATTCTTGTATTTGATGGTAGATGCAATCTTATTAAACCATCGAATGTGTGCATGAGGATCATCCCGCTCAAAACCATAGAATTGGCTTTGGGTTACCAGATTAAGTAACCCGATTTTGAGCTCGAAGGTATCACCCACAATGGTGGGACAACAATGGCATCTCCGTAACCCTCGATGGGTGCTTGGAGAAGCTCATTCATAGGTTTGTCTTCTGCCATTTCGACAAGTGGTGGTGGTGGTAGGACGTTCCTCATCGGTGAAGGAGCTGAACGCCTCTACGTCTACGAGGAATCTTTCCTAGTTCAGAAAGTGGACTTGTAGAACTGGAAGAACGAGTGCGCATGCACTAAGTATAAAAATCAAGTTTTCAAAACAAATGAGGCAAAACACAAGTGAACTTAACCAATAATCACAAATGAAATGGCTTCTTTGAAAAAGGTACACCAAATCACAAGTGACACAAAGGCAAGTTTTAAATCTGATGTTCGGGAACTTATTAATGGTCGCACCCCCAGTTAGGTAGTGCACTGCCTTGATTTGCGGTGGTTGATTTTTATGTATATATTAAGTACCAGTGAAAAGACGTAGGTAATGATTTGTGCAAAGGGGTTTAAAAACTTTTGACAATATTTTTGGTATCGCCTCGTTTAACCAAATCGTATCTCCTTAAGAATCACCTTAAAAGAAACACAAGTCAGAAAACGTTACGATTGTTTTGTTGTTTTATATTGTTTTTGGTGTTTTTAACACTTTAGGAAAAGTGTTAATGAACTTTTTGGTTTATATTAACTTTACAGAAAACTTTTTACAAACTGTGGTATATGTGCAAGTACGGGTCTGAAAATGCTAGAACACGCTTACAGCCTCCCCGGCAGCGGCGCCAAAATTTGATCTCGCGCAAAACAGTCAAGCTAAATCACTCAAACCTGCCACTTGTGAATGGCAGACCGTAATCAGCTTAAAACTGTTCAAGCACGAATGCAATTTAAATCAGAGGAATATAGGGAATTCCTGGGTCGTTAAGTCCCACGGAGGATGAATTGGTGTAATAAACACTTGATCAGATGGTAGAATGATCACTAAGGATAGTGATCAGGAAGGTTTTGAATGGATAATTATACTAAAAGAAAAATCTACAAATTACAGCGACTTAAATGCAAATTAAAAGAAATAAAAGATAAAATCTATTAAATAAACGCTATCACTATTTTTAAAGGCGATGAACGTTTAAAACCTACAACTTAAAACTTACGTTTAAAATAAAATTACGTCTACGTACAAAATAAAACGTGAGTTTTAAAGAAATAAAAGACCTATAAATATGAAAATGATATTTTTATAATCCTAATAATAAAAGAAAATTATTAGAAAAAGAAAATTATTTTTACAACTATTTATTTAATTATTATTAATTAAAAACTATTTATTAAATATTAAAAATGCACTAAAATACAAGAAAATACAAAATTAACCTAGAAAAATGAAATTATAACTTGGAAAAATCTAAAATATGATAAAACTTATTTTAAAACTAAAAATATATTTTTTAGACTTATTATGTATTTATTATTAATTTAAAACTATTTTAAACTAATTAAAATGCTAAAAAATACTTTTTAAACTAAGAAAATTATGGAAAAATACTTTTTATTACTTTTATATTTATCTTAACCTAATAAAATTGAAAAATTATTTTTTTGAACTTTTTATAATTTATTTGTATTAAAAGCTATTTAAAAAGCCTAAAAACTGCTTTAATTAAGAAAAATAGCAAACAGTTATGAAAAATTATGAAAATTTCAGGAAAAGTCTATTTTAATATTTAGAATCTAGGAAAAATAGAAAAACATGAGCTTGTTTGGAGAAATAAGCAACTGCAGTGGCAACTGCTTATTTATAAGCACTTGAAAAAGCCAAATGATAACCAAAGACCACCAAACCTACACAGAAGCTATATTAAGCTAAAATGACTCAAATGGAACAGGTTTCAACAAGTCCTAACCCACAGAATCACAAGCTCAACAGATTTGATGTTTGAGCTTAATGAGCAAAACAGATTTTAGTAAGCTACTTTGAGCTTATGAACAGAACACCAAATAAGCTAGAACTAAAAAACAATTATTGGAACTTGTACTAGACCTGGTTGAGACCAATTATACCAAAACTCAGACCATGATAAGCTCTTATGAGCTTGTGAGAAGCTATTTCAAAACCTGACAAAACACTGATTTGAGAATCGTTAATCGGATGAGTTGGGACAAAATGATAAGCACTTGCCCGTAGGGTAAATAAGTTACAAAGTGAAATTTCAAGCTTGTTACTTCAAGAAGGCTTGGTTAGCTTCTCAAAAAGCTAAGATTCACAAGGTAAGGTCAACTAACAAGCTCTGTGTGAGCTTATGAAAAAGTGGTTAAAACCTGTGCACAAGGCACATTTTGAAACAGGTAGCTAAAGTAGGCCAAGAAATAAGCTACTAAAAAGCTGATCTAGAAAATAAGAAAAATACTATTGTAAAGATAAGTAGTTCTATTTTAATATCCTAGAAGCTCAAGTATTGTAAGCTAATAATGAGTCCTACATAAATTAATCTAGTTTATTCAAAATCGACCAAACTGAAAATTTGACTTTTTATAAGAACTAACTAAGTTGACTTTATTGAACTTTGAATGGATTCTCCTCACTGAATGTGTAATATTAAGCTAGAGTGAGATTAAATTAAGCTAGGTTACCAAGTTTCAAGCTACTGTGATGATTTTTTTACTCAAAATTCCAACAGTGATTAAATTAAGATGAGATTACTGGTATTTTGACTTTTTAGCAACTAAGGACTGGTTTTCTTGTTTAACTGAGTTCTTTAGACCAAGTTTGACACAAAACAACCATAAGCACAGGTCTGCACAATCTTTAACACATATTAACAAGAGAAACCAAACACTCCTTTAGGAAGCTGTTATGAAGCTTTTGGTTCGAACCCTTATTAAACTAAGGAGCCTAGTAATTAGCTTATAACAACTATTATGAGACAATATTAAGACAGTTTTAACAAATTTTAACTACTAATAATAGAGAATACAAATTTCAAAGTAAATGCTCACAATTGAATTCATGCACAGGATAAGGTACCAAGGACTGAGGATCAATCCTAATGCTTCCCAATAAGCTCTAACCCACTAAGCAATCCAAAATAAGTGCTGCACCATTGTCTTGATCAGGTCTCCATAGATTTTTGATTTTCTTACTATTTCCCTTGATTTTTGAGAATTTTTTCTTTTTAACTATAAACTTTCTTTATTTTGGTTACCAGAAGCTTACAAGAGCTTTTTAATAGCTTATATGAGATTTTTAGTACTTTTCATCAACTGAAAACAACATATGCATATATTGAAGATTTAAACAGTGAAATGAGCATAAACTGAATACGTGCTTATGAACTGAGATTGAAAATGGAAATACGTTTTTATTAAACAGGATTCACTTAACAACTTGCTCAAAAACTTTGAAATACACTGGAAGACATAAAATATTTAAAACGACATAAGCTTAATTAAAATTACTCTAGATATTTTCTCTATTGCTTCACCCTTGATATTTATTGACTTCAATCTTCCTTGTCGACACTCTTGAGTAAATCCCACTTCAATCCAACCGTTGAAATCATCCAGATCATTGGAATTGCCAAATGGCGATTTTGGCGCCAATTTTTCAAAGGGTTGGTTTTCTGCATTAATTGGAGTTGGATTGATATGGAGGTGGAGGGGAGAGGTGGAAAGGTGATTTGGGGTGAGCTGGATTGAAAATCAAGTGGTTAAAAACCACTGGTATTGGTGAAACAGGGGTGAGGGAGACGGGTCTACAGTGGCGCGGTATTATTTGTTTTCAAATATTGGGCCGGGTCAAGTGTTTGGGCTTGGATTTGGACTTAGTTAATAATAGGGTCCGGATTGGTTTATTTCAACAAGGACCAATCATGTAATTTAGCCAAAGTTAAGGGCTGATCTTGAACATGTTCCAAAGCTCTCATAAGGACTAAAACTGCCAAGTAAGATTAGTACAAGGACCTTTGTTGATAATTTCCGTTTTTACAAATCCAGGGACCAAAACTGTCAATTTAGAAACTTGAGGGACCAATATTGTAATTTCTCAAAAAGTTTATCATAAGGACCATTTTTGTCAAATATTAATAGAACAAGGCTAAAAGTTGATAATTTTCACTTTTTAAATTAACCAAGGACTATTTTTGACATTTTCCAAAGTTCAGGGACTAAAGTTGTCAATTTGTGATTTTTAAACTTGGAAGGGTTTGTTTTGACAACTTTTGAATCCTATGGACCTTAAATGACTTTTTACAAGTTTTTGAATTACCAAGGACTGATTTTGACAACTTTGTAACTTGGGGACTAAACCGCCAATTATGCAAACTTGATATGCGTTTTCACGATTTTGATGTTTTTGCATTTAAAACATATAAAACACTTGTTTGTGATATTTTTATCATTTTGAAGCATTTCTGAGTGTTTTCAGATGTTTTTGGCATTCTAACAGTATAAAAATGATGAGTATTTAGACACTCATCAACAACTTAAAGAAACGGTTTATGTCAGCCAACCAGATGGATTCGTTGATCCTGAGTTTCCGAATCATGTCTACAAACTGAACAAAGCTCTGTATGGTCTCAAACAAGCTCCTCGGGCATGGTACGATAAGCTATCATCTTTCCTCATTGCTAATAATTTCACCAAAGGTTCGGTTGACCCAACTCTTTTTATACAATATCACGGGGAACATATCTTAATTGTTCAAATTTACGTGGATGACATCATTTTTGGGTCTACACATAAAAGTTTTCAATCGCTTTTGCAAAACTAATGAAGAAAAATTTTGAAATGTCCATGATGGGTGAACTTACATTCTTTCTCGGATTGCAAGTTCATCAATCACCCCATGGTATTTTCTTGAGCGACCAAATATGCCCTTGAATTGTTAAACAAATTTGGAATGAAAACACTGCGGACACCTATGCCACACCAATGGCTCATACCAAGAAGTTAGACGCTGATTTACATGGGAAATTGGTGGACCCTACAAAATACCGTAGTATTATTGGGACTCTCATGTATCTAAACTAGCGACACTGATATTGTCTTTGCCGTTTATCTATGCTCCCGTTATCGTCGCGACCAACCTGAAACCCACCTCTCGAGGCTAAAAGAATCCTCCGATACATAAAGGGAACCATTAACTTGGGGATCACGGTATCCAAGGATTCGGTTTTGAACTAATCGCTTTTAGGATGCGACCACGCAGGATGCTTAGACTCACGGAAAAGTACTTCGGGAGCTTTACAATTTCTTGGTGATAAACTGGTGTCTTGGCAATCGAAGAAGCGAGGATTGTACATCATTGTCATCAACCAAGGAATATGTAGCCATGTCCGCATGTTGTGCTCAAGTCATATGGATGAGAACACAACTCAAAGACTATGGTTACGTATTTGACAGAATCCCGATGTATTGCGACAATCGTAGTGCCATTGCAATCTCGTGCAACTCGATTCAGACTTTCGAAATCAAAGCACATCGATCTTGATATCATTTCATAAGGATCACGTGGAACAGGTCTGTTGAATTATATTTTGTGGGTACAGAATACCAATTGGCGGATCTTCTCACCAAAGCCTTGCCTCCCGCTAGGTTTAATGAGTTGGTCCACCGGATTGGTATGAGGTGTTTGACTCAAGAGGAATTGGATGACCTCCTGAAACAGTCTTAAAAACAGCCAAACACCAAAACATCTTTTGTAAATACTTTTTCAAAAACAAAATACAAAATTATAAAACCTGATAAAAACAACAAAAATATTCTTCTAATCTACTTTTCTTTCAACATTGCAAGTACATTTCTTCCGTCAACACTTTAATCTTTCAAAATTCAGTACTTTTCCGATCAAGTGTTGAGGGGGAGAAAATAAACTTACACTGTTTCAAATCACCTGTGTACTTGCATGTTATCACATCTCAGTTGATTCTTTTACAAATGGTGGTACATTTTCTGGTTCAAAGACACTCCTCGGACTTTAATTAATAACCTTTCATTATTTTTCTCAAGTCGAGGGGGAGTGTTGTCATGTTTCTTTCCAAAAATCTTCGTTTGGGTAACCAAAATGGAAGTTAAAAGGCTTTGGTTGAAAATGGAAAAGGTGGAGGGACTGAAACTGCCAAAACCACAAAGTCATTTTTGATAAAACTCTCCACCTAACTCTTATCCTTCACATTTAATACACCAAACCTAACAAGATCCTACGCCTATAATTCGTTCATCATATCCGTGTATTTGATCATCATTCTGTAAGTAGATTAATGTTTCTAACGTGTTTTCAAACATTGGTCTTGAATTTTAAATGAATCCAACGGTCAAATCTATGGACATGAGTGATTTTGTGTTCTTCGCTTATGCGTAAGAACACTTGATCATGTGTTTTGTGTTTGTGGCTTAAATGTTAATGTCAAAATGTTTTAAAACCATCATTGATATGTCTTCTATCATCTAAACAAACCCAGAAACACGAGTTGATGAATATTGCGAATTAGGGTTTATGTGTCGAATTGGGTATTTTCAAATGTGAAGTGTTTTTGGTCAAAAAGATTGTTGGGTTATGGTCTTATGGTGATGAATTAATGATTTCCTTGCTTTATAACCACCCAGAAACTCTAAATAATCAATAATTTGGAATTAGGGTTTAAAGTTCATAAGTTTGGGTATTTTTGATTCACCATGAATTGGGTGTTATAACTCGGTATAAAGACTTCCTCAACTCTCTTAAGCTACCAGAAAAAGTTTAGTGCATAATCTATGGCTAGAATCCATACGCGTAGATTTAGGGTTTAGGCTGCGCGTATGTATTCTACGCGCAATGCTTAAATGAGCTAGTATGTTGTGATCTGTGATAAAATGATGTTTTGTGTTAACTTTGATGATTTGATAAACTTATTTCAGGCTTGTTACTCGTGAAAATCAGAATCAAGGTCATTTGCACTCTACGCATAAGGATTACCCTACGCGTAGTCATGTTACGCGTAAGAATAATCCTACGCATAACTTCTACGCGTAAGGTTCTACAATGGACTACGCGTATCCTGTGAAGGATATGCGTAAACAAGTGACCTCTACGCGATAAGGTCAACTCTTACGAGTAGCCTTACGCGTAAGGTTAATATATGCCTACGCATAAGCTCTACGCATAAGATCTCCTTTTCCTACGCGTAACACTTTACGCGTAGTTAGGATTCTACGCGCGTAAGTCTACGCCTAAGCATATATCATCCTGTCTACGCATAACTTTGCCAAAACTACGCTTAACCCTGGATTGACCTTCATGATGAATTGTTACTTGTTCAAACTTGTAAATAAACTAATCATATCATCACGAATCCTAAAATGTCACTAATAAACTGAAATCGTTTGATATGTTGTGAACAATAAGTGATAAAATAAACTTTAAAACTTAAAGTTAACTAACTCACGAAACATTTCACGACGTCATTGGACTATTGAATATACAAGTGACTTAGGACTCGTAACAATCATTGACACTGTTCACTCAATAACTAGACAATAAGACCTTCTGTTGACTAACATTATGTCTTTCGATATGTTGGTTCTTTTTGGCTAATGTTATCTCGAGATCACGACATGGTGAACAAATGAATATGGATGCACCTGAAGTTCTCTCCATTGCCGATATCTATCCTCATGGCTATCCAATGAAGATAGGAAAGAATAATCTCCGTGTTGACTTTGACAACCTCACTTGCTCTGAATCTTCATGTTTAATTGCTATTGACATTCTGAAGACTCATCCGTATCAGAACATGCTTTCACACTCTGCAAGCTGTTCACGAGATCTACATCCAACAGTTCGAACACTATGGAAAGGGTCAAAGGACAAAGCTGCGTGACGGTGACTCGAATCACAAGCAAGTCACCATTACACCTGCAGACTTAAGGGTGTTCTCCTAATTCGATGTCGACCAACCAAACTTTATGCCACACTGCGAAGAGCTCACTCTCCAATTCTTAATCAATATCGGTTATGACGAGGCTACGGGAGTAATCACCAAGCACTCTCACGTAGAGCTTAAGAGTATTCCTCAACCCTGGAGAACACTCTACATGTTCATCACCAAGTCTGCTTCGTGCGTGGATGCTATGAGCACCCTAAGCTCATAGAACTGCAAATATTCTGGGCATTGGTCAACAAGAAACACATCGCTATCGAAGCTCCGATTTGGGATGACATGATGTCATTTCTCAACAAACTTGGCTCAAAGATTCCCTACATCGGATATACAAAATTGTTGATCCCGAGAGCACTTGGACTTCATCCTGACATTCCCAAGAGGCTCAATGACCCCAACAATCACGACATGTTGACGAAACCCATTCTATCTGTTAGAATCAAGGAAACGTCTACAAAGAAACAAGGTCTTTGTGCTACCGATTTCCTTCTAGCGAAGATGTCGAAAGCTCAAAGCGTACAAAAGGTATCGGAAGCGGTTAGACAAGGCAAAGTTGGTCATCTCGGCGAAAAATCTTGGAACACCTGTAAGGAGAACCAAAAGAGGAAGTGCAGGAAGTACGGCAAGTACCGTGAGTCAAAGGAAGTTCCCCAAGAGGAACCCTCCTTCAAAGAGGATTGTTCCATCTAAGGAAGCCGCTCCCATCCCAATTCCCAAACCCGAACCGCAAAGAAAGCTTGTGGACGAAAGCTCGAAGATGACAGATGAAGAGATTACCTTCTCGAAGCAATCCGTATTCCCTCCTCCAGCCTAAATCTACAAGTCCAATAGCCGATCATGGAAAGGAAAGACTCACATACTTGAGTCTCATGATGAAAGCTCGATGAAGAAGAAGAGCAAGCTGGATCAATCATACAGAAAAGTTTAAATTAGTTAGACAAATTCAAAAAGGCTGAAGAATTTGCAAAAGATCAAATGGGTGGCCCGGGGATCAAGTGGTGTCCACTCTTCACCAGTCCCGATGCGGTTAATCAACCCGATAAAGGATCCGGTGCCACCACTCTTGTGCAACAACCAACGCTTGTGAAGGAGTCTACTGATATTAACATTGAGGAACGAAAAGAATATGGAGAAAGAGATAACTGATGAAGAAGCTAAGGAGCACGGAAGAAAAGGCTAAAACCGGACATGATGACGAAGAAGATTATGATGACTTTCTTCTCAGCAGTCCAACTCGTTCCAAGGAGGATACTTCTGCACCTCCAAAGGACCCCGAATCTCCTCATGTACCCTCCTCATCAGATTCTTCATCTCACTCATCACCACCACCATCAAAAGATCAACAAAATCATCATCCAAATCTGTGAAGAAACCACCTCGATCTTGGATTTCTCAAGCTCATAAACGGATTACCAAAGTTGTCAAACAAGTCGAAAGAAAAAGCGTGCTCAACAAAAGCTAAATTTCTTTGTTGATCACATACAGCATATGTATGACGAGCATGACAAGATGGAGAAAGAAAGGGAATTTGTTCGGAAGTTCATGAAGAGTCATCGTAAAGAGGAACTGAACGAAATGATCGAAGGTTACACTAACAAGTACCTTCAGGATATCGTTCCTAAAATCCCAAAGGAACTGGAAAAGACAGCAAGAGATCATACTCACAAGTTTCTTCTTGACACCGTCCCGGTGTGACTAGAGAAATATTTTCCACACAACTCACCCCTAACATCGTAGCATTGGTTAAAAATACAATGGCCAAAGAAGCTGATCTCTCGAATCTGGAGTTAATCGCTAAACTTGTGATACAAATGTCAAAGCGATCCGAACGCGTTTACTTCGGATGAAGCTAAATTTTTCGAAAATCTACTTGATTTTCAACTCGGATCATCATGCAAGGAGTCAGCCGATCAACCCAAACGACCAAGAGATGATGATGATAAGGATAAGGAATCGCACCTAAACGCGTCGAAGCGCGGTAAATCTACCTCTATGCCACCTCCTCCATCACGAACTTCTTCTCAACAAATGTCTCCTCCACCTCGGTCTTCTATCGATAAACCTCGGGACGATTCCGAGTTACCACCCCGACTCATAAAGCGGTGATTACTTTGAGTATACGGGTGGTGACGATGAAGAGGTCCTTGAGCCCCGACAACAACCCACCTCACCCAAACAAGTGCGGAAACCAGTATCATCATCAAGGCCTTCCAAAAAGAAGAAGAAGACGACTCACCGAGTTGTCTCATGGCTAGATGACGATAAAACCAAAGAGTTTGAATGGTTCTCCACACTTGTCAATCAAACTCCCTACCCCGATGAAGGTCAAGAATTGGTAGACGGTTCTACATTGGAGCACGCAAAACTTTTGCAAGAAAAGTTCCATGTGAAGAAAATGACGAAATCTGAATTGAAGCGAATCAAGAATGATGCATTCCCACTTCTTAAAGACAGACTTGAAAGCGTCGAGGTCGAATATCATCTTGAGAACATCGCTCGAGCTATGTCTAACGACATGGATTGGCTCAATCCCGAAGCAAACATTGACTTCACACAAAGGGACAACCCTCCATACTACACCGATTGGACCAAACCCCTACCGACCATTGGCCAAACGGACGAACCACGGATTCCCTTCCGATACTTCTTTAACAGAGACCTGGATTTTCTCTTACACGGTAGCGATGCTTCGCGAAAATACGCTACATCATTGACTCTTCCATTCCCGTGCTATTTACTCAAACTGCATAGCTATCGAGGAACGTGCAAATCACTTGTTTTCTGACAGCGTGCAAGCATACGACCAAGATGCATTGTATGGGATTCATCATTGGCCTGACCGTCGAAGAATCTACTACTGTGCCTGGTTCGTAAGTCTCAACATGCAGTGTATAGTTCTAAGGACATCGTGGCCATCAAACACATTGATCTCAAGTCTAAGTGGGACTATTCATTCTTAAAGAATATCATAGTCAAACGACAAGATGAACAGGACTATGGATTCTCCGAGGGTGACTTTGAGAACTTGTCCCTCAACGACATCGAAGACATGTACCTTGCCAAGGTATGTGGTCGTATGAGACAATTCTCGACTGAAGTTCAACGTGAATTTATCAAGTCGGTTCTCATCTTCATTAGACGCATTGTGATCAAAGAACGTGTTGAAGATATCCAGATGTCTGTTGAATCTTATCGACGCTGTCAACCTCACTCCTCCAATGCTTACTCTTCCCGATCTCAATCAGCTACCTCAATATACGCTCATCGGCAAACCTTTCGGAGTTGTTTACCGCAGTGAACTTCAAAGAAACTGCTTAATGTCGTGTAGTGATCTTCGAAATTCGGGATCATACTTTGAAGCCGGTTAGGGACGGATTAGCATACGGTTGAAGGATATACGCTGAAAGTGGGATCTCGAACGCTGGAATTCTCGTGAAAGGAGGGATGTGAGAAGGATCATCACCATGATTGATGAGCGGTTGTTCGACGGGATCGATTCGCATCGATTGGAGAGCTATGTTGGTGGTCGACCGGGAGAAACATCACCGGCTTTCAACGCCTGCGCACTCACGGGAACATCACGCACTTCCGGTACCCCTTGAATTGTTTCCTTCATAATTTTGGATGTATGATTAAATATGTCTATGGCTTGTGCACACATAACGGTGTACAACCCGTAATTGTCAAGAAAGGACCCCGTGGTACGCCTTGATTGCCACAATCCTTATAAAAGGAGCGAAAGCTTCTTACTTTTGAGTAAAACCTATCAAACCTTTCATTTTTCAAGGTTTTGCTCAAAAGAACAAGTACTTCCCTTAAGACTTTCAAAACCTCAACCGTTTATATCACTTGTTGAGGGGAGTATTTGAAACTTTGTTCACAAATTGTTCACAGTGGTCATTCTTCCCAACACTTCGAAATGGTCATATTTATTCTCAACCGTTCAAAAATAACACTTTAATATGCCATTTTTGAGGGGAGAAAATTGTGTGATAAGAAATATGTTGTACAAAATGCAAATGAATCTGTGTACCTCGGACTTAACCAACGAATTGACGGTACTAAACTGTTAGTAACTCGAAAAGACTTGTCCCGGACGGGTAATAATTTCAAGCTAATTCGCTAGTGATGTAAACGTGTCTCGCAAAGGACTTGTCCGAGTAGAATGTACCATTCGAGAAACTTTTGATAGACATGAACTCTGGCGGGTTTGACAACCTTCCAAGGTTTGTCTACACCTTCAAGGTAGTTATTAGAGCTAGTTGTCACCTAAAAGTTGACAATGTAACTCTTTAACTATGCCACGTAACCGTGTCTCGCGGGATTGTCTATCTTCGATCAATTCAAAAGTGCGCTCTTTTCCTCACTGTGCATTTAACCATTAAAACTATTAAGCACATGTGGAGGGGGTGTATTTATGCAAAACATCATCTCTCACAATGGTTCAAACATGTTTTTCATTAACAAACCCTTTGAGAGATATTTTTTCATACAGTGGTTTTAATGGCAAACATAGGTTAGTCATGGAGTTATAAGGTGACTAAGGTTAGGAATAACCGTCCTATGATCCGCCAGAGCCGGAAGGATCTACCCAAGGACACTACAAATAGTTAGTATTTAGAAGTCCTTAGGTATGATTGTAAAAAGGAGAAAATGAGAATTGGAGAAAGAAGGAGTTGAAGAATTAAAAAGAAATGCAAAGAAAAGGGTGAAAAGAAATAGCCCTCCAGATTATTCAACTTAGGGCAGACACCAGATTCAATTCATATGCTCTTGGTTGTCACTTAGTGACGCCGGTATTGAAGATTAAAAGTCGTCATGGACCCAGTGACGCATGCACTAAACCTTCTTATCCACTCAAGTTTCTCTCAACAGAAGCTTGTTTCATTCTCACAGGGAACCCTACGTAAACTATCGGCTTTCTCCTAGAGATTGCTTGTATTGAAGAAGGAGACCCTCTCCCTAGTCTCCACTCGGAAAACCAAAACGCACTATTGAGTCTAGAGCCACGAGATTCATCAAAAGATCTCTTAGGAACACTTGACATTTAATCACTTGATGATCAACTAATAAGATCATCAGTGGTTCATATCGAGTCCTTCACAGATCTTAGCAATCTGTCGAGAACATTTATGAGAGGTTCACATCTGTGATCCTCAATGATTGAATGGAAACTCCTCGCCGGGGTCAACATCAAACAACGCCTCGCCGAGTCACTCGGTAACTCCCGTGGATTACGCGAGTGTGGCTCAAGCGGTCTGATCGTGAGGTGATGCTTGGTGTACCTCGGCGACTCATTCGAACTGTAGATGTACCGGTACATCGCGTTATCTCACTTGTGGGACTCCGGCCAGGAACGGCCTTTGTAAGAATTAGAGTTGTGTCTCACACTATCTTTGTTGACACTCTCGAAGTTCAAACTTGTAAGTGCCGGAAACCGCTTATTACTAACCGTTTGAAATGTTTTCTTCTTATGGAAGCTCCGGGGCGGGATGATCGTTGATTCTTCTCATGCTCACGCCAACATCATCACTAATGGAAGTTCTATTCAAAAGCAACACAACCGTCCGAATGATTCTTCGTCAAACCAAAGAATCTACAAAGTTAAAGACTTAAAGAACTTCATCAGTATTGAATTCCAACGCGTCAAAAGCGTGTGAGCATGTTGAAGAATGGCGTGGAGACACCGGAGCAACGAAGCGGCACTGAGGCGACCGATGCGAACAACAACATACTATCACTCTCACCACAAAGAACAATGATCAAAGAACAAAGTTAAAGATGACGTCAAAGCATAAGTGTTCAAAGATAACTATCTCTCTACACTGGGAGATTGTTCGAATCAAGGCAATTCTTCTCACAAGAAAGAAGAATGTCAGAAGACGCGTCCTTGCTACTATTACATCAACGCCTTCACCGCTTTCATTCATATATACTTGAGGGGGAGATTGTTGGAATCACTCCTAAACAGGATTTCAAGTATTTATATTTCATATGTAATAGGTAGCTTTATTATGGCCTTTATGTTTGTTTAAGGTCAAGCTTATGTAGAAGGCCCATAAGCTTGACCCAAGCCCAATAAGGATAGGAAGGGAACTAGGAGTGTTGCCCTAGCTTCCCTCCTATAAATACCTCTTGTAAACCTTCATTTGAAGGTTGATTGTTCAAGTTTTTCTCTTTCACTCATACCTACGCATAACCGGTCATATTATTGTTTGTGTGTGTGTTAGATCTTGTTCAATCGCCTCATCTCCTTTCTTATAAGCTTGTGTTGTAAAACTAGTGACCTAACACCCTAAAATATCGAAACCCAAAATCAAACAAGAACAATTAAATCCCCAATACGATACCAACTTAAAAAGTTAACCCTAAATTAGCGAAACCCTAAATCAATACGATACCAACTTAAAAATTAACCCTAAATCAAATACGAACAAATAAAGCCCCAATACGATACCAACTATAAAAATTAACCCAAAAATAACGAAACCCTAAATCAAACACAAAATTACTTACCCTAGCCCAAATCGTTTTTTTTATAGACATTAGATCGGAGTGTGGGTGGTTTGGATTGTTTACATCAGTGGATCTGAGTGTGTTGAGGGTGTTATGTGTGGATAAGAAGTGTGTTATCAGTTATTTGGATAAGAAGTGTGTTAAAAAAAAGTGTGTAAAAGAAGATTTGTATTTGTAAAGTGTATAAATGTATAAAAGTTATAAAATATATACTTTATTCCTAATGAGTTGCCCAAAAGTACATAAGTGTGGGACCAAATTACCCAAGATATATGTACTTTTTTATAATAAAAAAAGACTATATTTTCGTACTAAAAGACAAAAAATGTCAGTTGCCCAATAAAGTTGGTCAAAGTTGCCCAAGTAACCACCTAGTACACTTGTATTATGTAAGTACAAGATGGACCCAAATAAAGGGACACATGCCACCTATATGGGAGAGTTGCCCAAATATTGAATTGGGAGAGTTGCCCATGGGGTATTTTTGAGAAGTAGAAAACTTTTGGAGCATTTGGGGTAAATTTGTTGGGCAACCGGGGTATTTAGAGAATTCTGGGTCACAAAATTCATTTTATGGCTATGTTCGGTGCAGAGTTTTTTGGGACGATGAGTGGTGAGCAATGAGCTTTTTGATTTTTATTGTTCGTTTGGCAAAAGAACGGTGAGCTTTGCTATTTTTTTAGACAAGCTCATTTTTCCAATGCTTCTTTAAGAAGCTGTGATGCTCACAGCTCACTATTACCGCTCACTGCTATTTTTACCAAACACACTCATACGGTGTAGTGACTAAACAAAACATGTAACATAAAATTTGGGACTAGAATTTTTATTTTTATTTTTATTTTTTTTAATACTTACTTATTTATTTATCAAATTTTGCATTATGCAGCAAAAATCAATAGGGTTCCTGTGAACCTTCAGAATCCCTTTGGGTATGCCTCCGAGTTGATGATGTTTCTAAAGCCAATCCAAAGATACATTTTTCATATGTGTTTAAGCCTAAAGAAAGAAATTGTCTAACTTGGGATACGTATGAGTTTTTGCACATAAAGAAATAATAGAAGGTGATTTGCACATATGAATTTTTGATTTGCACATTTCATTATACAAACAGTTAAACTTAAATCAAATTATAAATAAGATATAAGTGTCTAATACTCTAATGCACTTAATAATGCGTGCTAAATAAAAAAAAGTGCGCAAATCGATCAGTTCTTGAAATAATGTGTTTTTCTAAGCTCCAATACTTTTTGGACAAAATTGGTCTAAAAAGAACGTTGTTAAACTTTCGGAAACTCCAGAATATATATGCAATGTATAAAAAGTTCATAAAACATTAATATTCTCGTAATATTATTATGATTATTATAATAATAATGGAATAAATATGATTTTTGATAAAAATATATATATATATATATATATATATATATATATATATATATATATATATATATTATAGTAAATGTAATAAATTCCTAATCACATGACCCACACGGGATCAAGAAAAAAGTTCGTAAACTGAGCAATCAATGGTCCATCATTCCAACTCCAGCTTCTTTAACTTTTCCCAGGTCACACTTGCCTTTTTATTCGGGTTTGAATATTTCTTGTTTCTATTGCCTTTACTTTTTCTCCCATGCAAAATATTTTTTGTTTCTTAAAACAAACCATGCAATATATTTAACATCATACTAAAAAAGGGATACAATACGTGTGCGGTATTGAACTGATTGAAGTCATTGACACAACAAGAGTGGGTCCTGACCGGCTTCAAGACACCAACAAAATTTTGCAATGCAATATTAATTTTTATAAAAAAATGCATCGACTTTTCATAAGTGTATCCGGACTATACAAATATTTTTTTTATTTTGTAAAATGTATATGGTCAATATGTGTCCTGATTTTGTCCCTAATTAATTTTTACTTTTTTCTTCAACCAAATATAGAGTATTTTTCATTGTAGGCGCGATAAGTGAGTAGTTTTATTTTGACTATATAAATAAAATTGAAATGAGTAGTTTTGAGAATCATTTTTAGTTAAAATAATACTAGCAGGGTACCCGCGCGTTGCATTGAGAATCATTTTTAGTTAAAATAATACTAGCAGGGTACCCGCGCGTGGGTACCCTGCTAGTATTATTTTAACTAAAAATGATTCTCAAAACTACTCATTTCAATTTTATTTATATAGTCAAAATATGCAGAGGCGGGTACCCTGAAATAATTTTTTTCGATTAATAATGTATTTTAGTATATTATGTTATTTTTAACAATAAATTTACGGATATAAAAAATTTCGTATAGCCCGAACCCGTTGGCCTGTGTCCGCTCGGGCTCGAGCCCGTTTGGTCCGCGCCCGTTTGGGCTCAAGCCCATTTGGCCCGTTGCCCGTTCGGGCTTGAATATTTGTATAATGTGCTTTATTATTTGTAGTAGTGAAATTTAATGCAGGTTTGGTTGTACAATATGCTTGATAATTTGTATTTCTTATGTAAGAGGTGTTTTAATAACTGTAATTAATTGTATTTATTGACCATTTAAATAATTGACTACATTAAATAGCATTAATGTGGTGTTTTGTTGTACACTATGCTTCTTGTCTTGTACGTTTGATAATTATGTGCATTAAAGTGTTGTACACTATGTTTTTTTTCTTGTAAGTAGTAGTAATAATAGTCATTAATAACATTGACCACTTTAATAGCATTAATATTGTAAGTCTGAAAATAAGTCTGAAAATTACATCATGCTTATTTTGTTGTAGACTATGCTTATTTTGTTGTAAATCTGAAAATTGGTTGCAGTTATTGTATATTGTGCTTAAATGGTTGTAATTTTTGGTGAATGTGTGTTTTTAATAGCATTAATGTTGTTTGATAGAATTTTGGTCTTAAAATGACACCACGCTTTATTTTGTTGTACAATATGCTTACTTTGCTGTAATTCTGAAAATTGGGTGCATTAAAGTGTTGTAAACCATGCTTAATTTCTTGTACGTCTTAAAATTAAGAGTGAGATACCTTCGTGCATTATATGTAGTATAGATATAATATTATTTGCATGTATTAAATGCATTTTTATGCATTTGATATATTTAATTTAAAAGATTTGCTAACAGCATTCTATTAATTGTTGTTTAAGCATCTATACTATCTAATATTTGATAATACTGTACAACCTTCCTAAAGCACAATATTAAATTTTAATATTAAAAACACTTCCATATTTAGCACTAAATGTACAAGACCCAATGCATCCCTCCAATATGTCATGTGCAGCATCACGTGACCACCTTATTATCAAATCCTCCTCACGTTTTCAATAGCCCAGTCAAACACAATTCATATCAACCGATATTTCTTCGGCATAAAATTGGAAAGTCATTAAAACCTTCAATTCTGCGTTTCAATTCATTCAAAACGCATATGAATCTCTCAACTTTTCTTGGCCAATACGTTTTGCGTTTCAATACATATCAAGTCCCAAAATAGCGGATTCAGTTGGTCTTTGCTGGCATCATTGAGTATTTGGTAATGATCTTGATTTTGAACTAATTATTTTACAACGCTAATTTAATTTATGTTAATTTATTTATATTTATACTGATTTTAATTGATTTTATGTAATGGCCAAGAACCCTAAAAAAAAGTTTGGGGTTTTTTTATTCTTTTTGGTAATGATCTTAATTTTGGGAAGATGAGTATGCAATTAAAAGTATTCTGATTCATATAATCCCTAATTTTCAGGGCGACACAACATTGTATAAATTGAGGATGGCCGTGTTGATAAAGATGCACATCTCATATACTTTCCTAAGCGTTGAATATCAAATCAACCGATGGCTACCTTTGTTTCTGGGTATATCAACGATTTATCACCTGTTAAGGACAACATCAAGTTGAGAGTGCGTATTCTTCGGACTTGGATGCAGCCTTTGTTTAGCAAGCCAAATATTGTTAATATGGAGATGATCGTTTTTTATGAGCAGGCAAGCATCTACTTGTGTTATGCTCCATATTATACTTTTTATTTGTGTCTATTTAGATGAATTGTTGGTTTGATGCTTGGCATTTTTTATATGAATTGTTATTTGGTATGTTCATTTTCTTTTATGTACTAAAAATATCCAAATGTTTGTTTCCAGAACACAAGGATGCAAGCAACGGTCAGGATGGCGTTGGTCAGTGGTTTCAAACATCAATTTGAAGAGGGCAACGCTGTCATCCTTCAACGGTATAGTCTTGGGGAGATCCAACCGAAGTTCCGCATCGTTAAAAAACCTCTCCGCCTAAGCTTCATTTCGAATACTGTCATAGAAAAGTGCACAGATTTCACCGGTTCTCTTTATGGATTTGACTTCTGTCCCTATGGAACCATTACCTCTCTTAAGAATGAGGAAGTTGGCATGTTTGGTATGTAGAAACCTTCTATTTATTTGTATAGATTTGTCTTTTGTTTCCAGATGATATGGCAACTAATTGAAACTTTTTTTGTTTGAACATTATGCAAATGTGATAGGCTAGGTGGTTGCTTGTGAGGACCTGGATAATTATGACAAAAACGGCAGGTCTGGCAAGAAGAAACCCATCACAATCATTGATGCTGAGTAGGTCATTCTAACCAAGCTTATAAAGTTGCATTTTATAATCTAAATGTATTTACTGAATTTATCTATTATATATGCGCAGGGGCAATGAGTTGCCGTGTACCTTGTGGGGTAGTTTTGCTCAACAATTCGCTGACTTTTTGAATAAACTCGAGGAACATGGTAAGATCATTGTTGTCCCGCAGCTGGCAATGATGAAAATCTGGGATGGTATGTTCCGCTTTATTTTCTATAATTACATTCACTGATTTTGTCTGCACTAGAGTCAATAGGTATAATTCCAAAACCATTAAAATGTTTTGTAAATGTTTTTGAATACACAGGAAAAATGGCCATCCAAAATGGTTTCAATGGAACAAGGTTGTTCCTCTTCAACGGCAAAGACTGTATACCCGACAATGAATTTAAAGATGTTGACTCTTTTAGGAAAAGGTATCTTAAAACAATATTTGTATATGTTTTTTAAATTGTTTAATATATTAGCGTTGTAATGCCGTGTTAATAACTTTGGTCTGTTTAACCATATGTAGTTTGGTGGCTGCTCAAGGTACGGAGGATTCTCAACAAACTGTATCACGTATCTCAACTGCTTCAAAGAATTCTACTAAAGATGATTTCGTCACCAAATACCAGTTTCGAAACATTGCGGAAATTTTTGATGTTGAACAGGTAAATTCATTGAGAATCCCAGCATTTACATCTAAAGCACGGTTCAGCAAGAGAGAAAATATATAATGAAACCGTATCATATACATTTTCTGTTCCAAACAATACATTTTTGTTGGGTTATGTAATGAAATTGTAGCATACAAATTTGATGTTGCATGTTTAAAACGATTTCTACCAATTTGGTTACAAACATGCCATTCTCAATTTTTTTGGGTGCAAACGTTTGTACAAAAATAACATCAGCTTTGCTGTACGTATATGCAGGGTGTTCCATCCGTTATTGTCGCTACAATATGTGCTATCCAAGAGGAGGAAGGTTGGTGGTACCTCGGATGCAGGGCGTGTAGAAAAAAGGTGGTCAAGTCTGCAGATATTGTTGAACTTGAATCTGATAACACACCAAAACCGGCTGGTGGTCCTAATGAATGGTGGTGCTCAAAATGCAACGCTGCTGCTACATCAATCAAAACCCAGTGAGTATATACTTTCCCTTAAAGTGGCTCTGTTATAGCATTGGTTTTTAGTAGTTAGTGCCTCAGTGCATATGTCCTTTTTTGCATTTAGGTTCCGCTTACAGGTGAGGGTTCAAGATGAAACTGGCACTGTATCAGTTTGTCTATTCAATGATGAGGTGCAGGCGATTCTCAATAACTTAACTGCCTATCAGTTGCTGGATAAGTATGGAAAGGTATTCCTACTTATCTACAGTGCTAATTGATTTAAATACTTTGTACATGCTAAATTGTCCACCCATTCTATTGTTCTTATGTAGTCTGATGGTGTCTTCCCGACGGAGATTATGGAAATTGTTGATAAGAAATTTATTTTTAAGGTGTCTGTTGATGCCAAAAACAAAGAAAAGCTGATGACTGTGTTCAATGTATTGTGTTTGTCTAATGATCCCGATATCATTAAATCTGTTTGTGCTACTGCTACACCGGGGAAGGTGATAAATGAATTTTATTTGTTAACCAGTTTTAACTAAACTTCATGTTGAGCAAAATCGTTACCAACAAAAGTATTCATTTATATTTTGTTTTTGCTTTTTGGCTCTCAGGCTGAAAACGAAGCCACCAGTTTAAATGTTGCTGATGTCACCCCATTTGTAAGTATTCTTCATTAATGATACAGTGCAGACATTTTTTTAGTACACATCTTCTACTGTGATTTGCGACGTTTCTTGGTTACCATTTTACGAGACTTAACCTACCTTTTTTGTGATTTTTCGCAGGATTTGGAGTCACAGACCGATGAGAACACAACGCCGGTTGCTGGCCTAAAGAATGATGTTGTGAATGCCGAGCAGTCGTCTTCTGATACTACGTCTCAAGAAAAAAGGAAGGTTGATCCATTGGATAAGACTGACTTGCTCCAAGGCGAAGAAAATAGTGCTACCAAAAGGACAAAGTTGGTTCTTGACAAGGAGATTAAAGTTGAGAAACCGTGAATGAACTATGTCTTGGAGTTATTACTTTTGAAATAACCGGAAGCTGTGGATGGATATCCACATAAACAATACTTTTTTGCTACCATTATGTTGGTCTTTGAATTTATTTTCCTCGCCTTTGCGATGCTGTTTGAACTGATTTTTCGTCGTGGACAATGTCTTATTATGAATAACGCATCACTACTTTGGTCTTCAACAGGAAATAAGCTATGTGCTTAAAGTTGTTTGTAGGTTTTAACAGCTAACATTCTATACCTGTTTTCGTCTGTTCTGTTCATTTTGCAGGTAAGTTTGTGCTACATTCTCTGGAACCCATATGGCTTGATCAAGTTTAACCACCTTCAGTCCTAAAAACCTGGCACTTTGGCAATATAACTTTTTTTATACTTCAAATTTTGTAAATGCATGAATAACCAATGTATACTTGCACCTTTATGTAATTATTTATATGTTCTAATGAATACCTTATGATAATATTCCATCTTTATTTAATGACATTTGTATTTTTTTCCTAACTATCAACGCAGTTGTATTGAATATTTGTTTACTATGTTCATGAGAACATATTACCTTTGTATACATGTTAAAACTTTGTATACCATTAGCCAAACGCATATAATATGTCTCTGAAGCATAATATCCAAAATTTATTCTTGATAATGATGGTATATAACCCTTTTTTGGACAACCAGTTTATTAGGACTGATCCATACTCATTGTCACATAAGTGATATATCTGAAAACAACATCCATACTTCCATTCTATCACATATTAGACAACACTGATATGATATATCTGATAGAACACTGACATTCATATCATCACCAACAAATCATACGACCAACATTAAAAAATGAACATCGATCTGCAATTCATATAAGCATCAACAAACCATATGAAACATCTACAAATATAATACTTTCAAACAAAGACACATCTTAAGCAACAACATAGATTGCACTCCATATTTTTAGAACCACTGATTTACCTTATTATAAAAGGCCATTTGATAATCCAAAAAATAGCAAATATCTTGACTATTCTAACATAACATAACAAAGCATATATCCAGACATAGTTCAGACCAAGATAACCATACAAAATAAACATAAGTTGTTAGGATCAATTTTTAACAGACGTGAAAAACAGGGTACACCTCCACTTCATCTCCACCCATATCCGTAAGCAGATGCATGAACTTGAACCTTATCATTTTGTTGTACCAAAAATTACACTGACGTGCAAACTCTCTCCATTCACCAAATACGTTCACATGGTTGGTCCTGCCAGGATCCTCTTTATGAAACTCCATCTTCACATTAAAAGTGCAGTCCACATCTTGGTGTATCATCTTTACCTTCCTGTATGTGTGCATCGGGTGGTATTCCATGAAGTCTGCAGGTATTTTCTGAAATAAACCATTCGCCACGATGTGAATAACTACTTCTTCATAAACATGAATAACGTGTTATGATAAATATGTTACATCAAATAATAATACTTACGAGTCTTTTCAACACTGTCATCATAGAATAACTTTTATAGAAAGTGTCACCCACTTCACCAAAGTGCTCTCGATGTCCTGGCCATCCACAAATGTGGTGCATCCTGTCATCATCTGACAATACATCTAACATGTTAGATATGCTATCCTGCTACTATCGAATATCACTAATATCTAACTTCACTTTTCTTCCCTGAAACTAAGAATTTCTATAAAGACATTTATAATTTGTGACTAAATTAGGATGTGAATATTTATACCACCTTGGTCGTCAAAGTCTATAGCAGGTTGCACCACACGTAGTTGTGTTGCTCCATATATCTGCATCGGTGTATGCGGACTTCCATCCAAGTTAAAAGCCATCAACCTAAACACAGTATTGTACTCTTTTGTAAACACCAAGATCTGTCCAGCTTGCAAACCCAAAGTGAATTTCACAATATTCCAAATTTGTGGATCCAATTCATATTCATCTGGCTGATTAGGATCATTAACACGGATCACAGGAACCATAAAGTAGTCTTCTCCACAATTAATTCTAATACGATCTGCCTGGCCTATCCCACTTAAGAAATCAGCTGCAATTCTCTGTCGATGAAGTTAACGTGCGTCTTAAATACACATTTTAAGGTAATACATTAACGTACTTAAAAAGGTAATACAAGATTACGTTACATAGTATAGACACCTGAGGCCTGTTTGGAACAGCCCAAACACGGCTCTTAAAATGTGAATAACGGTGGTTGTCTTCGTCGTATCCCCTGAATTCTTTACCATCCATAATATCGTATCCTGTCATGTAGAAACAGTCATCCCCTTCCTGGATGAAATGCAACCAATCTACATACGGACCGATGTTCTCCTTAGCAAACTTTTTCCAATCCCTACCCCTCAGTGTTATAGGTCCTATAGTTGGTGTTGTAAACCAGACTTTCTTACGAAGCCTTGCTAAGCTGGTCAGATATAGATGATTGTTACCATTGTATCCTTCAAATTCAAAAACTTGAGGCAGTTCCTGAATAATTATTCAAAACTTAAATGAACTTTTGACTGTACAGTAACACTCATACATAATATTATGGTATTGTTTTCTTTACCTGTTTCGAAGGATAAGTTGTGCGGTTCACCAACACTACAAACTCGAACGGCATTTTCCTGCCAACAACGGAATGTGAGCAACAGACCAGGTTTACATTGTATAATAAGCTCACAACAGTAATATAGATCATCAAGTTCACAAATATCATGCATTTTTTTCAATGATCAATTATCATCACTAACATATTTGTGTAAACTATCTTACAAGAACTTGGATAATCTGAAAACTATCATCATGCAAGGTTTTGTAAAGTGGAATACCTAACGACTTCATATCTACCAATATACTAACAACTACCTCTTTTGATTATGTTTTTCATACTATTTTAGATCACAATTAGTTATCTTACTAACCTTGGAGTAGATTTCTCAGCTTTGGGATCAATGGGGATGATTTGACAGGAGTGTTAGGGTGCACCTAAAACCATACCATGTAATGATGTTTTGTGCTTGGAAAACGTAATATATGTTTACACGCAAAAAATATCTTTACCTTTTGGGCTTTTGTATTTGACCGGGATATGTCAAATGGGTCGATTGGGCCATTTGTTTTTAATGGGCTCAGTTCGAATCAACTGATAATAAGCCTAATGTGTAACTTATGATATGAAGCATAAAGAAGGTATAAGTTAAATCTTTATTTTTTGCCCAAAAACATTTTCGTATCACACTAAAACATGTGTGTAGGAGAATCAGAGGATCATGGAAGTACTCTAAATCCAAAGTTGTTTTAAAATACAACAAATCTATGTTCTTTTTGATTCGATGAAGATGAAATCATGTTGATGTGTCATAAAGAAAATGTCAAGATATACATTGGTGCACATTGTCATTCTAAAAAGTAAAGTTAGCTTAATTGGAATTGAGCTGAACTTGCATGCTTATTTAATCAATCTATACTATATAAACATTGAAGTATAACAAACATTCTAAAAAGGTACTAAGCCAGATACTATCATCCAGTTTTAAATGGGATGTAACCCAACTAAAATGCTTACTACATACAAAAGCAACCAACTTTAAACAATAACATACACTCCTAAAGGGAAGTAAGCTAATTAACAGATGACTACATATAATACATCAGTAGTGAATTTGCATTAGTATAAAGTTGTTGATTCAACAACATTACCAATAACAACTAATTGTCAACATACGAAAGAGTTATTTGCAGACCGATAACACCTTAAACGTAGTAGGATAATAGATACCAGTCATTGACATGTATCCAGACATTATTCAACTTAACATATAACCAAACTACTAAAGTCTTGATATTAAACATAGATTGAAAAGACACAGACCCACTGAAGCCTTAAAACAAAAGACGTCTTCGCTTCAATACCCTTCATTCAACACATATCAAAGATGGGAACAAGCACAGGAAACTCTGGATCAACTGTCTCCACCAAATCTGTCATCACGTCAACCAGCTGGAATCGTATCATTTTATCTTTCCTGAAACGGCATTGCCTTTTGATATGTTTCCATTTGTCCTTTGCAATCATGGTCAGATGTTTCTTTCTCACCTTCCGCTTTCGGGTCTTTTTGTGCCTTATAGTCACCAAGTCAACCGGAAACTCCATCCCACCGTGTCTAACAATTGCATTGTCAAACGTGTACAGTTCACTCTTATCAACATACTTGGCAGGTACAGTCTATATATCAAATATAAAACCACAATAAGCTCTTATTTTTAAGTAAACATAACCAAAACTTATATCTACTTACCAAACGGTTTCTATCTAGGACATAGTCCAGCATTGGTGTGTAAAAACATGCATCTTCGTTCCTGTGCTGATCATGTCCTTCCCAGTCGCAAATGTGAAACATCCTTGGATCTATATTGCAATTTGGGAACACAAAAAATTACAATTATGTAATCATATATATATAGATGTACCATAAATATCGGAAGATACCTTTGTCCAGAGGACCTCGTGATAGGAAAAGCTAAATCCAATTCGTTCGGGATGTCCTCAAAGCCTAAACCAAGGTAATCCCTTCCAAAAGTAATCATATTAAGCACTGCACCACCAAGATTTGTGAAAACCATTGGTTTCCCGGGTACCAGGTGTTGACTCTCAACAACAGTGTTCCAGCCATCTCCATAAAACAAGTTTGCATATTTTTTCGGATGTGATGTTCCTCGAATATGAACACGACGATGGTTTACAGTTGCTAAATTCATTCCTCCCATCCGAATATCAAATTCGTTAGTCACTATATCTTGCAGGAAATCTCCGGGAAGCAACTACATACAATTTTAAATAATCAACATATTCACATACTAAACAATAGTTATGTCAACTTAAAAAAAAACACGTTTCAAAAATAAATGTTAGTTCGTGTATGCTTACCGGAGAACGTCCAAGATTCTAGCCCTGAAATACTAAGCATCTCATTTGCCTGCTGCCTATCTCCGTGCTGTCATATCCACCGCATTCAGCCCCAACATGATTGTAGGGAGTTACATAATAAGTGTCTTCCTCTTCCCTTATAAAGTGCAACATTTCCACCTCTGTATACCTGCTGTGTTCCACAAATTTGGCCCACTCATCTCCGTACATTTTGTAATGGTTTTCTGACGTTTGTTTGATCCAGACTTTGTGTTTTGTTCCACGATTGTGTATTAAGTACAGCCACGGCGTTCCATTGTAGAAGCTTTTAGTGAACAGAGATGGTAAAAACTAACAACACAAACAATATAAAACAATTATTTCTTTATAAACAGGGTAAAAATATATAACGTTTAAATTATCACCTTACGCGCATACCTGACTTTTCGCAAACTTTTCTTTGTTTACAAAGAAACACAAATTGAAGACTCATCCTGTCAAATTATCATTAACATATAGGTTAGCTAAATGACTCATTTAGTAAAAACAATGGAAACAAATTTAAGCAATCAGACTCTATGCATAACACAAATATCAAAATAAGTATCCATTTTAAAACATATGAATCACTTTACAAATATAAATTCGCATATCGTATATCATAAATACACAAATGGTTCTGTTGATTCACGACAGTCATAGGTGATTACGTTATAACTAATACTAATTTATGTTTCGATTATAAACACAACCCCTTTATAAAAGTTATACACTAACACTAAACTTCTGTTTGTCCGTAAACTTTCGGCTATATGATTTCACCCAATATTCATATCATACATACCATCTAACAAAATAATGATGGACATATTGTCTTATTGTTTCAACAAACTTTTATAAAGGTCATACACCATAGACCATTAATGAACATATATTAGCTAAAAGACAGACTTAGTAACAACAATTTAAACATATATAAGCAATCATACTTTATGCATAACACAAATATCTAAACAACAATATATTTAAAACATAGCAATCACTTCAGAAATATAAATTCACCTTTCGTATATCATAAGTATAAATTCGCATATCGTATATATTGCAAAAACAAAAATCGTTTGAATCGATTCACTATATGTCTTACGTGATTACTTTATACCTACTACTAATTTCTAATACACTATAAACACAACACCTTTAGAAAACTTATACAGTAACACTACACTTTCTGCTTACATGCAGATCAAAAGAAAACTAAGAATAAAGTTATTAGATTTTTATTTGGTTTGAGATCATTACCTCTTCTTGGTTCTAAAGCGCTACAGTATTGCTTCTTAATCAATGAGGTGTGTGTGATAATTCATCTACCGCCGTTTCATTTATCAAGGTAAACTTGATATTTTTAGGCTGGAACAATCATTACCTTTGAAAATACACGTTTAATATAAATGCTATTTTATTACCGTATCTTTGTAATATTTGTTAAAAACTGAATAACCAATGACCCAATGTTAGTCAACTCACTCAACGTAGGAGAATTTGCAAAAAAAAATCGTGTTACACAAACATACTTGCCTAACCATGTACAATATTTTTATTACCACAAGAGTATTTCAATACAATATTTACTTACTAATTATATTTACCCATGTACAATACTTTTTTCAACTATTATACTTACAAACATATTACCTTTTTTACATTTGCTTATACAATTAAATGATTTCATGTAATCAAGTCACAAATTCTATGTAATTTAAAAATAAAATTAGAATATGTTAGAGATCAATTCTTAACTTAACTTTGTCTACATTTTGTATAAAAAGAACCACCAATGAAGGACGTAAACACACAAGTAATCTCCTACAATCACATTATGGTGAACAACGACTCACCCAAGGTTCGTATGTATTTTATGATATTTAGATAGAAAACCAAGTGATTAAACTTAAATAAACTTTTCAATTCATTTCGAGGCAAATTTGTTCAATTTACTTTTATGTTATCACTTTGTTCGTATGTAGGCTCCCAAAAAAGAGGAAGGCAGTAAAGCATTAAATACGTTGGATCCACCCGAGAAACCTGTATCTTTTATCGACATATCAGATGACAATGAGATAAGAATTTCAACATGCATATGTCATCTTTTAAAAAAATGAATATTATATTTTTACAATAAAATTCAACAAACAATTCGTACAATTTTTAACCGATTATTACATTGTCAAGGAGTGCCCCGTATCTCGCAAACGTGGAAGATTGTTGAAAAAAGCTGTTTCTGTGAATAACAATGTTGTTCACATTGTTTCTTCTGATGATGAAAATGTTCAGCCAATAACACAAAAGAAAGAAACCGTTGATGACACTGTACACAATTATAATGTGGTATGAATTGATCATCTATACTATATTTGTTTTGCTATTACAATTGTTCAGTTTATGCGTATACAAGATATCACTAATATCATGTTGCACAACCTTTTACATAGGAAGATGATGACGATGGACCTATAACGTTTAGTCGATCACAAAAAAGACAAAGGACTTTCTCATCAAATGCACTTCCATCAAGGCTCATGGACGTAGAAACGGATGATGATTTTGATAACATTACCTTTGAAGATAATTCTATTCCCATTAGCGATACGATTAGTAATGGTACTGATAATGAAGAGGAAGATGGAATTAGTTTAGGAGATCTTGATACCGATATTGATGAATCTCTCGATGATATTGATGATGATTTGGCCGATTTTATTGACGACGAGGATGCAACTCCTTTTCCTACGGATGATGACAGTAATGACGACGATGTTTGATACTCAAAGAAATGTTATTGCAAAAAAATGGTGTTTTCTCAATAAGACATGTTTGACTCTTGATATTCTTATTCACTATGTTAAGTTTTAAAAGTATATGCATTTTAATGATATCATATGCATTGATATTCTTATTCACGTTGTAATTGTCATTTGGAGTAACTCGGGAAGGATTTTAATGAGATCATATATATTTTCAGATGATACAATTTCTATATATAGTTTTTTAGCAACTTTTATATATGTTACTGATTTTGAAAGCTTATTTAACATATTACTCAATCATGAAGGATCACATGTGTAAAATACATAATTATACTCACAAAATCTCTATAAATACTCCTAATTGAAATACATCTTCCAATACGAATTTACCCATGGCATCATCAAACCCTAAAAACTTTGAGCATGGAAACTCAAATACGGCAAAAACAAGTGCAAAGGTTAATCCTCCAACCGTTGCTGATGTCGATCCTGCAACGCAACCAAATGTTGAACCTGCACTGCGTGATGGGTAGAGGAAACATTCAAATAACAAAGTTGATGATGCAATGAGATTTCTTGCATCGCTTTTTGAAGAAGGATCGTCTTCTCAACATGATAAAGGTATGTCATATAACTAGCGTTAGCATCTTATAAATAAAATCGTCATACATATTTCCTTTATAGTGGCTAATGTAATTTTCTTATTCCAGGTGAGTTAGACACATCCGTTTTTCTTGATTGGCTTAAAGTACATGGTGGGGATCCTGAAGAACAAGCCAAGATTCTAAATGCTGTCAAGTCGAAGGTCCTAAAAACAGAAGCTATGATCAATGAATTACGGGCAATGGGTCATGATTTGACTGATGACTACGTTGTCGATTTAAACTTCTTCGACGAGGATTGAACTGTCATCATCAAAGTTTACTTCTCATGTTTATGTTATGTCACTTTTATTAATAAAAGTATTTGAAGTTCAAGGCCTCACAAATTATCTTCATGTAACACCATTTCTGGGTTGAATATTATATCTATTTTTATAAAAGTGTTTGAGGTTCAAATAATTATTTATGTACATATTTATCATCAATATTAACAAAATTAACTTATTCCTTTCATGTATTAATGTCATTGAATATATCAATTAATATAATCAGCTCTGTTTATGAAGAGGAAGATGATAGGTGTGTCAATTAATGTGATATCCTAATAGCGTTTCCAATTCAGAAATCAAATTTCAAATCGCCATTTAACCAACATATCATCTCATTTAAAAAGTCATCAATGCAGTAGAAGTACAAACTGGATCAAAACAAGGCGCATATAAAAGCTCTGATTCTCTTATATTAGCCCAATACAGTTGTTACGCTATTAAGTTTGATGAAACAAATCGAACATATTAAACTATGCACACTTATTTTCATACAAGTTAAAAATAAACGTTGACAATAAAGTAGAATGTACGCTGCAATATATATCAAACGCTTACACATAAGTTAATAACATTGATCTACTTACCATTAAATACATAGCATATCATTATATCATAGTGTTTATGCCATATACGGCAGCCTTCATAACCACTCCAAAACACAAAACATTAAACATAAGCAATCCAAACGTAATTTCTAATGCTTCACTTAGACATAACATGTGCAGTCATAAACACACACACAAAGTTTCTTGACGCACGATGGCGGATGTCTTAACACATGTGGAATACAGGAATTTCAACTTTCTTACCTGAAGGCAAAGAGACGCCGACGTCTGGAACTTTTTGAACAAGCCTGAACTGGACCATTTTGTTATCTTCCCAATCACAATCTCTAACAATCTCTGTCCAGTTTCAATTGATTGTAACATGATTTTTGCTTTTTGGCATGTCATTGTGGCGTTCCAAATCAACGTCAACATAGAACTCCTCTTCTTCGTATTGCAGCAACGCATTGTGGTACTGCCACATTGCATGCGCCTTCACAAAGTCATGAGGATTGTTCTGCATTAATACGAGACGTAATGTAAGGAATAACCTAAGATTTAATGGAAGACAATAAAGTGTATATTAATATCAATCAATCACTTACCAACCGCCTTCTGTCCATAACGTACGCCAATATCGGTGCGTAGAAACAGTCCCTCTCATTGTCATGTTCAGTGTGTCCATCCCATTCACACATATGTTTCATCCTCTTATCTAAATTTCAAATAAACAAAAACAAAATTATATAAATAATTATTATATTCACATGTTTTTATCTTGAGAAATAAGTACATATATTATTCCAACAGTTTCAGTAACATACCTTCGTCAATCGGATTTCTCATGAAAGGGTTTCTCCAGTTCAGGTGCATACGTTCTACAACATCATGACGCATCTCCACACCAGGTGATTCAAATGGCATCAATGAAACAACATTGTTTAGCAAGTTTGTCAAGACAAATCTTCTGCCAACAGTCAGGTTTTCTACGTGAACTAAAATATCCCATCCCTGACCACCGAATACATGGACATGTCTATCTTCATCCAGCAGCACAATCTTACGATGAGTTACAGTTGCTACAAGCACTCCACTCACAAGAACGCGGAAGCGAGGATTATCGGTTGAAGTTAGGAAACCGCAAGGAATGTCCTACGTAACAGAGTGTTATACAAAAGAAAGTGTTATTTACTAAATGGGTTTTCACGAGATTTCCAATCAAGTTATGCAATTTAATGATTAGAGTTTAGTAATTACCGGTGATTTTTCAAGCTGTTGCAAAGTTAGCAAGCATCTTCGCTGTCTGTAACCTACAATAGCCAGGTCGTATCCATTGCACTCATATCCATCATTGTTATACGCTGTAACGTAATAACAGTCCTCTTCTTGCCTAATAAAATGGAATGTCCCGACATTCCTGTAGTTGCTGTGATCTAAAAATATTCGCCACTTACGTTCGAACAGCTTTAAACGCTTCCCACCAGCCATCTTTATGTAAACTTTATGTTTCGTTCCGCCATTATGGATTAAGTAAATCCAATTGTTCTTGGGTTTCAGTGGTCCCGTAAACAGAGTAGGAAGAAGCTGTAATTGAAAAACATGTTGCATGTATTAATATCAAGAGTTTCGAATAAACTACTCAATTAAATAACTCGATCATACCACAACATACCTGTAATGTTCGAATGTTAATTTGGTTTGCCTCAACCAGAAACTGCATCGTCATTCTATTTAATCAAACAACACACGTTCAAATGGTCAACAAGTGTTCACATCAACAAATATATGCACATTCGTATAAACATTGAAATTCTCTGATAAAATTGATAATTCTAGTTGAGGTCAACCAAAAACTGAAGATTATGTTACTACATACTAAACTGTTGCACACATCTATATTCATATAACCATTTGACCGTACGAATAACTATTTTTGGCTGTTCACCATATTATACCATATCACGCGCTTTTTCGTATGCAAAACCTAATCCACAATCTACCCAACCTACCTTCCCGCCATACTTACAAACAAAGTTCATACCGATATTCAGTGCATAAGTACATATTCAGTAACTATGCAACAAAGTCTTAGTAAATCGATAATATATTAACCCATACATTTCTTTAAAAGTACTAACTTCAACTTCGCAAATATTTTCATAGAAGTTAACTACACATCCATTCTGAAATTGTTCCTCATATTGTCTAATCATATAGCCATTTTACAGTATAAGTATTTTTAGTTGTTCCACCTTTGATACAAAGATCACACCCTTTTTCATATGCAACAACTAATCTATACTATACAAATGTTAGCCAAACTTATCCCCATAATTTGATACAATGTTAATAGCTATATTAAGATGCATAAGAAGATCTTCCTTAACTATCTAACAAAGTCCTACTAAATCGATGCTAACATAACTCATACATATCTTTAAAAGTACTATCTTCTATTTTTTATATGTTTCATATCATTTAACTACACATGCAATGTCAATCGGTATTTCATTTTAACCGAACCGTGTTTTTCCTTTCTTTTGCAATCTAACAATAATCACAAACATTAAAAAAAGTTTGATCGATGCTTAATCTCTGCATTATTAACACAGTTACATTCAAGAAAAAAAATTATTTAGAGAACCTGTATTCTTGCAGAGAGAGATGGAGAAGATCAAGTTGAAAGTGTGTTGTGAAAGTCTTGGGGTAGTTACACGTTAATTATAGCCCAGCCGTAAGATCACACCTATCTACTTGCTTTACTCAGAGTAATGATGGTGTATGTTGAATTTTTCCGATGCACCCATCCTTCAAGCGTTATATTTTACTTAATTATACTCCGTAATTTTTTTATTTTTATTTTGTATAAGTAAGTAAATTACATTTCCACAAAAGCACACAACTATTGTTTTGTAACATTTTATCACTTAAATGTTTCTTGACAATTTGTATTTAATGCATACATTTGCACAAAGTGATGCAAGAGTTTCTTTTGTATTCAAATTTGGACTTAAAACATTTGACATACATACATTGTTTTTTGTCATATACAATTAAAAAAAATACGTTACCCTAATTTTTTAAAACTTTTTGTCAATGTAGCCAATCAATGAAGATGAACTGCTAAACCATTTAATTGTCTATATCTCCCGGTTGATTATATACCATTTACAAAGCAATGTGAACAATCATGACATTCACGATAATGTTCATCTGTGACAGATGATGCGTATGTTATTTTTGCTCTTGACAACAAAATTCTAATGACATCCTGATAAAATCAATGTCCGGTCACCAACACACACATGATGACCTTCAAAATGTTATTGTAGATAATGAGACTCATATTAGCAATACCTTTTAACAAGTTACCGATCACGAATATGCCATTACTTTACAACATTTGTGATGTAATACTGAAGAATCAACGGATGAGTCAGATGATGTTTATGCTTTTTATGAGCTATATTTGATTATTGATTTCTTTTATTTTGTTACAGTTTTTTTACATCTTATGATGTTTATTTTAATAGATATATTTGGAGACCAACAATGTTTATGTTTAACACGCTGTGTATATGTAATTTCTTTGCAACTACACTTTATACATATACACATAAAATACACATGTAAACTTTCTATATGGTAACAAAATAATTTAGTACACACATAGCTAATCATATTATTTACTAAAGTATTATCCACCCAAATCAAATCACATACATTAGTCAATTTACTTTAAACTCAATGCAAAATGTTTTTTACCCAATAACAACCCTAAAATTGTATTCAATAGATGTACCTATCTACATTTTCATAACACACGTCTCAAAACATGATCTACCTATCTGCATTTTTATTTACAAGCTATACCCACCACATTCGGCAATAACACCAACTGCCATGATGAAACTACTTCAACAAAATCAAGAAACCGTACATATTATTCATAAATGTTGAATAAAATCGTGATGCCAGATACATTTTAAAGTAACTATAATTTACTTAACAACAATATGTATACAAAATTTGTAGTAACTAAGACCTTCAGTTACAACTAAAGATCGTTTCACTCTTATTCTTTTATTTTTTTAGAGAATGTTCCGGAACCAGGTTCGTATATTCATCTTTATCTAAATGAATAATTTATTTTTTACATTCATTCCATGTTAAAACAAAAATTATGATTTATTCTTTTAAATGATTGGTTCCTCTGTCTCTTTTACACACATTCAACCAGCAAGTAATCCAACATTGCCGCTTTCGAACTTAAATTGTAATTAGTACTTATACATTTACACAACCATATAGTTATTTTTTGGGAAAAGTGTTTCTAAATGTATCCAAGTTACCATGTTTTACTAAGTTGTGTATCAAAAAATTAATCCTCCTAAACAATGTAATATGTTTACTAATCATACTAACATGTGCATCAATTAAGACTCCCGTCTATTTTTGCTGATGTGGCAAAGTGGAACCGTTATCTTTGTTTTTTCCTTGTTGAGTCATGCCCAAGTGGCAGTGCATATTAACCCGCCAAAACACACAATACAACAATCCCCAAATCACACACCACTTTTCCAGAATCATGAATAAACCCTAATTCCTAACACATTACTCACACAACTTTTCCAGAATCATAATTTGAATGCAATTAAAGTATTAAGGTATGTGTTTTGTTAGTTCCAATTTACAAATTGTTAATTTATTACAACTACAGTTTAGGGTTTAACCCCATTTTGTATTTTGTTTCTTTTAGAATGACTATTCTGATGGTGTAGAGTTGGATGTTCGGTTTGATGGGATTTTTCCGCACGAACCACTAAGGTATGACGGTGGAACAACTACCAACATATATGTTAGTAGGCTTAAATATGAAGAATTTAAGAGCATGGTAGTTGAGAGAACAAATTGTGCCCACATATTTGGTGTATACTATAGAATCATGATCTAGAGAAGGGTTTAGTGAAAGTAGGTAATGACGATGACCTGATTCACATGTATGACCTCTCAAAGTTGCATGGTGGAATAGAGGTATACTGGAACATTGTGCCATTGATTTGTGATTTAGCTAAACCTGACCCTAGTGCAACTAGTGATGGAACCTCTAAGAAAATAGGAACACCAGAGGCAATGCAATGTCTGAAGAAATGGAGAGATGGGTGAGGAGGATGCCAACAAGGAGTGTGGTTCATAAGGGTAAAGGCATAATGGTGGTTGAAAGTGATAAAGATAAAGGTAGTGATGGAGATAGTGATAGAAATAGTGATAGTGACAGTGATGATAGTGATTACCTCAAGTCCATTGATTATCTAAGTGCTGGTGAAGAAGAGGTCATAGAGCTTAGAACTAGGAAAGCAAACAAAAGTAAGAGAAAACCAACACCAATTGCAGATGGTTCTGGTTGTGTATGAAGTTATATGACTTGATAAAGTCAAATTTTCAAGCTATGGTTGTGTACTCTGTATGTTCTATTATTTGAATGCACTATTTTGACACAAATGCAATGCTTTTTTTCAATGCACTTTATGTTCTATTATTTGAATGCACTATTTTGACATGTTCCCTGAAATGCACTATTGTATTCAACATATCATCCTGCAAATCCACTTTTAAAATGCTTTTTTCAACCTAGCAATCACTTTCACTTAACTATTGAGACAATTCCAACCATTATAAAGACCAAATATCAGGCACTCCTCATCCATAAGTTTCACTTAACTAGCAATCACTTTCACTTAACTATTGAATCACTTTCACTTTCCTCGCAATGGTGAGCGAATCCCTTATTAACCTTTTTCATCATTGTTATTTCTAGTGATAGTAGTGACACTCGAGGAGCATGGTTTAACTATTTTCCAAAGGGCTATCCAAATCATGAAGCTGCAAGCTCAATCCATATTGAACATGAAGACTTAACCCCAAAACAGCTTGCAAGGCAAGCTTATGATGCTAGGAAAAAGGTTCTATACTTGTAAACTTTTGGGTATCAAGCCATTTGAACCCAAAATTTCAACAGATGAGTCTGCTAGTGCTTCAAAAGGCAAGGGCAAATGCAATGGTTCTACTGAACTAGTTGTACTAGGTGGTTTATGTATGGCTCTAATGCCCAATAATATCACTCTTGTAATCTCTGAATAATGTAGATTGACTTTCTAAAGTCAATTTTAAGCTACTAATTTTACTTTCTAAAGTGCATAACATGTTATAACAAAACTGCAACATCAATATAAGAAATTGCAAATTGTTTCATTTAATAATGTCAAATACCATTACAACAAAAACTACCACAATCCTACACTATACTACCACAATCCTACACTATCCTACCCAATCCTCATACCTAATACAAGACACAAAACCAACAAAATACCCACCAAAATGACCCACCAAAATTGACTTTTATCACCACAACTCTTGCACAAGCCTTGCTTTCTCCATAGTTAGCACACCAATATGCTCTTGCATCTCTCTTGTTTCACTACCTCTCCTCGCCCTCATGCAAATCCAATAGCAAAACTGCCTATAGTAATCACTTGGTAAACACATTACACACCACAATCCTATAGTTAAAACAAAAACAAAATCGATGTAAAGAAAACAACAAATTCAAAAATACCCAATTATAAAAAGTGGGGCAAGCAATAAAATTTTTCCGTGTCCAACATTGCCACATTCACAAAAGGTCCGCTTTCTTTGCATAAGAACTGAAAATCTCGTTTCTATATATTAACGGGATAATAGATAGGTATAGTTTGACCGCCACTTGGGCATGACTCAACAAGGAAAACAAAGATGTTCCACTTTGCCACATCAAGAAAAATAGACGAGTCTTAATTGATGCACATGTTAGTATGATTAGTTATTACATTGTTTTGGAGGATTAATTTTTTGATACACAACTTAGTAAAACAGGGTAACTTGGATACATTTAGAAACACTTTTCCCTTATTTTTTCATAATAATTAAGCAACTATTTGCGTTTCATCTACACTAAGTTATTGTATCATTGTTTTACATATATCCTCCATGTATATCAGCTACGAATACATTTTAAAGTAACTATAGTTTACTTAATAATAATATGTATACAAAATTTGTAGTAACTAAGACCTTCAGTTACAATTAAAGATCGTTTCACTCTTATTCTTTTGTTTGTTTAGAGAATGTTCCGGAACCCATGTTCGTATATTCACCTTTATCTAAACGAATAATTTATTTTTTACATTCATCCCATGTTAAAACAAAAATTATGCTTTATTCTTTTAAATGATAGCTTTCTCTGTCTCTTTTACACACATTCAACCAACAACTAATCCAACATTGCCGCTTTCGAACTTAAATTGTAATTAGTACTTATACACTTACACAACCACCTCACTTTTCTTTCACAATACTTACACAACTATTTTTGTTTCATTGTTATTGTATAATTATTTTACAACTATTTCCAAATAACTACTTTAACTTCAAAATTAAGACAGAGACAAAATATTTTTACAAACTATAGAATCAAAACAAATATTATCATAATAACACATATTTGTTTAGAATATATCTTGATATACTTTCCTATAATATTTAAAATATTGAAACTACATAAATCCCATACTGATTCATACAATTCATTAACAAAAGACATATACGAGTATCAAAGCATGTTCAATAGCAAATCATCAGCCGATGTTGTATTCAGTTCTTATTATACAAAATTGAAACGTTTAAGACATTTTCATTTACAAACTAACTTTTATTTTTTTTGTTCCTTTCAGCGGATTTCCGTCACAAAAAAACGACGAAGGCTGCTCAAAGATGGCAACCCTGTTGTGGGACGTGTTACTTCTGATAACGATCTACAAGAAGTTGCACACGTCTTAGAAAAGGTATGAACATATCAAAAACTACTACTAAATTGTGTTCACATAGTACCAACTTCTATGATTCATGGTTAAACATCTTGATAGGAATCTGATCATGAGAAACCACTGAGGATAAAGCGCAAAACCAAGTCTGCACAAAGGGGTGGAAAAAAGGATGAAGAGAAAGAAGAAGCGAATGATGATTCAGGGCTATTCCACAATTCAGTTTACTATAAGTCTAAACAAGCTGATAAAGAGGATGACAAACTATTTGTTCATTCTAATGATCATGTATACCATCTGGATGATTTTAGCGATGACGAACATATACTTGATAAACAACACAGTTTGTTTAGTACAAAAGAAAAAAAGTTTGCTCTTATTGATGAAGAAGCAGATGCACATATTGAAAACAATAACAACACAAACGACGATGGTGTGTGGGTTAATATCAACGATATTCCACATGAACCTTTTCACTCTTTAGACATTTATAACTACTACATTCATGAAGATGCCGAAAAAAATTTACAACAACCTTACGTGTCCGATGATGATGAATCGATGGGAAGATATTATACCGGGAATTAACATCATGAATACGATTTTTAAATACGTTAGCTTGCTAAAACTATGCCAAATTAAGACAACACCTTTATCAGTTTTCTTGATACTTGATAGCATAGAGCTATTATCATTTGTCAATACATGATCATTTAGATTATGAGTTGCTTATGTCATTCTTATAATTAATATTATTAATAAAATTCTAAGTTGATGATCTAGGAAGTAACTGTTACTTTGTGTGAATGTGTGATAACTTCATTATCTTCCATCAATCAAGTTTTTGTATTTTACAATCATAAGATGTAGCAACTCTTTTTTGATTTCAAAATATCATCATATTAAATGATATAATATAACTGAAAATAATTACATATTGTTACTCCATTTAAATTATTTGTAAAACTTACTCTTCAGATCATTAGCTAATTTATCTCTTTTTTAAACTCTATATACTCAAACTTGAATGAATGTCTTTTCAACTTCATATCCATAACATATTGTCATACAACAGTTTCGGAAAAACATATCATTGTTTAATTTCTCTAAAACAGAAAACGATTGTAATCGATTATCATCATGGATGATGAAAACACTCCACCAAACACCAGAAAACGTTCGTCACCTAATCCTGAAAATAGAAAACCTAAAAATGGACAAAGTTCGTCCATGTCCAACAAGAATTTCAAATCGTCTGGAGATGCAACTCAATTTTTAGGTGAGACTTTTGAACAAAATATGATTGTGGATTCCGGTTCAACAAATAGAAGAGTATCGCTGACAGAATTGTTGAATTGTAAGATTATCTTCAATACAGAATTACAAATTTTATTCATAACCTTTTTCTACATATGGTACCTTTGTAACTAATTTTTCTTCATGCATTAGATAATCATCTACATGTAGATATCGTTTCCAACAGACAGCCAACATCATAGACCAAAAAAAAAGGCAGACAACCATCGGTGTTTAGTCATGAAAGGCAGCCTTTAACTGACGTGACTAATCGTTAGTTTCTTATAAATAATATGCAGTAACAAAATTCAGTTTACTACTACTTGTGTTGTTACTTTTAACTATTCTTTAGTCATGCTTTACTACTCAATTTGGTATTGGCACAGATCATCCACACCGAGTAAACACATCATCACTGTCACCAATGGCACCTACAAGCTTACCTTTACACATTCATCAAGGTTTGCTTACTTTGCTTATATAAGCTTTTTTAGAAACTTTCCTCAAGTGTAATTCTACATGGCTGGCTCATTTTACTTTTCTTACCTTGATTTACGAAACGCAGGACAAAATAGAAGCACCTTATCGACCTAAAATATTCAGCAAAGTCCTTTACAAAATGGTAAACTATAAGCTACAATCTTAATTCATTGCTTTACACTTACCTATGTAGATTACTTAAATTAGTGTCTATTTATATTGATATAATCTTAGACTTACATGTTATGTTGCAACATCTACTGAAATATCAGCTGAAGCTTACACTCCGCCAATCAATAGTTTGCAAAAAAAACAAGCGCATTTTCAAACATTAACCAAGGTACATATTATACATATTTAACACCTAAGAAAATTTCATTATATGATCACTGATATTCTTCCACTATACTTATCCACCTGTAATTCTTCATACACGACTGATATACTATTTTGAATGTCAAATGTAGGCAGCAATGGTCACAATAGATGCAACGTGTCGCCTTACAATATTCTCCCAACTCCTTTACAGCATGGTAAACTATAAATAGAATATTCAATTTTTGTGATTGTATGTTTAAAAGTAATTTGTTTGGTTAATGAGCGTTTTGTATGCAAAAACTGTTACAGCTACATCTCAGGTTGCGCAAAATACTCAAATAACACCACAACGTATCACTACCTCAGTAAATACTCTGCAAACAAACACTTCACCATTATCAACGCATAACCAAGGTACATATTATACAAATCACAGCCAACCGTAGAGATTTCATTTGTTTTTGTTCATCTTTGTTTGAGTTTATACTTTGTTTTCGCATTATGTTTTTAGGAGACTATTATAATATATTTCTATATAAATAGGCACCAATTCTGTGAACAAAAACACTCCTCAATTAACTCCTGTTGCCGCACTACGCAAACGACAGACTCAACTTACTAACGTTTCAACGGGTACGTTTCAATATTTGAGATACTGTTTTCACGCATTTGTTTCACCCATATAATGTAACCATTCTTCAACTATTTTTGTTTTCACAGTTACTTTTCAAACACATGTGCTTCGTCAACGTAATGCACGTCCAAGAAGTACAGAATCGTCTGGGGTTTCAAATGGCATTCATGGTTTACCAACACAAAAATCAACATTCGAAGCAGGATAATCTTCAAGAAGACCAAAAAGGTCTACCAGACCAACGTTACAATCTCGCAGTCCGATTGTTTTGAATCTTGATGAAGATGGACCTGTCAGGAAAGTTTACGACAAATACGTCGGTATATCTGAATGTATAAGTCAATATTATTCTGCCATCATTGCACACTTTTGATGCTGTTTCTTAGCCAGTTAACTAAAATATATCATTTTACATAAGTGCAGACTACTATGACATTGGCGATCCTACGTTCGAGTGTAAAGAATGTCATGCCCAATTATGGGAACCAGAAGCAAAACAAGGGAATGCTAATCCGTTGGGAAAAGCTTATTCCATATGCTGTGGGAAGGGAAAAATTTCTCTTCCACAACCACCTCCTGCTCCAAAACAGTTACTTGATTTATTTTGCAATGACGACAGCAAAAGTCAAAATTTCAGAAAGAACATTAGAACGTACAACAGCATGTTTGCGTTTACTTCAATGGGTGGCAAGGTTGATGACACAATCAACAAGAAAGGACGAGGTCCGTATGTTTTTCGCTTACATGGTCAAACGTACCGTAGTTTTGGTAGTCTACTTCCGAAAAACGAGGCTCCTCCAAAGTTCGCACAGTTGTATATATATGACACGCAAAACGAAACCGATAATAGAGCAGCTGCTATAAGGTAATTTACTGTTGGATCGATGTACTCTAACCAAACTAACTTAAATAGCTTATTAAGGGTTTAATAACCTCGGATAAATCCTAAGTTATTAACAATGAAAACACTGAGTAATCTCTATTAAGTACGCGGAATTTACTTAACAAAGATAAGAAGATTCAACTTTATTAATAACTCTAAAACTGCTTTATTATGCAGATACTTTAACAACTCTAAAACTCTAAATAATGATCGTACTTTAGGATTCTAAAAACATATATATCTAATGCCAATCTAGGGGTCCTTTTATAGGCTCAAGGATAACCCTAATCGGTTTACAATTCTTATCCTTGTATGTCAAGTAAAGTATACTTAGAAAGTTCTAGATAAACATTACTTTGCATCTATTAAGCAATTACAACCGACTTTAAGCTTTGCAGTACTTTGATGAATAAGTAGTACTTTGACTTTTACTTAGCAGTACTTTGACTTCTTCAGCACTTTGTCTTTCTGCAGTACTTTGTTAATCTTCAGCACTTTAACTCTTAAAAACTTTGACTTTCTGTATCCCAACAATCCTCCCCTAACTTGAATTCTACTTGTTTGATTTCAAGTTCCTTTGTATATTTAGCTTTAACATCTTTGTCTTGAAAGAGGAATTGTGACTTTATCTCAAATTTTATCTTTGTAGATTCTGTGCTTATATCATCATCAAAGTAGTCTTTATCTGTATAATTCTTTTCAGCAACAATCAGCAAGCTCCATCTTTTCAACAACATAAGACAATTTGTACATTAATTCAGTTTAAGTTTCAGTCTATTCTCATCACTTCTAGGTGTGTAAACTCCTGTGAGAGGTGAATCATTGAAAATTTAATGGATTTAATGTCTCTTTACCAAAGCCATTAACTCTGGAGTAGCCAAATGTTTTGATGTGTAAGATCATGGTACATTGATAACCATATGATTTTTAGCAAATCATCAGCTATCAACAGATTTGATTTGTCTTTACCAAAAGCTGTACCCTTTTAGACTAGTTAGTTCTTTCATCATGGTGAACTAATTACCATATAATGGTTTTTCCATAGCCTTTACCACAAGCCATTATCTTGTGGGCTGAGTTGATTACCATACAACTTATTAGCAAGTTGTCAACTATAAAACGAATTTGAGATATCTTTACCAGAGCCGTTTGCTCATGGATTATCCAATCCTTTTGTAACCATGGTGGATTGATAACCTATTGTTGTTATCATCTCAAAAACCATTTATTTCTTTTAACCTTTGTTTCAAAATATTTAATACTTAACAAAAGTTTTCTTTTCAAAATCAGTAACTGGTTTAAAGCTGCAAGCAGTACTTTGATGAAAGTACTGTTTGATCAGCAGTACTTTGAATAAAGTACTGATATATCAAAAATTTATTCAATTAAGATTCGTGCCAGTTATTCATCATCATCAGCCATAGTAGTCCATCTGATAAACAATTTGATGACCAAAAGTGCAGTTTCATTATCTTCTTCAACTTCCATTCCATGCTCCAGCATCCTCCTCATGAGATCTGATGTAAGAGGATATCTTCTATCTGCTAACATGTGAATCATAGTCCCATCTTCTAATTCTAAAACATGCACTCCAGATTCTTCAAAGAATCTCCAGCAAGTAATCTCCCAATCTTCTTGGTTTTTCCAAATCTCAGCAGTACTTGTTTCTTCAGTTTCCCAAACAGTTGTGAGATCTCCAAGCAAGATTAAACCAAATCCTTCTGATGGATTGTGTTCAAAATATTCTCGCACCACATGATATAAATGAAATAAATCCACTCTATCTATTATATGCAATAAATCCCATATCATATTGAACACCCTGAAACTTTCATCTTCTCTATGAAACATCAGATAACTTCCATCCTTTGACTCTACAAATTCAAAAGTAGTTATTGGAGATTTGTTCATCTTCATTTCAGCATCATCTTTAGAATACTCAAATTCTACAATCCTTAAGTAATTTCTCAGTTCATCATTTGTTTAAGATCTTAATTCAACTTTCTTTGACAGCTGTTGATCTTTAACTTCAGCTATTATTTTTCTTTTTAAGCTTCCTTTTCTTTCTTCTTCTTTCTGAGCATCATCATCTTTATAATCTTTGATACTATCAACTTGTTTCTGATAATATTCTCTAACAGCTTCATATAACTCTTTCATCTCAACATACTTCAACTTATTCAATCCAATATATCCTTGTTTCTTTAAATAAGCCATCATTGCATTCCTTTCCTTAGCAAGATTTGGTCTTCTTGGTAAAGCAGAAATAGGAATAGGTGACTGTAATATTTCAGCAGCTTCGGCATTCAATTCTTCCTGTAATTTCTTAGCTGCTTCTCTATTCTTGGCTTCTTCAATTTCCTTAGCTTCTTTATCCTTAGCATTCAATTCAGCTTGAAACTTTCTAGCTGCTTCCTCATTCATAGCAACTTGAGCAGCCCTTATTTGTGCTAAAGTAGGTTTCTTTTTCTTCTTTGTTTCTACCAACTTACCTTTTCCTTTATCTTTTGGATCTATAACAGGTTGAGAAGCTCTTGGTTGTTCTTCTGTAACTCCTAGAATGCTAACACCCCTTGGCTTTGATAAATCATGCAAGATCTCAGCAGTGGTTTCATCATCACTTGCCATGTGTATAGGTTTGGGTGTATCAGCTTCCTTTTTTGGTATGACAGTCGAAGGACCAGCTTCCACTTCAAAATTTAACAACCTTGGTGTAATTAACCCTTGTCTGTTGGTTCCTTGAAAAGCAGTACTTTGATCAGCAGTACCTTGATCATCAGTACTTTTAACTCTAGTGCTTTCTTCCTCAGTACTTTCAATATTAACCTGCTCTTTAGTACCTTGAGGTTGAACATCAGTACCTTGAGTTTGAACATCAGTACCTTGAGGTTCAGCTTCAGCTTCTTCATTCAAATTCTTATCTTCCAATTTCCTCCCCAATTGGAACGAAGATGATTGTTGTTGAACCTTTATGCCTTTGGTTTTCTTCTTAAATTGCCTAACGGGCCTGCCTTGCTTTCTTTGAGACTTGACCCATAGACGATGATGTTGAACCAATGGCCAGACAAAATTCTTGAGTCTTCGAAACTTAAGCTTCAACTTCTTAATCTGAGTTGCCTGATCTTCAAAAGATTTCTTCAATCGTGTCAATTCTCTTGATAAAGCATAGTTGTTTAGAGTTGTACTCTCAGGCTCCATAACTTCTTCATCTCCTCTAGTGGGTGAATGTTCTTCTTGTTGAGAATCAGGAATAGAGACTTGTGGAGATGGTGGAGGTGAAACTGTAACATCTTCTTGAACTTCAATACTTGGCGAAGCAGTACCTTGGGATGTAGTACCCTGTGATGCAATACCTTGAGAAGCATTACCTTGTGTAGAAGCAGTACCTTCTCTGTCATCATCCTCTGCAGCATCAGCTATGATTGCTTGAACAACCTCCATCATAGAAGTGGTTAATGGAGTATGCCTTCCAGTGAATAGATCACTTTTCCTTGCCATAAAAGTGAAAATCTTGGCTGGTTGCACCACAACAGGTAGTAGACTGGTAGGCTTTGGTACATCTGCAAGTTGTTTGTTCAGGAACACTTGAATAAACCTTGGATACATCAACCATCTTGAACCATGAGAGATGTGTGAAAGCATTCCATCTAGGATTAGTCTTGAAAAGTTGAAAATGCGATTAGTAGCCAAACCGACTATAGCAGATGCTATGTTAGACCCAAATTGCTCCCATGATGTACTTTTAGCACTAATACAATGAAGCAATACATGAACTAAATACTTCCAGTGAGGACAAAATAAGGGTTTCTTGAATGTTTGTTCAGTTAAGGACCCTTTATATCCAATGTCCCTAAATGTATCCCAAATCAGTTGCTTATCAAAACAAACAGCCCCTTTTTCATCATCAAACAATAAATCTTCACGAATTGAGGCTTCAGTAACCTTCACAGTTCTCCTAACAACTTTAGCTTGAATATACGAATCATCATTCTCCATATGAACCCTAGCAGTTGCCCAAAATTGTTGAATCTAGGGCTCAATGATATCTGGTTCCACTAAAAGCGCATAACTAATCGGTGACCCAGTGAGAAAATCAATGATATCATGAAAGATCACATTAGCTTCAGTCTTGTCTAAATTCGCCACCATGTTGTGTTTTGAAACTGTATTACGATTTGCCATTGATGATATGTGTACACAGAAAGTGATATGATGAATAATATGGGTGAAAGAGAGAGAAATATGGAAAAGATTATAAGGTAGTAATATGAGAGGGAAATTCGGAGAGTAGTTATTTATAGGTGAGATTTAAAAAATCACAGCCATTAATAACAAAGTTACCGTTAGTAGTAGTTACCCCTCAATATTACCGTTGGAACAGTACTTTGATACGACAAACAGTTCTTTCCACGTGTGCAGTACTTTCCAGAGCAGTACTTTCCAAGCAGTACTTTCATAAAAACAAAAAACAGTAATTTCCCATTCTCCTCTTTACAATAGCAAATACAGCAAATAAACATGAATATCCTCCCCTCAAGCAATGCATAGGACTATACTTACACTAAATAGTCCTCCCCTTAAATGTAGCTCAGTAATTAATCATGCCAATACTCACTACCAAGTGATTAAATCTTGAAACATCAAATCCTTTGGTGAGCAAATCAGCTACATTATCATCTGTATGAACCTTAACAACATTAATAAGCCTGTGCTCATAACAATCTCTGATGAAGTGATGCCTAATCTGAATGTGTTTGGTCTTGGAATGATAAACTGGATTCTTCATAATGCAAATGGTACTCTCATTATCAATATTGATAGGAGTATTCTTGAAATTAAACCCATAGTCCAAGAGTTGATTTTGCATCCACAAAACTTGTCCACAACAGCTTGCAGCAGCCACATATTCTGCTTCAGTAGAGGATGTTGCTGCAATAGTCTGTTTCTTGCATTGCCATGAAACTAATCTTCTTCCAAGATATTGGCATCCTCCAGTGGTTGATCTTCTATCATAGTTGTCACCTGCATAATCACTGTCTGAAAAAGCTTCCAAGTGAAAAGGTGAATCCTTTGGATACCACAACCCCAACTTAGGTTGTTGTTTCAAATAACTAAAAGTTCTCTTCACTGCATTCATATGAGAGATCTTTGGTGAGACTTGATATCTTGAACATAAACAAACAGCAAACATGATATCAGGCCTAGATGCAGTAAGATACATAAGACAGCCAATCATTGATCTGTATAACTTGACTTCAATTGGTTGTCCATCTTCATCCTTGCCCAATGAGTTGATAGATTTAATAGGTGTAGTAACAGGCTTCATTGCATCAAAATTGAACTTCTGAAGTATGTCAGCTACATACTTGTCTTGACTTATGAAAATTCCCTCCTTTGACTGCTTAACTTGAAGTCCCAAAAAGAAAGTTAACTCACCCATTGAACTCATTTGAAATTCATTCTGCATCAGCTTCTCAAACTCCTTGACCATAGATTGTTTGGTAGCTCCAAATATGATATCATCTACATACACTTGAACTAGCATGATATCCTTCTTATCTCTCTTGATAAACAAAGTCTTATCTATAGCTCCTCTCCTATAACCATGTTGCAATAAAAAGGTAGAGAGCCTTTCATACCAAGCTCTAGGTGCTTGATGTAAGCCATAAAGAGCCTTAACAACTTTGTAGACTTTGTTTGGATGTTTAGGATCTTCAAAACCAGGAGGTTGTTTGACATATACTTCCTCTGTAATCTTGCCATATAAAAAGGCACTCTTGACATCCATTTGATAAACCTGGAATCCCATATATGATGCAAAAGCAAGGAAAATTCGAATTGCTTCAATCCTTGCTACAGGAGCAAACACTTCATCATAATCAACTCCTTCTTCTTGTCTGTAGCCTTGTTCAACTAACCTTGCCTTGTTTTTGATAACATTTCCTCTTTCATCTCTCTTGACTTTGAACACCCATCTTGTACCAATGACCTTCTTTCCATCAAGAAGATCACATAATACCCAAACTTCTTCAAGCCTGAATTGAAGCAGTTCTTCTTGCATAGCTTCAACCCAACTCTCTTTAGTCAATGCTTGAGCAATATTCTTGGGTTCTTCTTGAGAGATAAAGCAAGTAAACAGGCACGTTTGATGGCCCTTATGATTCATCCTGTTTTGTTTATAGACAAAGCTAAGTAAAGCATTATGAGGTTTAGTAAAACTCTTAGCTTTGTTTCTTGTCATCACTCCAGAAGTGGAAGGACCAATGATTTGATCAGTAGGATGATTCTTATGAATTCTTAAGATAGGAGTCTGTGGAACTCCATAATTATCATCCAAATTAGTGAAATCAGCATCTTCATTGGAATCTGAGAAAATACCTTCATCTTCAAACTCATCATCAGTATCTTCTAAGCCAGGCATGGTAGGATTATCCAAATCATCCAAAGTGTTGTTAACAGGTGCAGCAGTACTTTGGTCTAAAGTACTGTCATCCAAAGTACTGTGAGTGAACTCTGCAGTCTTGTTCTTTTTCTTTGCTTCCTCATAAGCTCTTCTTTGGTCATCAGTATAAGAGTGTGCTTGAACATCTTGAAAAAGCATGTGGTTAAGTTCATATTGAATAGATTGATCCTCAACAGATAATGAGGATTTTGGCTCATCAGTACTTTTCTCTGTCTCAACAGTTTTAGGTTCTTCATCATGAACAGCATCAGGTCTAATATGGACTACATGAACAACATACTGTACCTCTTTCCCATTGTGTACAGGTTGATTCTCTTCTCTAACAGGAACATAATTCATTGAAGGAGTCAAAACTTCAAGATCAAACATCCAATCAGGACCTTTACCCTTCTGATTTTCTTGATCTTCTAAAAACTCAACATGAAGACAATCTTGAACCTTCTTGGTGACTCTGTTGTACACTCTAAAGCCTTTGCTGTTGGTGCAGTATCCCAATAAATAACCTTCCTCTGACTTGCCATCAAACTTGTAACAGAAACAGGACCAAATAGATCCATATGTAACAGCTCCAATGGTTCTCTAACAGTCCTTTCCTCAAGCTTCTTGCAAGAAGCTTTATGTTGTTTACCCTTCTTACATGCCAAACAGGAGTGATAATTCCTGTAAGTCTTCGAAGGTAAATCTCTAACTAAATTTCCTTTGACCAATTTGTTAATATTCTTGTAATTCACATGGACTAATCTCCTATGCCACTGATGTGCTTCTTTAAGTGATGCCTTTGCTACTAAACATGTAGCTCTTTCAGAAGAGTGAAGACTCTTCATATCCAAACTATACACATCATTGGTTCTTGGTACTTTGAGTATTACCAAGTTATCATCATCAAGCTTGAATTCAAGTGAAAGTATGAGACATTCTATGTTAGTGAATAACACAGGATGCTTTTTTTCACAGATTTGAGAGACTGATAAAAGGTTGAACTTGAGCTCCTTCACATATCTAACATTCTCCAAATCTATGCTTCCTGTCTTGCTGGTTCCTTTTCCACTAATTCTTCCTCCACTAGCATCATTCCCAAATGCAACTCTTCCTCCACAATATGGCCTAAAATCTGACAGAATCTCCTTGTCTCCTGTCATGCTTCCAGAGCAACCACTATCCACAATAAGATGATCTTTAAGCTCCTCTTCTGGGTTGCCCTGCACAAAGATAAAAAGGTTAGTGTCTTTTAGGAACCCAAGCCATTACTGACTTGTGTTCCCCTTGTGGAGTAACATACTCAAATTCCTTGAGTATGTAGTCTTCACAGTTTTTGTAGACATAATCAAGCATTATCTTTTGTTTCAAAACTTGTGGTGGATTTTTAGCAAAACTTTCTTTTTCAACAAAAACCTCCTTTTCTTTTTCAACAAAATCATCTTTATCAAAAATCATTGTTTCAGCAGTACTTGTTGAAAGTACTGTTTGTTCATCATCAGTACTTTCTTTCTTAACCCATTTGGTTTTAACTTCTGGTGAAGAGTCTCTAGATCTAACTACTTTCTTGGAGTTGTAACGCCTCCTAGATTGATAGTAATTAGATCTCCTAGGGTTCCTATTTCAAGAGGTGTTTGGTGAAAACTGAGCAGTACTTTGAGAAAGTATTGTTCTTGGCTTAACAGTACCTTAGAAAGTATTTAAAGGTACTGGAGGTTTTGAAAAAGGTCTTCTCTGGTGAGGGTACCTATTATCTGGTGAGAAGTTTCTATGGTTAACCCTATGTGAATGATTCCAAGCTGGTCTAGTCTCCCTTGGTTTTTGGTTGTCAGTTCTGTTCTTTGGGAACTTACTTAAGTACTCTGAATGTAAGTCACAGTCCTTAATCAAATGATTAGGACTAAAACAAACAAAACAGAGTTTTTGATATGTAATTCCAAAATTTCTTCTTCTATGTGTATGACCAAACCTATCCTGTCTTCTAGGTGAATGATGAAAACTGTTTTGACCAAAATTATCCCAAAAAGGTTTAGCAGTATGTTGAAAAGATTTTCTTAAAGGTACTGCTGAAGGTGTAGCAGTACTTTGAGGTGTAGCAGTACTTTGGGGTGAAAGTACTGCTTGGCTTTTAACATCATCTACCTTAGGTGTCTCAACAGTTTCTTTTGGGGTTTCAGACCTAGATTGACCAATAAGCTTCTTCCTAAACTCTAAGCTGTCTACACCAAAACAAGAAACATCAGGCCTAAGAGGTTGATGACTACCAGTGGGATGTGGAACAGCATGATAACCTTTGTCTATCTTATATTCAGGAGGTGTTTCACTAATTGAGTTCTCATTACTAGATGTGTCTACATAATTAATGAGCTCATCATCACTAGTGGTTATATCCTCAAAATCACATTCATCCTGATCACTAGGTGGGTTTTCTATACTATTAAAGTCCATACCAAAACCTAGGCCAGTTTTAATATAAGCTCTTCTCTGTTTTTAAACATAAGTGACATGAGAAAGACCTGATTGTCCCCAAGCAGCAAACTTTTCTAGCAATTCATCTCTCTCCTTAGTTAGTTTCTCAATTTCAGAGATCTTACAATTTAACTTCCATTCACTTAATTTTAACTGATAATCCTATTGTTCATACTTTTCTGCCCAAGCCATTTCATTATTTTCATGTGTTATGATTTTGGCTTCCATTGACTCTAAGGATATTTGATAACCTGCTACCTCAGACCTAGCCTTTATACAGTTATCTCTTTCAGCCACATAACTATTCAGTACTTTTTGATAAAAGTCATGACAATTGGAACATACCTCAGAGATAGGGGGTGAACTTGGTGAAGTAGCCATCATAGCAAGTAGAACAGGATCATCTTCACTCTCCATGCTCCAATCAAAGCTTCCTAGACCATCTCTGGATTCCAAAGCAGCATGTTCAGGTTCCTCATCAAAAGCTGTGCTCCAATCAAACTCTTTCACTGACTCCTCCACAGCTACCATACAATAAGTTACTGGTTCATCATCAAACTCAGCACTCCAGTCAACCTCTGATAAACTCTCTTGAGCAACCAAAGCTTTTGTTTCAGTAATAGGAATTTCTTTAAGCTCTAGCTTTGGTTTCTCAGTTATCCTGTTTGCTTGATATTTAGCAAACCTACATTCCCTTGCAAAGTGTCCAGTCTTTTGACAATTGAAGCATTCAATTTTGGATTTGTCAAAAGTAATTCCCTGTTTTGGTTTGAAGTCAATGCATTTTCCTATCTTCTTCATATACTTCTTGATCCTTGCAGTGATCATAGCAACTTGCCACCTGATATCAATTTCTTCAAGAGCATCCTCTTCAATCTGTGACAGATCCTCTTCATAAGTGACAGGTAAAGAAGCTTGTTGTGCAAAGAAAGAGCATACGACTTCATCTGAGTGGATGGTATGTGTTGGTGTGGCTTGCTGAGCAAAGGTAGGAGTAGGATAAACAACAGTACTTTGAGTAGGAGAAGCAGTACTTTTAGTTGAAGTACTGCCTCTCTTTTCAGATGACAAAAAGGCTATACTGTGAGACTTTGAACTAGTTTGGCCATTCATCTCATGCTCATACACCTTCAGATGATTGTAAAGATCATCAAAGTCCATGACATCCAAACCAGGTTGTCCTCTGATCATTGTAGCAATCACAAGCCATGACGATGGCAAACTCCTTAAGAACTTAAGATTAGCATCTTCAACTGAAACCTCTGCTTTGTATAACTCCAGCATACTGAGAAGGTTTTGGAATCTGTCATAAGCAGCATCAAGGCCTTCTCTTTCTCCAACAGTGAATGTTTCAAATTGCTGCTTCAACAGATTTCTGTGCATCTTCTTGGAAGCATCATTACCTCCAAACCTTGTCTTGAGAGCAGCCCAGAGTTGCTTTGCATCTTTAGCATCATGGAACTTGAGTAGATGACCATCTGGAATGGCAGACAAGAGAATGTTGAGTGCCTTCTCTTGATTCCTTATTGTTGCTATTGGTAAGACTGCCTTAGGTGCTTTGGGTTGTCCAGGAATATCAATAGGTTCTGGAACGACTTCATTACCATTGACAATTACATTCCACAGTGCATGGTCTGTAATTGCAATGTACTGCCTCATCTTCATGCTCCATAGGTCATATTCTCCCTTCTTAATGATGGGTATCCTGAGTGAGGTGATGGATGGTGGTGGAACAGCTTCAGTCGACATCTTTAGGTTTTGTTAACTAGGTTTTAGGGTTTCTTCTTAGTCAGAGTTTCCACACAAGCTCTGATACCACTTGTTGGATCGATGTACTCTAACCAAACTAACTTAAATAGCTTGTTAAGGGTTTAATAACCTCGGATAAATCCTAAGTTATTAACAATGAAAACACTGAGTAATCTCTATTAAGTACGCGGAATTTACTTAACAAAGCTAAGAAGATTTAACTTTATTAATAACTCTAAAACTGCTTTATTATGCAGATACTTTAACAACTCTAAAACTCTAAATAATTATCGTACTTTAGGATTCTAAAAACATATATATCTAATGCCAATCTAGGGGTCCTTTTATAGGCTCAAGGATAACCCTAATCGGTTTACAATTCTTATCCTTGTACGTCAAGTAAACTATACTTAGAAAGTTCTAGATAAACATTACTTTCCATCTATTAATCAATTACAACCGACTTTAAGCTTTGCAGTACTTTGATGAATAAGCAGTACTTTGACTTTTACTTAGCAGTACTTTGACTTCTTCAGCACTTTGTCTTTCTGCAGTACTTTGTTAATCTTCAGCACTTTAACTCTTTAGCACTTTGACTTTCTGTATCCCAACATTTACATTACATGTTTCATTATTGTCTCTGCATTTTCACAAAAAAAAATATTGCTAAATATTCTCTGTTACCTAATGTTTGTCCCCGTTACTGTATTAACAGTGGTTCAAAATCTGCTTCGTCTGGCACTTCTAATTCAAAGACACCTATTGATCGAAACATTATCAATGAAGTGAAAGATATTTTGGATACATCAAGTGATTTGGTCAAAACATTTAGAAGGGCACGTGACCGCTACACAGAAGACAGCGAGCAAAATATTAGAATCAAACTCATAGCAAAGCGGGGCAAGAGTGGACGGCAATACAATCTTCTAACTGCCGACGAGGTTGCTGGACTTATTGTAGGCGACTTGGATGCATGCGCAGAATATAGGGACATTGTTATAGAAAAGTTTGGTGAAGGTTTGCAGCGTATAAATATTTTTCATCCTATGTACCTTCCCTTGCAATACCCTTTGTTGATTCCTTGTGCGCAAGATGGGTATTTTTTAGGAATACCACACAGAAATAGATCAGGACAACCGGCCAGTGGAAAGAATGAAAAAACAGTTACTATGCGTGAGTGGTTTGCCTATCAGATACAAGACCGCCCGAATACAGAGAATTTATTCGTACGTGGAGGTCGTTTGTTCCAGCAATTTCTTGTGGATGGCTTCACCAAGGTTAAGAGAGAGCGTATGTTTTTTCATCGTTCCAAACAGTCTAAACTAAGGTGTGATACGTATTCAAATGTGCGTCAAAGCGTCGCATCAGGAAATAGCGACCCGTCCACGGTTGGAAAGCCTATCATTTTGCCTTCTACTTTCATTGGCGGACCAAGGTACATGCAGGAAAATTATATGGATGCCATGGCATTGTGTAGGTGGTATGGTTGTCCAGATTTGTTTATAACGATCACATGCAACCCAAAATGACTAGAGATTGAAAGATATATGCGGGAGCATAAGCTTTCATCTGCAGATCGACCTGATGTGGTATCTCGAGTTTTTAAAATGAAACTCGATCAGCTGATGAAGGATATCAAAGAGTTGCGTTTGTTTGGACGTGTTCAAGCAGGTATGTTGTTTATTTATACGCCACACCACATTCATCAAGATTGTAGTCTTATAAAAAAATGTCTATAATTAGAATTACAACTGATATTATGTTTATTTGAACAAAATTGTGCAGTTGTATACACCGTTGAATTTCAAAAAAGAGGGCTTCCACACGCACATGTTTGTTTGTTTCTACATAAGGATGACAAACTGCCAAACGCCGAACATATTGACAAACACATATCCGCTGAGATACCAGACCAAAATGAGGATCCCGATCTGCACAAGTTAGTTTCTGATTTTATGATGCATGGCCCATGTGGTGTTGACGACCCAAATCAGGTTTGCATGGATGATGGTAAATGTACCAAACACTTCCCTAAAAAGTTTATGCAACACAGTTCTGTTGACTCGGAAGGCTACCCTGTATATAGAAGACGTGATAACGGGATCCATGTTGTTAAGAATGGACATAAGTTGCACAACGGTTTTGTTATTCCGTATAACGCTATGTTGTTGAAACGTTATCAATGCCACATCAATGTTGAATGGTGCAATCAGACGGGATCAATAAAATATTTGTTTAAATACATAAACAAAGGTCCCGATAGAGTATCAGCACAGTTGTATGAACCAGCAAGAACTGAAGACTGTCAACAGAATGATAAACCTGTTGACGAGATTAAGGCGTTCTATGATTGTAGGTACCTATCTTCTTGTGAAGCCGCTTGGAGAACTTTTGGATTTGAGATACATTATAGAACACCAAATGTTGAACGTCTCTCATTTCATCTCGAAGGCGACCAACCAGTTGTATTTGGTGAGAATTCTGACCTTGAAACCGTTATTCAAAAACCAACAGTTGGTGCTTCTATGTTCGAATCATGGATGCATATGAACGAAGTGTATCCATCAGCAAGGGAGTTAACATATGCTGAGTTTCCTACATAATTTGTATGGAATATTGCAAAAACAACGTGGACACATAGGAAGAAACAATATGCAATTGGCAGAATTCATAATGTGCCAATCTCAGCAGGTGAAGGTTACTATTGTAGGATGCTACTAAATAGTCAAAAAGGTTGTCGAAATCACGCTGAGATAAGGAAAGTTAACGGTGTCGTTTATACTACTTACAAAGATGCTTGCTACGCAGCGGGACTTTTAGATGACGACAAGGAACATATTGAGGGTATTAAAGAGGCAGCCCATTGGTCCTCTGCTGAGCATTTACGCGACCTTTTTGTTACATTATTGTCTCAAAAGGAGCTTGACACACCATTGACAGTTTGGTTACAAACTTGGCATTTGCTATCAGAAGATGTCGAGTACAAGAGAAGAATTCTTTTAGGCATTCCAGGTATAACCACCAACTTAGCTTTTCTTACTAACTTTTTCTATAAATTTATACATGAATGGAAATGGTTAATTATTACAAATTCTTGATTCTTCAAATCTCTTAAAAGACCATATTTTTCCAACTCACTTCAACAAATAATGTATCTACTGATTCTTACGATATGTATGTTACACTATAAATATCCTACACTGCTTACTATATTTGATAACTTTATTTGCATACATATGCTACGCCTAATATATGCCTAATTTGATACAGGTTTACGACTAAGCGACGACGAGAAAAAGAATGTTTGTTTGTTCTATATCGAACAACTTATGCGCTCAAGAGGCACCACTTTGAAGGCTTTTCCAGAACTTCCTTATCCAGATGACACTTACATCGCCGACTTTGGTAACTGGCTAATCTTTGCTGAAAGAGATTATAATCCATCAGAGTTACAGGCTGAATATGAGACTATATATGCCGCGTTAACCACGGAACAGAGAAATGTATATGACACCATAATGGCGTCCGTTACAAACAGAAGAGGAGGAAATTATTTTGTATACGGATACGGAGGGACTGGTAAGATATATTTATGGAAAACCCTTGCTGCCGGGATTAGAAGAAATGGTGACATAGTCATAAACGTTGCATCAAGTGGCATTGCTTCTTTATTGAAGTCAGGTGGACGGACGACTCATTTGAGGTTCCATATTCCGATAAATATTGATGAGACTTCTATGTGCTCAATAACTCCGCAAAGTGACCTGGGCAAGTTGTTGAAGAAATGCAGGCTCCCATGACAAATAAGGTGTGCTTTGAGGCTTTAGATAGGTCCTTGAGAGATATCTTGCGTAAGAACAAGTACGACACTTTTGATGCGCCCTTTGGTAATATGACTGTAGTATTTGGCGGTGATTTTAGGCAGGTGCTGCCCGTTATTCCAAAAGGTTCCCGGCAAGACATTGTAAGTGCATCTTTAAAACAATCATACTTGTGGGATCATTGCAAAGTCTTAAAATTAACCGCTAATATGCGCCTTACTGTTGGATCACGGCCTGAGGATGTAGCTGAGATAAAGGAATTTGCCGAATGGATATTGAAAGTAGGAGATGGAGATATTGGAGGACAACACGACGGAGAGGTTTTGATAGATATACCTGAAGATATTCAAATACATGAAACTAATGATCCGGTACAATCTATTATAGATTTCACTTACCCAAACCTTTTGGATAACATAGGTGATCCGTCTTATTTCCAGGAAAATGCCATTCTTGCTCCAACCAATGAAGTGGTTGATAGTATTAACGATCATTTGCTTAAAACCTTTCCTGGTGAAGAAATGGTTTATCTTAGTTGTGACAACATAGCTAAAAATGACCGTGGTGGTGCTATAGATCAAGCCGTGTTTTCACCGGAATTTATCAACGGTTTAAAATTTTCGGGTGTCCCAAACCATAGGCTTGCATTAAAGGTCGGTGTCCCAATAATGTTGTTGAGAAACATTAATCAATCACAAGGTTTATGTAATGGGACAAGGCTTCAAGTCACTAAATTAACGCGTGCGTCTATTCAAGCCAAAATAATTAACGGAACACATTTTGGGAATACGGTTATACTTCCAAGGTTGAAAATTACTCCATCGGATAAACGTTTACCACTCAAGATCGTGCGCAAACAATTTCCTGTGTCAGTTTCTTTTGCCATGACGATAAACAAGAGCCAAGGACAATCACTTTCGAAAGTTGGTTTATACCTACCACGTCCTGTTTTCACACATGGACAATTATATGTGGCTCTTTCACGCGTAAAAAGCAAAAAGGGTTTGAAGGTTGTTATTTCTGATGCCGATAGTAATTTATTAAAGACTACTACAAATGTAGTCTATAAAGAGGTTCTTCACGGTCTTTGATCAGTTATCAGCAGGTATGTACGGATATTCATATAATGCGATATGAATTTGTTTTTTACATGTTTTATCATTCAAACAAATGTTTTACTTACACATTCATGCTTTATTACAAATTGATCTACTTCCCACTAAATATTTCTTTTTCAATGAATGGCGTGTTTATTACATTATTATTACTTACAATAATTGTACTTTATATTGTACTTGTCACTCTTTTTTACTTTCATTATTTTTCTTATTTTGTTTACACACTAATTTTTCATCTTTTTGCAATATCTCTTCTAAAAACCCGTGGATTCTACGGGTCTTATAAGCTAGTTTTATATATATATAAAACATATTTAATGAATTAATGTATTTCATAATTATACACTTTTTATCATTTTAAATATGGTATGCGATGTTAAATATAAATCTTTAAAGATAATTAAATGCTTGCTTAATTTTAATTAGGAAAATTCTCGACCTCATTTAAGTTTTAGTTAAAGTATTAGATTTAAGATCATTTGAGGACTTACCATTCATCTAATTGATGAGATTAATCCCAACATTTTAAAAACCCACTTTTATCACAAATATTAATATCTTTCAACCGTCAATCTTTTAATTATCTAGGCTTTGTAAAAAAAATGTCAATTTATTGTCATATATGATTAAATACCACGTGTTAAATCTTGTGATATTAGTGTTACATTATATATTACTTACAATAATTGTATAATATAATTACTTGACTTATTTTCGCTTAACATAGATGAAATAATAAAATGCTTTTAATCTCACAGGTCCTTCACTTTTTCAAAGTATTATGTTATTTTTTAGGGTTCTTTGCCCATTATTTTTCTTATGTATTGACATAATTTTATTTTACAGCTATAAATTTTGTAGTTAAAGTCTTATGTTATTATTTTGTACATACTTATTAATGCTCTTATAAATTTCTTTTTATGAAAACTCTTCAACTTATTTTTAGGTATCATAATACCAAAGCAATAATAAAAAGAAGAACAGTATACTAAGCAAACACGTCCTTTATTTAGGGCTTTTCCAAAGTTTAATTGAAATATCAAAGTTAGTTCTAATTAAGCTAATCTAAAATGTAATAGATATATTGTTTGTATAATATATGTTTTTTAATTTGGAAAGCCCTTAAATTGTGCTTCGATAGACGCTTAAAACAGCTACACAAATTTGAAATTTAACCTTAAATGAACAAGAATAATATAGAATTCGCACAACCATAACAAGGATATTAATTAGGTAACTTCATTTCTTTATCATATTTATCGAATGACAAACAACCGTGTGTACAATTTAAGAAATTTCATATGTAAGTAACGTAATAGACTTGTACGAGCGGGTTAACTCGCGCGTTGCCGCGGGAGTGCGTTGGTATCTATTATTTTATGTACGGGAGTCTTTATCATAATTTTTTTTTATTAAGGACCAAATTTGCAAAAGAGCGATAACGGGGGACTAACGGTGTGATTTACAGCTAACGTGAGGGACCATTTTTGTAAATTTCTTAGCTACAGTACACGCACTATTACCAACTGTTTTTCACTGTAGCAACCACTGTTACGTACTGTTTGGCACTGTAGCAGTGGTATTTTCGGTTTTAGTCCCTGAAAGTATCGGTTTGTTGCAATTTTAGTCCTTAAGGACTAACGGTGAAAATAAAACATAATGATAGGGGCTGCTTTTCTTAATATTTTAACAGAAACAGTCCCTCAAGTTATTGTTTTGTTGCAACGTTAAGTCACGACTGTTAGGTAACGGCTGTTAAGGACTAACTTTGTAATGAATCAAAAGCCTCAGGTGCTAAATTGAAAATTACCCCCGTACTGTAGCTACAATGCCCCAGATGATTTTTAGTATATATTATAATTATTATTTGTACTTCTTCCGTTCCATAATAATTGTTTATTTCCAATAAGTTTAAGAGATTTCATTAACTATATTCAACTAGCCACCAATCAAATATTACTAGCAGGGTATCTGCGCATTATGGCAACGAGCCAACGAGTACTCTGAAATAAATTTTCCGATAAATCATGTATCTTAGTTTATTATATTTTTTTTGACAATAAATTTACGAATATCAAGAATTTCACGTGACGTATTTCAACTACTTAGCTAATGACAATGTTTTTCATTATAAATTTGTGATAATTAATATTAGAGGTGCCAATTTATATAGCATGAGCCCGTTTAGCACGTGCCCGTTTAGCCTATTAGTTTCGGATCATGTTTTGAACTTTTTAAAGCGATTCGTATAACATGAGCCCGTTAGACTCGTGACCATTTAGCCCGTACCCGTTCGAGCTCTAGCCTGTTTGGCCGTTGCCCGTTTGGGCTTGAATATTTGTATAATGTGCTTCATTATTCGTATTAGTGACATTTAATGCAAGAACTTTGTTTAAGTTGGTTATACAATATATTTGATAATTTCTATTTCTTATGTAAGCGGTATTTTAATAATTACATTAATTATATTATTGACCAGTTAATTAATTGATTACATTAAAAACATTGACTATGTTAATAGCATTAAAGTAGTGTACGTTATGCTTCTTATGTTGTAAGCTATTAAACTTATATAATAAGCAAACTGAATTTTTAAGTATTTGTGTTTAAAAACGGCCTAAATGCTTTATAAGATAGTATGATAATTACCTACCAAAATATGTTTTTATTGATAAAATATAAATATAAGATAGTATGATATTTATCTGCTAAAATATGTTTTTATTGATAGAATTACAAAAAAAAAAAATTCTCTTTTAAAACATATTTTTTTTAACAGCAGAATATTATTAGAGGCTAGCAAGGCGCTAGAAGAAAATTACAAGGTGGAAATCCTTAAAGGATTTTGCATCCAATTGTTCCAAAAGATACAAGATTTGTTGTTTCTAGAGGAAAACCACATATAGGAACATTCAACAATATTCTCAAATAAAATGCTACGTTTAGGCGTAAAGGTGCCGAAGATAGACTCGTTGCGAAAATGCAATAGAGACCAAAGAACGACTCTGCAAATAACTTCCAGGATGGATTTGTGAGCCGATGAGATTCTCATGTTATTAGCCAAGAGAAGATATCTTGAATGTTGGATGGACTAGGGGGATCAATGTCTAGCCAAACAAAAATTCTATGCCAGAGAGTGGTAGCGAGGGAACAAAACCGAAGAGAGTGATTTAATGTTTCAATGCTGGTATGACATATTTGACAGTTGAGTGAATCCAAGTCAATCCCTTTACGGCTGAGGTTCCATCTTGTTGGAAGACGTTCGCGAAAAGCCCTCTAAATAAAAATGTTGATTTTTTTTAGAGATAGTTGTTCCATCTTGTTTCCATAACACCATCAGGAAGAGTGATTTTGTCTATATGTTCACGAGTACACTTAACCGAAAAGAATGGTGATCCTAAGGACCATGTCTAGAAATCCTTAGAATCAGAAAGAGAGAAGGATGACAACATGTTTACGATGGTACTTAGGTGTTGACAATTTGTCCCACTCATAATTGGATAAGACCAAGACAAGTCCCAACCGTTATTCCAGCAATCTTTGTGCAGTCTTTGTTCAAAGCAAGGCGAAAAGACGAGGAAATTGAGACTTTAAGGAAGTATCGCCCAACCAAATATCATGCTAGAATTTAGTAGAGGCGCCATTACCAACTCGTCTTTGAAGAAAAGAAAGAGGGACAAGCTCCTTCTCATGCAGGGAGTTAATAGATTTCACAATTCTATCCCAAGCACCTTGATCACGAACATGGTTGTAGAAAGAAGAGTCATCTCTGTGCTTACCATGAATGGCTTTGATCACTTGAACCCAAAGAGCATGAGGATTGTTAAAGTAACGCCATCTCCATGTTTGAATTAAAGCGTGGTTCAGGGAATAGAGACTGCCAATGCCAATGCCATGAGATATTTTTATCCTTTGCATCGCTTCCCAATAAAAAATTAGACCGGAGCGATTCGAGCTTTATGTTGACGGTTGTAGGCATAGGAAAATGGGAGAAGTAGTACGTACCAATAGCTCCCAAGACAGAAGATATGAGAGTAGTTCTTCCACCAATGAAGAGGAGAGAAGCTTTCCATTTAGACAAACGTTTGGAGAATTTGTCAACGATAGGATCCCAACTCTTTGTGTTTGCCATGTTACAATCAATCGGAAGACCCAGGTATGAGAAGGAGGATTGTAATGCGTTGCATCCAGTAAACTGAGAAAAATGCTTGACCTATTCAAAAGGAACTCCAATACCAACAAGATTGGACTTGTGAAGGTTTATTTTTAAGCCAGAACCTTTGTGGAAGCAATCCAAAATGGAGACTGGTATGTGCTAAAACACATACCATTTCTTTACAAAAATAAACCCAAAATAACCAAGAAAAGAGCCGTTTATGCCTAATATTTGCGTGTTTCTTGATTTTATGCATGTGCAGGTACGGATATGACAAAACAGACAAAAGAAAGCCAAAACCGAAGAAAACCGAGCACGATAATTAGAAGAGAGCAAAAGCCGATGCCGGGATGCTATTTTATGGGATTTGGATGCTCAAGAAGTCAAATTACGGATCTCGGGACATGTTTTGGAGTTTTCACATATTCACCTTTCATTTCACCAAATTTCACAATTTACCCTCAACTTTCACACATTGGCACTTTTCACCCCTCACTTTCCTAAATTACCCTTTATACCCTTGTGCCCTTCATTGTAACAAATTACCAAAATCACCTTTACCAATTCACAAATTGCACCATTAATCCTTGAAATATTTAAAAGTACATGAATGGTTTTTATTTACTAACCAAAACCAAAGTTCAAAAATAATAAATAAAATAAACCTACCACACTACCCTTTCCCTATAACCTCGTTTGAACCCCAAACCATCTTTGAGCCTTTAATAAATCACCCATGAACCCTTGCTACTTTAACCCTTCAGTCAACCCATCCATTACCAAAGTCAAACAACAAATAAAAAACCCAAAAGAAAACTCCCAACGCGCCAAAAAGGGGATAAAAAATTAGATTACTGTTTCAACATCTCTTACCCTACTCCTACTCTTTTTACCCATACTCTTAAGAGCTCCCAGAAGCCTCTGACACACGTGTCAGAGGTGTGTGCTATTGGATCACCAAGCTGGCAGAAAGAAGCATTCCCATTGGTCTAAACACCTCATCAAAGTGATCCTATGGCTGTGAGTGAAAAGGATGATGAGATAGAAGAATCAAGGGTGGAGATTGTGGTTCAAGAAGCTTCTGAAGATTTCCCAACTCAAGGCTCATCTTATAAATACTCTCTTCTTCACAAATCACAACTCGTCCAGTTTTTCATGTATTTAGAGAACTTTGGCCATTTTATTTTCTGTAATTTTTACATGATTTCCAGTAGTTTATCAGTAAGTTTATTGAATCAGGTTAATTTTGTGCTCTAAACTTTATTAATGCAACTTTCCTGTTTAAATCCATTTGTTCCTTTAATTTGAATCAATTTTTGTTCTGTGTTAGTGGTTGTATACTTCTGTTACAGAAAGCTCACATAAGCTTTTATAAGCTTATGTGAGCCTCTTGTTTGATAATTAGTTCTAATTCATAGTTTTTCACAAAAGTCAACATAAGTCAATTTTTAAAAGTCAAAGAAGTTTATGAGTAAATTCTGGTTTAAACTAGTTAATTGGTTTTTTTTATGTTAATTTTCCAGTTTTCATTCATTTTTTATCTAATCTCATCAAGTTTGTTATTTTGAGTGCATTAGTGATATACAAAAGGGTGTTTGGTTTAAGCTTGAATTTCTACAGAATGTCAGTTTGAGTTGTTATCATTAAGTCATTTGGTATTAGGATATGATTTTAGAGCCTTTTCAATCACAAAGATTTCAAGTTACAAGTAGATTTGAGTTTTTAAAGTGTTTAAGTGAAACTGTCTTAGTCCATTGGTTTCTGTCCCAAACTGTGTTGTTCATCACTAAATTTCAAGATCAATAATAATTACAAAACTTGTTTTAGTTGGTGTTACTTGTTCTTAGCATAGCCTTTTTTATTTTATATATTTTCAGTTTATTTGACATTTGGATATGTTTAGATAACTAATTTTGATTCAAAAAATAATCTGTTATGTCTTTCTGGCTTCTGCTGAATTAGGTTCTGTCCCAAGTTAGTGATTTCAGATCTGCTTTTCAGCTTATTTGATTAGTGTTTTGAGTTGATTTCTTCTTCCTCTAGTAGATTAGGTAGTGTAGTCGTATGTTTTTAATTTTTTGGGGTTTTTAGAGCTTAATTCTGAGCTTATTTTGGGTCTGCAAACAACCCCTTATTGCTGCACTAATTCTTTCCATATAGGGGTTTTCACAGTTAATTATCTGCTTATCCTTTAGATGTTATTGCCTGATGTTTGTGTCAAGTTGTAGTTTGTAGTTCATAGATCACTATTTTGCCTTTAGATAGTGCCTTGTAGAGCTTAATTAGGAGCTTATTTTGGCCTTCAATCACCCTTTCTGCCCCCCTTTGCTGCTATTACATCAGATTCAAGTTAGCGCTTTTGATTTGTTTATTAGTTTATTAGTAGCCTTTAGGATTAGTATAAGATATATTGTTAAGTGTTAGTTTAGATAAGACCTTAGCTTATTAAGAGCTTTTCATTGGGACTGTTTGGCTAGTGCTTATAAGATTCTGTCAAATGCCTTTTAGCTTCTAGTTTAAACTTATTTGGTTGTTTTCAGTTGCAGTAGGTGTAATTTAGGTTATCTTAGCTTAATGTAGCTTTTGGTAGCTTATTGGTACTCTCTAGCTTATTTCCTCGTAGATTGTTTCAAATCAGTTTGTGCCAAATAGCTTTCCCTGTGATCACAAGTTACATTTGATATTTTTCATAGCATCTCAGTATTATTTAGGACTTTTCTGTAATTTTTCATAATTTTCTGTAGCCTTTTGCTATTTTTCTACATTTAAAAATAGTTTTTAGTACTTTTTAATAGCATTTAATTGAAATAATTCAGAAAATGATCAAAAAAATGAAAAATTAATTTTCTTAGGTTTATAAAAATCAAAAAGTCATAAAAATTATTTTTTCAGATTTTTCTTAGTTACAATAGTATTTTCTAGGCATTTAATTAATTTTAATTAGTTTTAAATACATAATAAATAGAGAAAAAACCATAAAAATGCAATTCCAGTTTTTAAAATTATTTTTAGTTAATTTAGATTTTTGAAAAATAGTTTTGAAATTTTCTTGAAAGTTTTCATAATTTTAGCATTTTAAATCTATTTTAAAAGTACAAAATTAGTGTTTAATTCAAATAAAATCAAGAATACCCAAATAAATTAATTTTAAATTTACAATAATTTTCAAATCATCTTTTTAGCTATATAAAATTGTTAGATCACTTTTAGGAGTTTAAATAGCTTAGTTTGCATTTTAATTCACGTTTTATTAATTACGTTATTTACGTTTTTAGTATACATTTGCATTCTTAGTTTAAATTCCTTGTTTGCACCATAGGTTTAGAAATTTTAATTGCTTCCCTTTACTTTTCCTTACCCCGTAGTTTATAAATCATCAAAATTTCCCTTTTTCCAAAAATATTGTGTTTTCAAAGTTTTCTTAAATATAAAAACCCAAAAAGATTTTCCTTTTCAAAATTTGTTTTCTATTTATGTTTGTTTTTATCAAAAACCCAAAAATATCCTTCTTTACCCTCTGATTCAATAATTCTTTCCTCTTATCCATCTTTTATGTTTAATTCTCAAAATTTTCCCGACTACCTTCCACAGCCCGATATATCTTCGTTCGATCAACATATTTGCTATGGCTGTGGAGATATGGTAGACTCGTCGAACGATTTTCGTTGTTTACGGTGTATGCCCGAGATACATTCTATCAAAGAACCCGTTCAGATTGTGCATAATGATTCCATGTTTGAAGAACCCACCGGGGGTGTCGAGGACGTTTTCATCGACTTTGATGCCAAAATTACTCAAAATCGAAACGAAATTGAAAGTATGATTAGAACCTTCCTTTCTCAATCTCATGTTTATCAAGAACGAGAACCGGAGACCACAACGGAAGTGGTGGAAATTGCTAGCTCTCAGAGCACACCACTTGTCCCACCTCCGGAACCTTATCCTTATCCGTCACAACAATCGTTCTGTTGTGAGTATTGTGGAGGCCCGCAACTTAATTTCGATTGTCAAACACCGAACCCGCTTGATTACGAGCAAGTTCCTTGCTACAATTACGACTATTCTTATGACCCACCTTCGCAATACCAAATGATTCAACCACAACCTTCGTCAAATAATCAAGAATTTCACGAAGGTTGTCTTAATATATTTCAAGATTTAAAGGAATTAAAATAATTGATTAATGAACCTGCTCAAGAAAAAGATCCTAATCAGAAGACTTATCGTGAATTACTAGCTGAAGAGGCAGCGAAAGTGATCCAATATCGTCCAACTTTCGATTATGATTACGATTCTGATTCTGATGACGAATATGTGCCTCTGAGTGGCAATCCTACTCCCGTCTCTAAGCCTTTCATTTCCGACCCTTCCCCTTCACTCACACCGATTTAGAGAAGTGACGTCATCTTGGAAGAGGTCGATGATCTTATTTCTTTGAAAATTATTGAACCCATTGACTCTCTCATAATGGGGGATGAGCCTCTTAGCATTATTCCGGAAACGGAATCGTCTAATGCTGAGTTCCTTGTCCCAATCCCATGTGAGTCCGAGGTTATTAATGATATTTGTGATGAGCCTTCTCTTGATATTTCGGATTATCATGTTGAGATGTTCTCCGATTCCGATATTGATTCTTATGGAGACATCAATTTCGTGGACGATTTACCTTCTGAGCCCGTCAACATAGAAGAAGAAAATGATTTTGAGCCAGAAGATGAAGAGATTGAGCCTATTGATATACAGATCGAGGATGAAACATTACGTGAAACATTGTTGAATGTTAATCTTCTCATTTCCAAGATTGAAGCCCTTAACGATAATTCAAGTTCGCCTCCTATCTCCGTTAAAGATAGTGATTTCTTGCCCGAGCTTGAAACTTTCCAATTTGACGAAGAGATTAGTGGCAGTCCCACTATTACCGATGTTTATCCTCTGATTTTTGAGCGGTTCTATTTCGAGGTTGATGTGAGCAAAATTAAGAACGAGATTTCTGATACTCCGACTAATGACCCGATCATTGAGGATGCTATTGATGACTTGATACCACCGGGTATTGAGGATGCTGTTAATGATCCCGAGGGGGATATGGTTGTTCTTGACTCTCCTCTCTCTGATGAGTCGACCATCACTTATCCCGATGAGCTTACATGTGAAGATAAAAAAATTAAACCCGGGATATTCAACAAAGATGAGCTCTTTGTTAAAAACGTTGTTCGAGATAAGGATCCTCCGATGGATGCCTTCATTGTTGAGCCTACACATCTTATCCTTTACCATGAGCTCCCGTCTTCTTTGGAGCATTCTCATTTTTATCCATCATCCCTTTGTCCGCCCGCAAAACCGCCGGATGATGGATCGTTCTTTCATATGCCTTATGTGAGTTTAGAAGGAGTTATCCCTTATGTGCTTGAGCCCGACATTTTCATCCCCACCCAACCCACCCATTCTCATTCTTTCAGGAATGAGGATACCGTATTTGACCTGGTATCTCTATCATTTTCTTCCCCAAGGACAAATGAATTCGGGGACGAGTCAGGCTAGCGACTCGGTGATAAAAAATAGTAGCGCTTCGTGGGAGGCACCCCATGCTTCTCTCTATCTTCTTTCTATTTTATTTAATAAGTGACGTGAAGGGGTTAGCCTCATCGATTTCTCGTGTTTGGTTGTTTGTGATGTTTTGTCTAGGATTTTCCCGATATGAAGACTCTCGTGCTCGAAGTTTGTCTTTTCTCCACTCGAGTTTCATGATCAATGCTGATGAAATTCCGATATCCGAAATCTTATCGACTAACGTTTATCTTTGAGCATACTTAATAAACGGCTTTTAGATTTTCGTTATTACCCTTGCCTTTAAACATTGAGGACAATGTTTCGTTTTAGTCTGGGGTGGGTAATCTTCGATTTGATTTGACCGCACTTGCTTATTCTGTGCCATGTACTTTCGCAACCACGTTTTTCCTTAGAAAGTGAAAAAAATTGTGCAAAAATGGAAAAATTTAAAAAATTTTGTAAGCTTTTGCTAGTTTTATGATTGAAAAGTCTTTGCGAGTTTCTTAGAAGTTACTTTAAATATGCGTTTTCTTGAAAAAGTCTTTACTAATTGCTTAGACAAGAGGCTATAAAACGCGATTCTAGCTCACAAGGCCAAGAATTTGCAAGCTTCCCTAATTGATTTTAAATATGCGAAGCTTTGAAAGATTTGCTAGTTTCTAATAAGTGACTTTAAAAATGCGAGACTTAAAATTATTTGACGAAGCATTTGCTAAGTTAATATATGTTTTGGCACCTTGTTGACTTTTCGCTGGTGAGAGTAGGAATAGAATTCTGACTTGACCGGGCGTGTTGAGCCCTAGCTTGTTCCCTTAACCATAGATAATATAATTATCGACTAAGCATTACACAAGTAACTTCCATCGGTATTGTTAGCATCTAGAGTCATATTTAACAATGATTTCGATTTTAAGTTTGGGGATTTGCGAAGATCGAGAAATGATAGAGTTATTGATCGACATGAAAGTTCAACAAACCGTCACTCATAATTGGAATGTGCTTAATCGTAATATCTATATGTGAAATAAAAGGTAAACGGGGCGTTTTTAGAATTAAGTGTTTCTTAATCTCTTTTGAGGAATCTTTGATACTTTTCATAGGTTTAGTAGAAAGATGTTGATATTCTTAGTTTTAGAAGCGTAAGTTGATTACATTGCATGAGGACACGACAATCTTCTAGTCTGGGGTATTTTGGTATGTGCTAAAACACATACCATTTTTTTTTACCAAAATAGACCCAAAATAACCAAGAAAAGAGCCGTTTATGCCTAATATTTGCGTGTTTCTTGAGTGTATGCGTGTGCAGGTACGGATATGACAAAACAGACAAAAGAAAGCCAAAACCGAAGAAAACCGATCACGAGAATGAGAAGAGAGCAAAAGCCGATGCCGGGATGCTATTTTATGGGATTTGGATGCTCAAGAAGTCAAATTACGGATCTCGGGACATGTTTTGGAGTTTTCACATATTCACCTTTCATTTCACCAAATTTCACAATTTACCCTCAACTTTCACACATTGGCACTTTTCACCCCTCACTTTCCTAAATTACCCTTTACACCCTTGTGCCCTTCATTGTAACAAATTACCAAAATCACCTTTACCAATTCACAAATTGCACCATTAATCCTTGAAATATCTAAAAGTACATGAGTGGTCCTTATTTACTAACCAAAACCAAAGTTCAAAAATAATAAATAAAATAAACCTACCACACTATCCTTTCCCTATACCCTCGTTTGAACCCCAAACCATCTTTGAGCCTTTCATAAATCACCCATGAAGCCCCGTTACTTTAACCCTTAAGAAAACCCATCCATTACCAAAGTCAAACAACAAATAAAAAACCCAAAAAAAAAACTCCCAACGCGCCAAAAAGGGGATAAAAAACCAGATTACTGTTTCACCATCTCTTACCCTGCTCCTACTCTTTTTACCCGTACTCTTAAGAGCTTCCAGAAGCCTCTGACGCACGTGTGAGAGGTGTGTGTTATTAGATCGCCAAGCTAGCAGAAAGAAGCATTCCCATTGGTCTAAACACCTCATCAAAGTGATCCTATGGCTGTGAGTGAAAAGGATGATGAGATAGAAGAATCAAGGGTGGAGATTGTGGTTCAAGAAGCTTTTGAAGATTTCCCAAGCTCAAGGATCAGCTTATAAATACTCTCTTCTTCACAAATCACAACTCGTCCAGTTTTTCATGTATTTAGAGAACTTTGGCCATTTTATTTTATGTAATTTTTACATGATTTCCAGTAGTTTATCAGTAAGTTTGTTGAATCAGTTTAATTTTGTGCTCTAAACTTTATTAATGCAACTTTCCTTTTTAAATCCATTTGTTCCTTTAATTGAATCAATTTTTGTTTTGTTTTAGTAGTTGTATACTTCTGTTACAGAAAGCTCACATAAGCTTTTATAAGCTTATGTGAGCCTCTTGTTTGATAATTAGTTCTAATTCACAGTTTTTCACAAAAGTCAACATAAGTCAAATTTTAAAAGTCAAAGAAGTTTATGAGTAAATTCTGGTTTAAACTAGTTAATTGGTTTTGTTTGATGTTAATTTTCCAGTTTTCATTCAGTTTTTGTCTAATCTCATCAAGTTTGTTATTTTGAGTGCATTAGTGATATACGAAAGGGTGTTTGGTTTAAGCTTGAATTTCTGCAGAATGTCAGTTTGAGTTGTTAGCATTAAGTCATTTGGTATTAGGATCTGATTTTAGAGCCTTTTCAATCACAGTATTTCAAGTTACAAGTCAGATTTGAGTTTTTAAAGTGTTTAAGTGAAATTGTCTTAGTCCATTGGTTTCTGTCCCAAACTGTCTTGTTCATCACTAAATTTCGAGATCAATAATAGTTACAAAACTTGTTTCAGTTGTTGTTACTTGTTCTTAGCATAGCCTTTTTTTATATTTTCAATTTACTTGGCATTTGGATATGTTTAGATAACTAATTTTGATTCAAAAAATAATTTGTTCTGTCTATCTCGCTTCTGCTGAATTAGGTTCTGTCCCAAGTTAGTGATTTCAGATCTGCTTTTCAGCTTATTTGATTAGTGTTTTGAGTTGATTTCTTCTTCCTCTAGTAGATTAGGCAGTGTAGTTGTCTGTTTTTAATTTTTTGGGGTGTCTAGAGCTTAATTCTGAGCTTATTTTGGGTCTGCAAACAACCCCTTATTGCTCCTTTGATTGTTGCACTAATTCTTTCCATATTGGGGTTTTCACAGTTAATTATCTGCTTATCCTTTAGATTTTATTTTCTGCTGTTTGTGTCAAGTTGTAGTTTGTAGTTCATAGATCACTATTTTGCCTTTAGATAGTGCCTTGTAGAGCTTAATTAGGAGCTTATTTTGGCCTTCAATCACCCTTTCTGCCCCCCCTTGCTGCTATTACAGCAGATTCAAGTTAGTGCTTTTGATTTTCTTATTAGTTTATTAGTAGCCTTTAGGATTAGTATAGGATATATTGTTAGGTGTTAGTTTAGATAAGACCTTAGCTTATTAAGAGCTTTTCATTGGGACTGTTTGGCTAGTGCTTATAAGATTCTGTCAAATGCCTTTTAGCTTCTAGTTTAAACTTATTTGGTTGTTTTCAGTTGCAGTAGGTGTAATTTAGGTTATCTTAGCTTAATGTAGCTTTTGGTAGCTTATTGGTACTCTCTAGCTTATTTCCTCATAGATTGTTTCAGATCAGTTTGTGCCAAATAGCTTTCCCTGTGATCACAAGTTACATTTCATATTTTTCATAGCATCTCAGTATTATTTAGGACTTTTCTGTAATTTTTCATAATTTTCTGTAGCTTTTTGCTATTTTTCTGCATTTAAAAACAGTTTTTAGTACTTTTTAAAAGCTTTTAATTGAAATAATTTAGAAAATGATCACAAAAATTAAAAATTAATTTTATTAGGTTTCTAAAAATCAAAAAGTCATAAAAAGTATTTTTCCAGATTTTTCTTTGTTAAAATAGTATTTTCTTGGCATTTAATTAGTTTTAATTAGTTTTAAATACATAATAAATAGAGAAAAAAATCAGAAAAATTCAATTCCAGTTTTGAAAATTATTTTTAGTTAATTTAGATTTTTGAAAAATATTTTTGCAATTTTCTTGATAGTTTTAATAATTTTTAGCATTTTAAAAGTACAAAATTAGTTTTTAATTCAAATAAAATCAAGAAAAACCAAATAAATTAACTTTAAATTTAAAATAATTTTCAAATCATCTTTTTAGCTGTAGAAAATTGTTAGATCACTTTTAGGAGTTTAAATAGCTTAGTTTGCATTTTAATTCACGTTTTATTAATTACGTTATTTACGTTTTTAGTATACATTTGCATTCTTAGTTTAAATTCCTTGTTTGCACCATAGGTTTAAAAGTTTTAATTGCTTCCCTTTACCTTTCCTTACCCCGTATTTTAGAAATCATCAAAATTTCCCCTTTTCCCATTCAAATCCCGAATAACGCGACGTGAGTTGAAAATTCCGTTCATCCCTCGTTGGGAGAATGACCCGAGAAAATACATACCTTTGTATTTCTTCGGAAAATATCTTGTACGAAAACGAACTATCAGAGACCATACTCTTGATGTTAGCCCACGAACAATCACCTAAAAACAAAGCGTCGTCTGCAAAGAACAGGTGAGAGAGGGTCAGAGTGTTAACCGTAATACCTCGGTAGAGCCCATCGGAAATAGCATCTTCAACTGCAACATGAAGCCCTTCCATAGCTATGATGAAAAGAAATTGAGACAAGGGATCTCCTTGACGAAGGCCCCGGTTGATATGATATTCACATGTGGGACTCCCATTAACCATAATCGAAGCAGTAGCTGAGAATAGACAACCTTTAATCCATGAAATCCATTTCTCACTAAAACCCATAAAATTCATAACCCGGAATAAATAATCCCAAGAAACCGAATCGAAGGCTTTTTCAAAATAAATTTTGAAAACCACGAGTTTAGTCTTTTTTCGGTTACACCATTTAAGTACTTCGTTTACCATCAAGGGCCCATCAAGGATTTGACGTTGCTTAATGAAAGTGGACTGCTCGCGGCTAATAATAGAATCAATGACCTGAGCTAATCGGTTCGACAAAACTTTAGCAATGATCTTGTATTGGGCGCCAATAAGACTAATAGGGCGAAAGTCACTCACAACTATGGGATTAGATATCTTTGGAATTAGAGCAATGAAGGAGGTATTACATCCTTTTAGGATAATGCCTGTTTTGAAGAACTCTTGCACGAAGACGATGACATGGATTTTAATAGTATCCTAGAATTTTTTATAAAAAGCAAAAGAGAATCCGTCCTGCCCCGAAGATTTTTCCGAGCCACAGTCCCAAATAGCAGCTCAGATTTCAGATTCGGAGATTGGGGATATAAGGAAAGTATTCTGGTCATCATGAAGGGTTTTATAGATCGGACTTCAAGTGGTAATTTTTGCTACATCTCCTTTTTTAAGTTTAGCTTCAAAAAAGGAGTGAAAGGCATCTTTAATTCTATGAGGATCCGCAAGCCACTGACCTTCATGTTTAATGCCATGAATTGATAAAGTTCTTCGTTTCTGGTTGACGATAGCATGAATAAAGTTTGAGTTTTTGTCAGCTTCGATGCCCCATTTAACTTTGGCCTTCTGGGAAGTATCCAAGTTCTTTTTCAATTCAATGTTAAGAAGCTCTTTTAACCAAAGAGGAGGATGGGAATCAGATGTCAAATTATTGGAACCACTAGCCATAGCTGGATCAAATTCCTTAATCTTATTAAGAAGATCTTCCTTTTTCCGGGCTTGGGAAGATTTTTGGTTCTTGGACCAGTCTCTCAGGATAATTTTTAAGTTCTTCATCTTGTTCTTATAACCCACTGATGCAGATTTTACTGGCCATGTTTTAATATTTATATTGTCTCGTTATACCTATGGTCTACCCTAATGCACTAACGGGCAGTGTACCCGGTCGTGTGTAGTGTAGTAATTCGATAAAACCGAGGTCGTCCCAAGAGTTATGTGTGCGGATTTTAACTAAGTCTAGGTGTCACAGATTTTAGTAGGTTTTAAGGTGGAAATGATAAATTAACTACTAAAATAACGGAAATAAAAGATAGCAAGTAAAGGCGAGGGTTGTGATCAATAGAGGGGAAGTGTGCTAACCTAGTTAATTTTCCTATCATGTTAAGTTTACGTTTAGTTACTTCCAATTGCTTCAAGTGGGGGTTAAAGTCACTAGGACAGCATTTGGTCAGTTCGTCCTAACCTATCAGCAAACGTTTCCACTGGAGATCATCAGGTGACCCTTCGAAAGTCCAGTTGTTTTTAGTCCCCTAAGCCAAGTCATTAAGTGCCGCTATATGCAAGATTCATAACAATGAGTGCCCGGGCGCTAGCATCTTAAACACTCATCCCTAACTTCTTAAGTTCATTCAAACGGTAGGTGATCAGTTGGTCAAATCGCACAAGCGAAGAAGGGTCGTCAGTTGGTCAATTCTTACCCTTCCCACTCAGTCTAACTACTTAGGGTCATTTGGTCATATCTCCTAAGTAACTAGCCACTACCGCCATTCAAAACTACCGAAACAAGGGTAGCTACCAACAAACTATGCATGCATTAGAAACAATTATACGGAAGCAAAGTAAACATAAAAAAAACAATCAAGGAATCATAACTGGTGCTTAGCCGCTCATATTAACTAAAACAATCGATTCAATGTTTAACATATCGAAATACATGAATTGAAAGTAAAGAAATGATATAATGCTAATGCTTATCGTAGGGGAGTGATTTTTCCCTTGGAGATGACTCCGTATGCTCCTCAAGATCTGCCTTCAACCTTCTACCCACGTTCTCTGAATTGGTGTGTGAAGTGAATGAATAGAAATGCTGGAATTTGGGCAGTATTTATAGGCTAGATCTGGTTACGGCGTAACTTAAGTTGAGAGTTACGCCGTAACATCCAATTCTTCGTAATTTGCTTTGGAAAAGCTGGTTACGGCGTAACATCAGGAATGAGTTACGCCGTATCTTCAATAAATCATGGTTACGCCGTAGTTGTGACAAGAGTTACGGCGTAGCTTGCAGCGGCGCGGAACCTCATTTAACCTAATTAGTTACGGCGTAATCTTAGGATGGAGTTACGCCGTAAACTTCAGTTGAGTTGGTTTTCTGAGTCACGCTTCTGTTACGGCGTAATGTGAGAGGAGTGTTACGCCGTCACATCTTCAAAATGAGCATACTATCATATATCATCAATAAACTCTCCATATCCGCGTCTCATTAGCTCCAATGCTCGTAATTTACCTGAAAGTGAAATATAGAGGAAAACAAGCGTAAATCCATATAAATAATATAAAATACGAGCATTATCGGGGGAAATTGACACTTAATATTCAGGATTATTTGAGTTTATCAAATATCCCCCCACTTGAACTCTACTTGCCCTCAAGTAGACCTTATTAGATAGATTCCTAAAAAAATATCTCCCATTACCTGAAAAATATAAGTTTACAAATCCCTTATGCTAGAATAAAACAAAGCCGAACACCTCACAAAATGGGAACAAAACACTCAAATCTCTCAACTATTCTAAGTGTCAATTTCGCGGTGATCACTCAACACACAGTCATAGCATGTATTATATCATAAGCTTGGCGGTTACACAAATCTCCACCACTAGAGTTAAGGACTAAACAATTCTGGAAGGCAATATGGGTAGACACGACAAAGGTTATGGGTGAGTCGTCATTACTAACATGTCACGAAGAAGTGGAAAAAATCAATGATACATGACCAAATCCATGGCCAAGACACCAAAGATTGGTCGCTGCATTACCTAGACACGCTTCATGACTAAAGGGTAGGATAAGACATGGGATAAAATTGGTGTAAAATAAAATCAAGCAAATAGTCTAAATATATAACCAAGTCATCACCACTTACCGTTCGTCCAAAGTTCAAGTTTCGAAGTCAAGAAACCGGATCATGATAATACCTAGGTAGATGTGCCATTAGAGGACGTCATGATAGGCACATTACCAACTCCATTCTTCAAATGTGGCCGAGGTGGCCTCCTTGATACTAAATCTATAATAAGCTCATAACATAGTGCTTATAACTTCGCACTTTACAATCAATTAAATAACTATAACATTTTTTTTTCGAATCACATCATTTTTTTTTCAACAAACATAACAACTAAACATAACATCCCCCACTTGAGATGAACAATGAGAAATTGGGGGGTCTTCAATGATCTGTAAGAATATGTCGACGACGGAAGCGTGATTCCCGAACCTTTCCACTTGAACCTTGAACTTAGGCAAACAATGACTTCCCAATTACAAATAAAGACTATAGGGTAGGCTAAGGTGTAAGGTGTAACGAAACAATATGTTGGGTGAACAAAATGAAAGGAATGACTCAGATGGGTGTATCTAGGGGTATCTTGCCCTAAAGGTGAGTGCAACAAAGGTTTTAACATGGGGGTCAAGAAGTCGAGGTGACTAATCGATAGACACACAATGATAGGCTATTTGGGTGATAAGTACGGCGTAACGATAAGAATGAGTTACGCCGTAATTGTGGACAGATCAGGTCCCGTTCAGCATGCTGCAGCAAATTTTCTCCGTTTTCCTGCAAGATGGTTAAAAACACAAAACCCAACATAAATGGAAATAAAACAAATGAAAGGGATAATTTGGGTTGTCTCCCGAAAGAGCACTTTTCTTTATTTACGAGTCTTTAAGTTAGACTCAGAGCCATGGGTCTAGAAGTGCTTGTTTGTCATTTCGTGGATATGGGAATCTCCACGTTGAATCCAACTGATTAGATTCTCATCCCGCTTGTAGTCTGCCCCCAGTTCTAAACACCCCAAGTAAAAATTCTTGATCTTTTGGTAAGGGTGGTCAATACCCTTGGCCTTATCTTCATCACTAATGTCGAGCAGTGGCTGGGCATGGCTTAACTGCTTCTTAGTACACTTTTTAAAATTCTTAACAGTCCTTGGCATTTTAAAAACTGTTTTATCTTCGCCAATCTTTAACCATACTAGCCCTTCCTTCTCATTTTTATCTAGCCCAGATAGTTCTTGAAAGGGTTTCCCGAAAATTACCCCGGTTAACCCATCTTCCACGAATTCCCTAACGTCATCCAAAACCACAAAATCGACCAAAAATGAGTGAGTCCCAACAAAGACATGAATGTTTGTCGCAATCCCTAGGAAATTGTTTCCTTTATATTCAAGTTCTTTTTCCATAACTTGGTTGTAGCACTCTTTCGACATGATGTTTACTGGGGAATTTGTGTCGATGAACGGATGGAAATCAATAAACCCAATCTTGCATGAAATTTTTAGATAATAGGGGTTCCTATGATGGGTTCGAGTTCCCATCTCATAAAACTTAGGCTGGTCAGAATGTTAGAAAGTCTTTTCAGAGTTATTGTGCCAATGGACCATTTCAACGTCACTAGAGAAATCATCGGCACTGATTCCCAAGTCTTCTTCTTCTTCAAAATTGACAAACACATCAAAATCTTTCCCTAAAACTATCTCACCCAGATTTGAAGGATTCTTCGAGGGATCACTAAGAAACTCTTCCAATGCATCACCAAAATTGCCTATAGGGTCAATCGCGCAAACCTTTTGAGGGGAGGACAGAAGTTCTTTAGGTCTGAATGTAGCAACTTCCCCAATAGCTTCGAGAGTTATTTTTCGAGCGAAGACATCCACTTTTGCATGGGCAGTAGCGAGCATTGGTCTTCCTAAAATAATAGGTATCCTGTTGTCTTCGAGAATATCAAGAATCACGAAGTCAACCGGGAAGAGAAATGTTTTTATCTTTACCAATACATTCTCAATGATTCCCAAGGGTGATTGCATGGATCGATCGGCCATTTCAATTTTCATTTTGGTTGATTTAAGATCTCTGATACCCATACGTAGGAACATTGAACGAGTCATTATGCTTATGCTCGATCCAAGATCAGCAAGGGCGTTACACATATTGTGACTCCCGATCAATCAAGGGAGAGTGAAACAACCGGGATCTTTTTCCTTTTGTGGCAGTTCATTTCTTAAAACTGCTGAACATCTCTCGTTAAGTTGAACCGTCTCATTGAGATTGTTATTTAATTCCTGAAAAAATATTTTTAGGGTCAGTTCTAATGGAATTAACAAGAGGGATGTTTACCGGGAGAGCACCAATGTCAAGGAGTAAGAGTTTCTCTTTGCTGATTCTTCGTTTAACCTTCTCCGAGAAGGTAGTGGGCTCTTTAAAGTTTGTTTCAACTGTGTTGACAACTTCTTCTTCCCGTGCAACAAGGTAATCCATGATGGCTTTCGAGCATAAGTTCAAATTCTTCTCCAAACCCTTTATCTAGTCTTCATGAGTCTTAAGAGAAGAAACTGTGTTTTCCATGAATTTTTTCATCATTTTTTCAATTCTCTCTTCTCATTCCCTTGATTCCTCCATATGGTCAATGATCATCTTTTCTAAGTTGTTTCCAATCTTGGCCCCAAATACACTCTTTACTTTTTCAACCTTACAAGCTTCACTTTCATTGGCCTTTTCCAGCCTCCGCTTTTCGAAATTTCACCATAATTATATTCTTGCTCTGTCAATGTTTTCATCACTTTATGATCGAAATTATCCTTTGGTCCATACCTTGTCTCCATATGCCATTTATAGAAATGTTCAGAAATCCGTCGAATACACTCCAAAGCTTGGTCGGGTGTCATGCTCGGAATAGGTCTAGGAGAATCGAGTAATTCACGGGTTTCTGCTTTAATTCCCCTATAAAAGACATAGACGATTTGGTGCTTGTTCAGGTCATGAGTAGGGCATCGGTAAAGCAGCTCATTGAATCTTTCCCACGCTTGATACAATGTTTCTTCATTCTCTTGAACGAACTGATGGATTTTACCGAGAAGTTTAGCCATCTTTGAAGGAGGGCAAAACTGTTGAACGAACTCTGTTCTTAATTGATCCCATGTTTCCTTGTATTCGGAAGGGAGTCTATTATACCATCTTTTTGCAGTTCCTGTAAGAGTCATAGGAAAAATTCTTGCGGTAACCGAATAGCTAGGGATATTCCAGATGCTAAAAAGGGATGACAAGTAGAGTACTTCTTCCACATGATTTTGAGCATCCTCATTCTCGTCTCCTAAAAACTGCAACTCGTGTAATTCCTGAATAAATTGGTCCGGAATGGAGAATTTTTCCACATTAGAGTCTTGTGTGAAGGCTCGTTTACAGTCCACATTGGGCTGCTCCATGGTTATTCCCTTGATATTAATTTCATTAATGACTTTAGGTTCTGCATCAGATTGGTCAGATTCGTAAAATGAGAAAATATTATGAATAGGAATGGGTGAGTAAACGTTTTTCATCCAAAATTGTTTTTCCGGATCATCGAACGGGGTAGCCAAAAATGGCTTGGAGCTTCTAGTCTTGAATCATGACATTATAAGAAATAAAATTAAAAATAGACTTAATAAAAACCCTAATATAACTCCCCGGCAGCGGCGCCAAAAACTTGATGCCGGTTTTACTGACCAGGTTTTAATATTTATATTGTCTCGTTATACCTATGGTCTACCCTAATGCACTAATGGGCAGTGTATCCGGTTGTGTGTAGCGTAGTAATTCGGTAAAACCGAGGTCGTCCCAAGAGCTATGTGTGCGGATTTTAACTAAGTCTAGGTGTTACAGATTTTAATAGGTTTTAAGGTTGAAATGATAAATTAACTACTAAAATAACAGAAATAAAAGATAGCTAGTAAAGGCGAGGGTTGTGATCAATAGAGAGGAAGTGTGCTAACCTAGTTAATCTTCCTATCATGTTAAGTTTACGTTTAATTACTTCCAATTGCTTCAAGTGGGGGTAAAATTCGCTAGGACATCATTTAGCCAGTTCGTCATAACCTATCAGCAAAGGTTTCCACTGGAGATCATCAGGTGACCCTTCGAAAGTCCAGTTGTTTTTAGTCCCCTAAGCCAAGTCGTTAAGTACCGATACATGCAAGATTCATAACAATGAGTGCCCGAGCGCTAGCATCTTAAACACTCATCCCTAACTTTTTAAGTTCATCCAAACGGTAGGTGATCAGTTGGTCAAATTGCACAAGCGAAGAAGGGTCGTCAGTTGATCAATTCTTACCCTTCCCACTCAGTCTAACTACTAAGGGTCAGTTGGTCATATCTCCTAAGTAACTAGCCACTACCGCCATTCAAAACTACCGAAACAAGGGTAGCTACCAACAAACTATGCATGCATACACTAGAAACAATTATACGAAAGCAAAGTAAACATAAACAAAACAATCAAGGAATCATAACTAGGCTAGCACCAGAGGTGCTTAGCCGCTCATATTAACTAAAACAATCGATTCAATGTTTAACATATCGAAATAAATGAATTGAAAGTCAAGAAATGATATAATGTTAATGCTTATCGTAGGGGAGTGATTTCTCCATTGGAGATGGCTCCGTATGCTCCTCAAGATCTGCCTTCAACCTTCTACCCACGTTCTCTGAATTGGTGTGTGAAGTGAATGAATAGAAATGCTGCAATTTGGGCGGTATTTATAGGCCAGATCTGGTTACGGCGTAACTTAAGTTGAGAGTTACGCCGTAACATCCAATTCTTCATAATTTGCTCTGGAAAAGCTGGTTACGGCGTAACATCATGAATGAGTTATGCCATATCTTCAATAAATCATGGTTACGCCGTAGTTGTGACAAGAGTTACGGCGTAGCTTGCAGCGGCGCGGAACCTCATTTAACCTAATTAGTTACGGTGTAATCTTAGGATGGAGTTACACCGTAAACTTCTGTTGAGTTGGTTTTCTGAGTCACGCTTCTGTTACGGCATAATGTGAGAGGAGAGTTAAGCCGTAACATCTCCAAAATGAGCATACTATCATATATCTTCAATAAACTCTCCAAATCTGCCTCTCATTAGCTATAATGCTCGTAATTTACCTGAAAGTGAAATATAGAGGAAAAAAAAGCGTAAATCCATATAAATAATATAAAATACGAGCATTATTGAGGGAAATTGACACTTAATATTCATAATTATTTGATGTTATCACCCACTATCGGATTGGGAGCATAATCTGCCACATTGCTCTCCCCAAAGTCAGTGATGATGGCACATAGGTGCTGGTCGAGAAGCCAAGAATTGAAAAGTTTAAAAAGAGTTGGACTGAAGTCAACAGTAGAATTCGAAAAAACAATTGGTCTATGATCCGAAATGTGACAATCAAGAACCTGAGCTGAGTAGTTGCGCATGTGGGATGAAGAGTTTTCAGTGATCAGGAATCGGTCAAGTTTGCTTAATTTATCGCTACGTCTATTAATACGAGTGAACAAATGTCCTCCATGAGGGATTTCCCATAAGAGGGCATCATTGATGAATTGGTTAAAGACATTAGCCGAATTTGAGTTAAAGACCGTACCAATTCTATCTGAGGCAGTTCGGACCACATTGAAATCCAAAAAAATAATGTAGTGGCCCGGGTTACCTTCCTTAAATTCAAGAATCCGATTCCAATAAGTTTCTTTTTTCCTATCATGTTGAGGAGCATAAACGTTTACCATGTAACAATGCATTTGAGTGGAAATCCTGTGACCTTCAACAATGAGAACGTTATCGAATGGGAAGACGTTAATCATTGCAAAAGAGTTTGGATCCCAAATAGAAACCAGTCCGCTTGATCTACCAACATAGGAGCAAGCAGCATACTCGAACTGGAAATTTTCCCATAAACATTTTACAATGAAAGGATCAATCATAGGCGAGTGTATCTCTTGAATTCCAAGAAATGAAATGTTGTGTTTGTTACATAGCTTAGAGTTAGCTTTGCATTTGCCCGCTCCCATTCCACAAGAGTTGAAGGTCATTATGACAACGTAGAGGGGGGGGGGGGGGTGAATACGTTTCCGTTTCAAACTTAAAACTTTTGTATCAAATATAGTATAAACCATCGCATTTGCTAATCTCGAAGCGAGGATGCATTTAACGCATTACGGCATGTAAAGCCAACCCCTTAATATCACATAAGATTCTGCAAGATTAATGGTTCATTATAAATTAAGTTTCACCATTATTAGTTCGATTTGTTTTTCTTGATCAAGCGTGTCATAATATGTAAAGTGTTAAATATAGTTTATGACTATATGAAAGACCAAGTATGCATCACAAACATAAACATCAACCACATAGACAACAAACAGTATAAAGCAAGAATAAAAGTAAAGCGATAAGTAAAAGAATAGACAAACCAACACGAGGATTTATAGTGGTTCGGTCACGAATCTCCTCTTCGCCCTACTCCACTCCCCGAGTATCCAACTCGAGAGTTACTTCACTAGATCAACAAACTCCATTCTTGGCGGAGAAAACCTTACACAACGTCGCTTACACTTTTTCCGGTACTAAGCTAAACACTGAGTTCTTCCACGAGGTAGAACTAAACCTATCACAATGTCGCCTACACTTTATCCGGTACAAGTCTAGATACCGAGTCCTTCCACGAGGTAGAACCAAACCTATCACAATGTCACTTACACTTTATCCGGTACAAGGCTAGATACCGAGTCCTTCCACGAGGTAGAACCAAACCTATCACAACGTCGCCTACACTTTATCCGGTACAAGGCTAGATATCGGGTTCCATTACAAAGGAGGAACCATTACCCGACCAACACGACACATCTATGACACCCGTTATGTTTTGTGGCCCAACATAACAAACCTTGTGTTTTATGGCATAAACACATAAACCATCTAATCTAGTTATAGATACAAGAATATGATACTAGACAATATCCAAGACAATGTGTCTAATGGATATGAAATCCTAAACTAAACATCAAGAACACAAAGCATGATGTAGTTAGTCTTCTATGAATGAAGATGACAAGTTTCCCAAGATTGTTGTAGAAGATCTTCATGTGCGTGTATGATTGTGATGGGTGATCACTTGAGTAGGTAAGGATGCAAAATCTCTAGGCTTGCTTTGGAGGATCACTTCGGGAGTATGCTTACAACAAATGAAAGTTAGAAGCATTATGATCATATGAGATGAGGGTGGTTTACATGTTTCCTAATGATCTAAATATGCTAGAAATGGTGGAGAGAAACTATGTGTGAAGGTGTGAAGAAATGGTAAGAAGTGGTTTGCTATTTATAGGCAAAAAGGCCAAGACAAGTTTCTGCCCCAAAGATCCCTTCTGAGAGAGATCCAGCCCTTGTAATACAAGGGATCCGTGGGCAATTAGAGAGATCCGTGGGACGCTCCTCTTTACCCATGGGTTATGGGTCATGGATCATGGGTCATGGATCATGGGTCATGGGTCATGGACTTGAGTGCCCACCAAGGTACAATGTATCTAGATATTGGGTTATGGGTCTTGGGTCATGGGTCATGGGTTTTACCCAACACATTTACTTATGTTTATGTATTTTATAAAATGTAAGTAACCAAAATTAATTAAGTGTTTTATAAACTATTAACTAAACATGTTTAATGGTTTGTTAGGGGTTTGATCATAACGCAACATAACAAACATGTACGAACCTGTGTTGTAGCATACAAGGACTTGAGTCGTCGAGAGGTGTTGAAAGTATGTTGAGACAAAATATAATTACAAGTAACTTATACATTTTACGTTATGTATTACAAGTTACATGTTTGTCATCAACAAAACAAACGAGACTGTATAGATTAAATATCGTAATATTTGCACTAACAATCTCCCATTTTTTGATGATGACAAACTATATGTAAACGTAATAGATAGACAAAATGGCAAAGATTACTTGTGTCCGTACTTCCTATACATTACCTTCTCCGTTTACACTCTTCTCCCCCTTTTGTCGTAACAAAAAGGGTGTGTTCTTGGAGTTTAAACTTAACTTCTCCCAAGAATGGCGAGTTTGCATCATCCCTAGTGAAGTTAAATTGAAAACACCTTATTGCTCCAATTGGCACACCACGCCAATACCTTCAACACGAAACACTAATGGAGGAAGAGAAGAATTATCAACAAGATTCACTTCAGTGGTCTTGATGATGACGAAGCTTAGCAACTCATGACCTTGAGCTTTGCACATCTTCAAGAGGTGGTGATCTCGCCTTTAAGAGGAACCTAGAGAATCACAAAAAAAATAAAAAAAATAAATAATACATAGAAAGATCCTTTGAATTATAACCATTGTTTCCAACGGATTAACGGATCAAATTTTTGAGGCTTAACCTACATCAAGGTTAGTGTTAAGGAATGAAAAAAAAATGATGAGAAAGAAATCTCCCTTTTGTTGAAACATAAAGGAATTTTGAAGAATGAATGTGTGCATGCTCCCCCTTGTTAAGGGCGTCAAGTATTTTAGGAAGATAAGACGAAAGTATTGCAAAATTTGCAATGTTTTTGCTTTGACGAAAGCTCCCCTTTATTGAGGACGTTAAGCGCTCCTAGTATGTTTTGAAAATCTACAAAAAAGTTAGTGAAAAAATATATTCTTCGTTGGACGAGTAAGTCATATGATGCACTTTGTAGATGCTCGACGGAAGCTCCCCCTAGCTCGAGGGCATCAAGAAGAACCTACAAAAAAAAATAAGTAGACCTCGTCCGAAGACAAGTGTGCCGTATACAAACCCATGTATATGAGTGAACCTACAAAGAAAAAAATTAGTGTAAAATTTTGTCCATATATAGACGAGAATCCCATACACATCAAAGTGTATAAATATGAACCTACAAAGAAAGGATTAGTGTCAAAAAGAGAATAATCCTACTACTTGCATCATCATGGTTGGTTTAGGGGTTGTAAGATTGTTCAAGGTAAGAAAATAAATGTATTTTGGGATGAGACGCATTTCATTACGAAATTCACTTGGCTTTTGACAACATAGATGTTTGTGGAGGATGGTTGAGTGACCATGAATTGTAGTGGTAGTGAGACACTTGTAGAATGTGGTTGACACAAGTAGCTTGTGGTTTGAGGTTGTGGTTGACACAAGTAGGATGTGGTAGAACATGATACATACTTCATCACGTAGTTCATGAACTAGACCTTGGGCACGGTGATAATGATAGAAATCATCATTATGACTTAAAGGTATGAAAGTTGTGGTAGAGGTGATGAGAGATCAAGTTTTACTAGGTAATAAAGTGACTCAAGAGTAGCAAGGGATGGTGATGAAAGGTATCAAGGTGACTCTTTTTGTTGACTCGGTTGATGACTCAATAGAGGTGGTAGACATGATGACTTTGTGACTAGTGACAAAAGTGGAGGAAGATGGTTAGGATGATGCAAGATTAGAAAAATAAAAAAAATGTACGAATGAGCACAACTAGACTTGATGATGAAATCGACCATTGTCAACCTACAAGACTCCAAATGAGTTAGTACAAAAGGAAAACATTTATACAAATGGAGAAATTGTTCACATAATATCATGTAAAGAAAAGAAAGAACACGTAAATAATCACATAAACGCAACTCATTTATAAACATACAAGAAACTGATAATCCTAAGTGTTGAGCAAGTGTTTGAGTGGAAAAAGAAAATTTGAAATGATTATCTCAAGAGATGATGTACCTTCTGTTCCCCGGTTCCCTCACTAGAGGGATTCGGCTAGCTTTAGTCTAAGGATCCGGCTAACAGATGAGGTGAAAAGGAGGTGATTGGATTCTATCAAGGTCTAGCACCCACCTATCCTAAGTTACTCAGTCTATTAAGTGTCTTACATGGCATGAGACCTAAGTGGTCAAGACTAATGAGTGAGATTTGTCAATGATGGCTTTTATGGGGAAAATGGAGTTTTAGAAACACAAATGACTGATCATGGATGACACTAAGTGTTTTAAGGATGGCTAATGATCATAGAGACTAGATGGTGATCAAAGTAAAATTTAGAAAATTCCTTAAAAATCACAAGAAATGAAAAACTAGTTTTTAGAGTATTTTAAGGTAGAGATGACTAAAATCAATTTGTCAAAATTGAGAGAAATATCAAACTAAGTGTTTTGAGATGAGAGGAACAATGTGTAAACATTGGAGCAGAAAGATGGTGAGTTTTTAAATAATGATAAATCAAAAATACTTTGAATGTGATCCTAAGTCGTCTATGAGTGAATGTGAGATCAACTGAGCCTAAGGAAAGTTTAAGTGATCCTAATGTAGCATGTTTAACTAGTCCAATAAGGTCTGGAAGGTTGGATTGATGCAAGGAGACTAAAAAGGAACTTCTGTCCATCCGGATCCCACGGATCCTTCACTTGAGGGATCCGTCTAGTTATATCTAAGGGATCCGGCGTCTGAGACAGATTTTCTTAACAGAATAATTTCAAAATTTTGCTCTATGTTTTGAATTTTAAAACTAATGATTTCTACAGCAAGTATACATATATACAAGTTAAGCATAGCAAGGAGAGCATGTAGAAATAACATATAGGCAATCAAATGAGATTGAGCTCACAAATAACACAGAGGTTTAGCAAACTTAACGAGCACTATTCAAGACACTCAAAACATATTTATGATCTAGATTAGTAAATTATTTACACTAACAATGGCATGTAAGGTATGTGTCTAGAAGAAAAGGGCAAATGATGGTGTTAAAGACAAAAGAGTTGTAAGGTGTTAGTTTAGGACAATCTAGACTATATTTAGATCAATAAAGTGGAGTTGTTGTTTGGAAGAGTAAGTGTTGGATTTAGTAAAGCTTAAAGCAAGTATGGTTTTGTGAGTTGGTTTTAGCTAAGAGATGTTTGCCTATGTGTTAGTATTGAAGAGTAAGAAACACATGTATATGCATCCTTAAGAAAGTGAATTGTTTAGAAGGTTGTTTTGGTCAATGGAAGCAATGAGCTATGTATAGTCATTACGGATGGTGATTAGCATACAATGAACTTCATCCATGAAGTCATGTAGCTCTTCTCAATCAAAGCAAGATAATCGCTTGATGAGGCAAATGGTTGTGATTAACTAAAAGAAAAATCAATTTTACAACTTGTTTGATTTGTAATCCTAAGACAATGCAAAGTATTTCCATTGTAAACTTACTTTAGGAAAACATAGGAGTATAAATTTCTCAATTGAGAGAATGAATATGAAACTATTACTAGCGGTGCTCAATTACGGCTAAACACGACCATTTTTACGGGCGATTCCACATACCCAGCTTCTATAATGGAAGCAATTCAACCGTTAGGTCAAATTGAGTTTCTAGTGCAACAAGTTCTCCAGTATTCATTCTCAAGTTAGGAAATTTTATATTCCTACAATGACTTATCGAAGAGTAACAATGATGATACTTTGCTTTGTTTTTATTAATATTATGCTTGAAACAACTAAGGTGACGAAGGTGTCATGTTTAAAAAAATAATTAAACTTGTCCATATGGTGAACAAAAATTGTTGGATGAGCTAGTTCAACATATGTTGTTGGAAAGCTCAAGTTTAGATTTCCAGATATGAACAATTATATTTGCGTTGCAAAATAATTTACTTGAGTATATCGGATGAAATAATCAAGTTGTCAATCCTACTATAAAGCTTGGAAAGCGATCATGAAAAGGAAAACGGGAGAGTACATCATCAACACAAGTGTAGGTTATGATCCGATGTACATTCTTGTTGTTTTTAGAAAACGACACAAGAAAATATGAAATCAAGAAATCATATAAGCACATAAAACATTTATGTTACACACATGCCAAACTCAACTAGAAGCCATTTAGTATATTACATGTTTTAAACATTTTTCAACTTATATGACGTATCTAAGTATTTAAACTAACATTTTCGACACAACTAGATGTTATCCCAAACACTCCTTCAAATAGCACATTGATTAGTAGAATATTACTAAATCGACAAACAAGAGAATGAATAGCAAGGTAAGGAAACTACATATGTTATTCAATCAAACAAGCACAAAAGCTATTTGAGATAAGCAAATAATCAAGTAATGCAAGGTAAGACAAATATAAACATGTATACCAAGCTTGATTAGTTTCTTTTATATTTATAAATATGATCAAAACCTTAATTTCGAAAGAGGACACATTGTTATTCAAAGACGAAAACATCCGTCTCCAATAGATCAAAAGTTTGTGCAAAAGTTATGACAGAAAAATGACTTTCTATTATAAATAAATGATTCTGTAAATTTCTCTTTTGAATCAGTTTATGAAATCATTTTTAAATGAAAGTAGACTAAAATACCTTCAAAACGATAGGTGGCACGACTTCTATGAACTTATGGTTAATTAGTTACGAATTTTTGAAATTTAGACAAAAACTGTCTTCTGTACCACGGATCCGCCGGATCCCTTCCAAAAGGGATCCGCCCTTTGATAACAAAGGGATCCGCGGATCTGACATAGATTTACAGAAATTCATGTTTTGACCCAACGAAAAGGTTTAGCCTTTTTAGACTTTTTAGTGAAGTTATATTACCCATTTTAATCTTTATTCAAGCTTGATTAACAAGATATCTAACAACAAAACTTCAAAGACAAAAAAATCAACAAAACACTTTTCACATTATGCTTGACTTCAGCAAAAATTTGATACAAGGACCTTACTCGTTTTGAAAACCATTTATTTTTAAAAACTAGAGCCAACCCGCTCTTATACCAATTGTGAAAACGTAGAGGGGGGGGGGGTGAATACGTTTCCGTTTCAAACTTAAAACTTTGTATCAAATATAATATAAATAATCACATTTGCTAATCTTAACGCGAGGATGCATTTAACGCATTGTGGCATGTAAGGACAACCCCTTAATATCACATAAGATTCCGCAAGATTAATGGTTAATTATAAATCAAGTTTCACCATTATTAGTCCGATTTGTTTTTCTTGATCAAGCGTGTCATAATATGTAAAGTGTTAAATATAGTTTATGACTATATGAAAGACCAATTATGCATTACACACATAAACATCAACCACATATACAATCAACAATATAAAGCAAGAATAAAAGTAAAGTGATAAGTAAAAGGATAGACAAACCAACACGAGGATTTATAGTGGTTCGGTCACGAATCTCCTCTTCGCCCTACTCCACTCCCCGAGTATCCAACTCGAGAGTTACTTCACTAGATCGACAAACTCCATTCTTGGCGGAGAAAATCTTACACAACGTAGTTTACACTTTTTACGGTACTAAGCTAAACACCGAGTTCTTCCACGAGGTAGAACTAAACCTATCACAACGTCGCCTACACTTTATCCGGTACAAGGCTAGATACCGAGTCCTTCCACGAGGTAGAACCAAACCTATCACAACGTCGCCTACGCTTTATCCGGTACAAGGCTAGATACCGGGTTCCATTACAAAGGAGGAACCATTACCCGACCAACACGACACATCTATGACACCCGTTATGTTTTGTGGCCCAACATAACAAACCTTGTGTTTTATGGCACAAACACATAAACCATCTAATATAGTTATAGATACAAGAATATGATACTAGACAATATCCACGACAATGTGTCTAATGGATACGAAATCCTAAACTAAACATCAAGAACACAAAGCATGATGTAGTTAGTCTTCTATGAATGAAGATGACAAGTTTTCCAAGCTTGTTGTAGAAAATCTTCATGTGTTTGTATGCTTGTGATAGGTGATCACTTCAGTAAGTAAGGATGCAAGATCTCTAGGCTTGCTTTGGAGGATCACTTCGGGAGTATGCTTACAACAAATGAAAGTTAGAAGCATTATGATCATATGAGATGAGGGTGGTTTACATGTTTCCTAATGATCTAAATATGCTAGAAATTGTGGAGAGAAACTATCTGTGAAGGTGTGAAGAAATGGTAAGAAGTGATTTGCGATTTATAGGCAAAAAGGCCAAGACAAGTTTCTGCCCCAAGGATCCCTTCTGAGAGGGATCCGGCCCTTATAATCCAAGGGATCCGTGGGCAATTAGAGGGATCCGTGGGACGCTCTTCTTTACCCATGGGTTATGGGTCATGGGCCATGGACTTGAGTGCCCACCAAGGTACAATGTATCAACACATTGGGTTATGGGTCTTGGGTCATGGGTCATGGGTTTTACCCAACACATTTACTTATGTTTATGTATTTTATAAAATGTAAGTAACCAAAATTACTTAAGTGTTTTATAAACTATTTAACTAAACATGTTTAATGGTTTGTTAGGGGTTTGATCATAACGCAACATAACAAACATGTACGAACCTGTGTTGTAGCATACAAGGACTTGAGTCGTCGAGAGGTGTTGAAAGTATGTTGAGACAAAATATAATTACAAGTAACTTATACTTTTTACGTTATGTCTTACAAGTTACATGTTTGTCATCAACAAAACAAACGAGACTGTATAGATTAAATATCGTAATATTTGAACTAACAGTCATAACATTCATGATTGACCGTGATTAACTGCAATACTGTTGATAAGATTTTTGAGGTCGTTTGTGCTCCCTTCCATGTCATAACCCAAGACTTTTCCCATTTCAATTTGTGAGACAAGAGCTTCAATCATTGATCCGTGATTACTAAACGCTTTGGAGTGAGACTTGCTTGCTCGTGACGAAGATGTTCTTTGGAAAGATGAGGAAGTTTTGTGGGGGTTCTAATGTTTCTTATCGAAACCAAGAGGTTTTGAAAGTGATTCGTAATCACCTTTTATATCATCTGATGTTTCTGAAGGCATTTGCTTTTGACCTTCCATAAAATTTTTCCTTGGAGAAGTAACATAGTGATCTTTGTTCTCTACTGCATCTGCCCAAGAAGATTTTTGGTTACAATCAGCGTTCTTCTTCTTGATCTCCTTGTTTTCACATATCTCACCTTCCTCCTCTTCCATTGCACCACCTTCCTCATAGACGTCTTCTTGTTCATCTGGTATTCCCATATCAGACATCTTTTCTGATAAAGAATACATAGCTTCAATATCTGTACCCAGCCAACGAATTCCTTCACTCTCACATTGTGAGATTGACTATGGATCAGAACTTTACAGGTTTCATTGATATGGCCTTGGGTTTTAGTTCTAATACATATCCTGCCCATTGCAACATTGTCATTTGGATCATCATCAACAAAAGTGGCTCTCCCCATGTACAAGCAATCTTATTGAATGCTTTAGGGGTCCAAGCATTAAGTGGGAGACAACCAATTTCAATCCAAACCATGCAATCATCAACTTTAAAAGATTGTGTGACGTGTTTCATTTGAGTAAAATACCAAGCCATCTCTGAAGTTTTTGGCAAGACTTAATACTATCGAATTCAAGCCACAACCACATACCATCAATATATTTGGCTTGAAAATCATAAAAACCTTCTTTTCTCAATACATTATTAATGTTGAGAATGAGATGAACGTCTCTAGTCTTTACGAGAATCACATTCCTCATTTCAAGTATCTCTATCAGATCAGATGCATCTAAGGTCACAGATTTGAGAATAACGGTTTCTTTTGATTCCTGATTTTGCGAGATCTTACCATTCAACGCCGTCGCATATGAGCGATTAGGGTTTGCATGAGATGAGGTAGGGACAGGTTTGGTTTGATTATGTGAGTGGGGTGAGTTTTTTGTGTTGGTTTGGGTGCTTCATTATGTTTTCTTTCAAAACGAGCCATGGTAGCAAACAAATGATATATCCAAATCCAGATCTTGTTGAGATCATCAATCAAGATCTGGTGTTTTTGACTTTCAAAAACCTAACAAAAGCAAATCTATGCCCAATTTTTGAAAGTTTGCGCGTGATGTATACATCAGCCACCGCTCCATGTTCATTGCATGTTTTCCATGGATCCGTAGAGCCCAGGGATGTTGGGAAATTTGTGATGTATACCGTTGTTGAAAGATCCTGAAGATTTTTGTGATTAGGGTTTTTTTGAGGGTGAGCGCCGTTCATGATTTCTTACGACAAAAATTAAACTTGATGGTTTACTTAAAACATCTTAAAGTAGCATTATAAACGAGACAAAGTTAGTATTATTTTAGAGTAGCATTTTCATTAACTTCAATAAAAAAGATATTAATATATCATTTCCCTTTTTCAATTGGGAATTAATTTACACATTTTGAAATTTGATTAGGACATTTTATTTCTGCACTAAATACTTATACAATATTAAATATTTTACTTAAACTGTTTGTACATTAAGTGTCTAAATAACTTTTTTTGATGTGCAATCATTAGCCTTTTCAAGTAGCGTGCAGATACAAAGAAAATTTAAAGTTTGAGAAGTTATATTTCCTCGTGCTTTTATATTTTTTATTATTATTATCAAATACTTCTGCTAAAAAGATTTTTTTCGATGGCAACAGTTTGAGAAGTAAGAAAATGTTTCTTCCGAATTTTTCTTTAAGACATGTGTTTTAATTCTAATACTCATGGTGGTTTTTTTTATTAGCTTAGCAGCGAGATTTTGACTCCATATGGCTCCGAGTAAATTGCAAAAATCGTCCTCGTGGTTTAGTCAAATTGCAGATTTCGTCCGTACTGTTCATTAAGTGCAAAAACAGTCCTTATTTGACACTGTTTCGTCCAGTTTTGGTCCCCCGAAACTAACACCGTTAGTTTTCGTCCAGTTTTGAACATACGGACGAAATCGCAATTTGGCTAAACCACGAGGACGATTTTTGCAATTTACTCAAATAAAAATCTCAATTTTAATTTTTGGAAAAAGTTGACCCGCATTAACCGAGTTGGCGGATTTAGTCATTTTTTGTTCGATTTATACTCGATTTAGCCGATTTTTTAGACTATGCCAATTTTTACAACACCGAACATCGATATGCAACTATGTCATTAAAAACGAGTATGTCATTGCAACTATGTCGCCGTGGAGGGATGACTCTCTCTCTCGGGTACTCGGCTAGTCTATATCTATACTACTTATAATGGAGGGATGACTCTCTCTCTATTCTAATTTTTTAAGATTTCCATATATAGATTTTAAGCAAATACAACTACTTAAGCTATATGTATAATTACTTTATGCATAAACACCTACACATATTGATTGGTCAACATTTGTAATTAATGTCGTATTTAATTTACCCCTTCACTAAAATATACAACAATTTAACCACAATGTACAATCTAATCAAACTACTAAGCCAAACGGATAAAAACGGACAAAAACGTAATTTTTTTCCCGTTTTCATTTTTGTCCATTTTTATTCGATTTTATCTGTTTATATAAAAAATTATTATATAAAAACTCGAACAAAAGCGTAATTTCTTTCCCATTTATATAAATAAAAACCGTAGAAGAAAACGGGCAAAACAAACCAAAACGGATAAAAACAAACAAAATCGTAAGAAAAACAGATAAACAGTAAAAGAAAACAAACAAAAATGGATGAAAACAGATAAAATCGGATGAAAATGGAAAACAAAAATGAAAACGGGAAAAAAATAACGTTTTGAATAATTTTATCGTCAAGTAACTTTTTTTCGAAAATGTTTTTATATAAAAATGTTGTTTTATATGAAACGTTTTTATATAAAAAAAACTTTTTTACTGTAATATTCTTACATAAAAACATTTTTATATAAAAAAAACTTTATATAAAAACGTTTTATATAAAAACATTTTTATAAAACATTTTTATATAAAAAACAGAGTAAATTGCAAAAATCGTCCTCGTGGTTTAGCCAAATTGCAGATTTCGTCCGTACTGTTTAAAACTGGACGAAAACTAACGGTGTTAGTTTCGGGGACCAAAACCTGACGATTAATCAAATAAGGACTGTTTTTGCACTTAATGAACAGTACGGACGAAATCTGCAATTTGGCTAAACCACGAGGACGATTTTTGCAATTTACTCTATGGCTCCATATATCTCAAGTTTGAATATTGTTTGTTGCAAGTAATATTAAAGTGGTTATGCCAAAACTCTCATAGGAGATTATCTTTATTCGCATTAAGTGACGTGACGATGTACTCAAACTTCGTAAATTAATTGATCAAATAAAAAAAAAATCATAATATTAACTTAAAAATGTCAGTATTTGTATATTTTTATTATTTATATCAGATTATATCACTTTTAAGATTATAATAGATAAGTTTGTTCTAGCTATTTAATAAATATCACCAAATATGGAGAGTTGATATGCACGTCACAACAGATGCATATATGATGTTGTATCATATGCATTACAAATATGATTTTATGATGTACACATCAGTTTTGATAGTGCCGATATCACCTCTCATATAGTTTTCTTTTTCATAAACAATATATTAACTAAAAAATCCATCTAAACTACACTTATTTGTTCCAAGCAAAACATGACACCTTAATCATTTGGTTAAACAATAGAACATTTTAATATATCGCCAAGACATGTATGATCATATACGGATTAGGATCCTTTAAAGTTTGTCTCTCATGTTTTGTAATGTTGAACCAATCAAATTAAAGAAAACTAAATAGTGTGGCCATCATTTAGTAAAATATGAGACCCATTAAATTCTTTCTCTCACAAAATGTTAACATGAGAAAAACATGAGAGATTTGAAAATGAGAGGATCTCAATCCATCATATACACCGGTCGATTCCTAGATTCACTCAAGCGTACATTTGTTCGATTAAATAGGTACTAATGTAATATGTTAGTTTAATTTGTGTTAGAACAAACATTGACTTCATTATCTATATATAATATATACATAATACACATTCAAGCACATGCGATATGTATACATACACATGGACTGATGGACACCATGTGTATGATATAAAACATACACATTTGAAATAAACACAAAACAAAACAAATAATTAGAACCAAATTATTAAGAGAGAAAAACGCCATAATTAATACCCAAAACCATGCATGTGCTCCCGACTAGCTTATATTATTAATGAAAACGACAACGGGTCAGATACATGATGGCTACCTTTTTCTCGTTTTGACCTGTAATTATTTTCATTAACTAAACGGAATACAAGTGGGAAGAAACAATAAAAGCAATTTATACATTTATACAAACAAGCAAATTACACACAATGAGTTTAACAACTTTCTATAAGTTGGACTTGGAGGTGTCAAGCATTCGAGCAGCCGGTACCAAATGTTACTACAAGAAAAAGGCTTTAGTTACGAGTGAAAAATCATCACTAATTATGGAAAATTCGTCACTAAACCAACTTAGTCACGAAAATCAAGGTCGTCACTTGTCGTCACTATAGCTCCGTCATTAAGTTAATAGTGACGAAATTGGAATTTGACACTAAATTTAGTGACGAGCTAAAGTCGTCACTTATGGGTGTGTGACAACCCATTTCGTCACTTAATTTCATCACTAAAGTGGCTAAAGTCGTCACTATTTGCTGGAATTAGTGACGAAAGAAAGGCGTCATTTTTTGGGTGAACTTAACGTCCAATAGTGACGAAATACTTCGTCACTTTCCAAAATCCTATATCCCGATAATGCGGTACCTACAATTGTAAATATGGGTATTTATAGACTGAAAATGCAAAAAGACATTTGTTTAGTCAATAATAAGAAATTACTTGATCCGTAACAAAGCCGAAACATCATTTATGTCCAATAATTATTTGATTTGTAGCATATATACTTCCAACAAGAAAGTTACAAAGAGATAATCAAGATTCTGTAAGAGAATCCTCTAGTGGTAAACTGTTAGTACAAGTATATCATGCATTTAAACATCAGCTTGCATTATTATCCTCCTTCTAATCTTCAACTAAAAATCATCTTGAGCCTCATCATAATCTTCATAATCCTCAGTCCCCTGCATAAAAAATAATAATTTCAAAGCACATCAGTTACATTATCGAAATCTCAAAGAGAAACCACTGCATCGTCTTAGTTCAAGCAACTTTGATGGTCTTACGACCAGTTGATAGCCCATTTGAGAATTCCTTCAAAACAAAACAATCACGTAGCTCCCACAGCAAGGGATTTTCAAAGGAAGGCCACTACAATGCAAACACAGAGGTACACTAATCTGCATCCTACCATATTTCTGGTCATAGCATATAAATTGCTATAAGATTACTGATTTGCTAATCATAATCTGTATGTATATCAATTTTTTTCCCAGAACCCTTCCCCGAACCTTCCACTAACTCAACTATCATAGCGCCATTGAGGCTAAATGTAGGAAGTTTAAATGTGGTATTTCTGTCCTATTTTTTCAAGCATTTTCTCATACTAATTCTGGATTTTTTGTCTAAGCTGCAAGTCAAAACTAGTTTAAGCCTAACCCAAAATACATATATCTAGTATATGACATTTGATCATCAGAGAGAGATACATAAAAGGTGCGGCAAGAGTAAGCAGAAGCTTACTTGGTTGCCCCTGCAATTATATTGCTTATTGAATTTGCTTCTTCTTTGGCTACCTCCACCAAAGAATCCTACAAAACACAAAAAACACCAAAGATTCAGTCAGCTGTGAGTCCAGGACAGACATACTCACATACCCTCTAGGTGATTCTTACCTGTGCAACAACTAAATGAGCCACAGTCTTCTTGCTTGATTCCTGAAGTTCCCTAGCCATAAGTACCTCATCCAGTATATAGTAAGCCTGCAACAAGCGTCAAAACACATTCAATACTTGTACCACACCACAGGCTTATTAAGTAACAACACTCCATAATTTAGAAAGAAATAATTTGACTACTAATTCTATGTAGTCTAGCATATAATCCACATATTAGTATACATCTGAGTATGGGTCAAATACTTCAAATACTTCTTAAAATAGAGAACTGATGCAATCCTGTAATGAATGATGATGGGCGAATAGGTTTTTCCTTGAAAAGAAACTTATATGTTACCTCAGTCAAAAGATATCCCAGGTCCAGCACCTTCTTGACAAGGCCCATGGCAGATTCATGTGAGATTTCATTGAGGTTGATTTTACTTCTGTTGAGAGGAGCAAAATAGATCATTTGGAAATGTTATTTCATTGCTGAAAGCCTGCAAGTTTATTTATTGAAGAAAGTTGGACGTTTACTAACTTTTGTAACATTTTAGACGAGAGCTCTCTAGGATCAATGACATCAGCTGCCCAACCAATTTTTTCATCAATCTTTAAGCTTTCAAACAGCTCCTCTTTTCTCTCCTTTCAAAGTCTTGGAATCTGCATAATACAGAGAAGAAGGCTCTTTTAAAGGGACATCTAAACACAAAACATAGAAAAATCTGACGTGGTTGAGTGGCTGACTATAAACTAACTTTAGCAATATAGATAAACACGTCACTACACTTTCACAATTTATCAATTACATACACGAAACTAAAGCTTTCTATCAATCACATACTCATGCTCGTCTTCATATCAATGACGCAATTTTCTCTTAATTTAAAAAAACACTACCTAACATAAACTATGGTAACTCAGCGCTTACAAAACAAACACATATAAAATCATAAATAAGGGTATGAAAGGCCGAACTTTTGTGGGGAATGTTTCACACTGCGCTATGCCTATACACATGACAACATTATAAAGATCTATTAGCTGCAAATATATATGATCAGTGGCGGAACAGCAGAACTACTTAACTCATATTGAAAATAGGTCCCTAAGTCCAAATCATTTCAACAACACATCATATATGACTTTAATATACAGTTCAAATAACAAATCAAATAATAATAACAGTATGGTTAAAATAGATATATAGAAGAATAATGAACCTGCAAATTTTAAGGTTGAAAGAGTTTTTTTGTAAGAAAGGGGACAATACAAGCATCCATAAACCATCGGACCTGAAACCAAAATCAATACAAATAAGTTATAATTATCAGTCAAAACAATTAAGAGTGCACATAAGGTGCTCAACAGAAGGAACAAGTTAAAAGTGGAAAAAAATTGCAAGACTACATGTCATAATCTAAAGCTATCCACAAACGTTGACTTGCACAGTTGCACGAAAACTATGTTTTCAATCTATAAAAAATAAAGAGCACACTAGTGGATGGTGAGTTTGTGCAGGAATAAATTTAATACTCTGAAGTGGCATAATCATGGCTAACCCATTGGCTATAATTAACATGTTCACCCATTGCTGTTGAAGTGACCCAATTGTGATGACTAAGAGTGTGAATATTGAAATTGCAATATATAGTTAACCAGTTGATGAAAGCTAATCATAACCTCATACCATATAGTCTTTTTTGTAGTAGTGAGCCAATGTTACGTACCTTACTTCGTTCTTTCTGGGAATACGGTGAATACCATTTCGCCAGCCTCACTTTTCCTTGTCGGCTTATCAAGAGAACACAATGAATCTGCACCAAGAAACATAGCATTATCCACATGGTAATTGATGGAAATAAAATAAAATAAAATAAAATAAAATAAAAATAAAATAATTAAAAAAAAAAACAAAGAGGGATAGATAAGAAAGTAGGAGGTGAAAAGCAAAGAATTTGTAGCAACAGTAAGTAGCTATCTATATCAGCGCCAGTAAGTAGCTATCACGTAAAAATATAACGCACTTTGTGTTAACAGAAATCAATGCATTCTTTATGCATTTGCATTACATATATCTTACCAGCCTACGGAACAGGTAAGTCCAGGGCCAAATAATGTACTGCATCCTGTTTATGAGAAATTGTCCCAGAAACTATCTCAGCACTGATGTGATCGTGGAGCTGGTCCTTAAGACTGCTTTCAACTGAAAATGGTTCATAAAGGAACTGCGAATAAAACAAGCACATCAGTAATGACACTACATAATAGGGATGTTTAGATGTGTGTTTCCAAAGTCATGTGATATTAAATAATGAGAACAGATAAGTAGTTCTAATAAAGCAGAATATCTCAATTGGAAGCACTGACATTGATGATAAACAATAAGAAGCACTGACCAAGCAATCAAGTTGAGCACTTACGGTTTGTATCTTTCAAAGGTTGCAAAAGATTGGCACGAAGAAGTCTAGTCCTGCGAGAGGAAATGTTTTATAAAAACTCACAGTAGTGGATTATATGATGCGAATGAATATTATCATTATTATACCCTCCGGTAGTTCTTGTTGAGTTGAGAATCTGGAATAGACTTATCTTTTGTAGTTAAGCGTAGAATGCAGCGGCTCTATAAGCTCCAGGTTAAGGAGACTAGTTGCATCTGTGCTCACCTGATTAAATGACCCACTAAATGTCACCTGCATCAAATACTGGACAGTAAGATGGGTGTTTGGGATAGCTAATTATTAAATGAGTAGCAGTAGTGATGTGGGCGTACTCCAAAAGGTGAAGAACGGTGGGATTATGACGACTCCTTTGTTTGCTTCCACTGAAAATATACTAGTTTCATTATGCGCCTTAACAGACCTTATATCTGCAGTTCACAATGACCAACATGCTTATTTATATTATATGGTAGTTCTGCAATATATCTTTAGACTTATATGAGTTGCCCCTTTATATGACTTATTTTAGCTAACTAGTGAACTAATTCAAAAAAAAATACTTATCCCTATCCTTTGGTATAAAATAAGTCCGGAAGTAAGGTTTAGAACACAATACAGTAACCTCAAACGACTATCAAAAGGATTGTACAGATTAACAGAAGACAGCCACGTCTTAGAAATTATCACATAGAAGTGCATGAACAAACATATCTACGTAGATGTGAACTTTAAGCAAATTCAAGGAAAATTAAACGATAACAAAAGGATAATAACATTTATAGATAATTTCAGTAATAACATAGGCAATAATAATGCAGTTGTGATAAAATGAGCCATTGAAAAACTATATAAAATAAACTTATGGCGGTGAACAAAGAGGCTTCTAAATTCCAAATTGATTTTATATGTGATTGTTAAATACAAAAAACAAAACACATATCCAAACCACAAATTCCTAATTGTAACGAACTCTTGTAACAAGGGATTTAAGCCTACTTCAAACCACAAATACCTAAACTAGTAATGCTTATCCAATTTCAACGCAAACTAGCTTGTAAACATAAATGATTAGGCTCACATCAGGTCATAACCCTTATTTTATCTCTTGGTTAGAACTTTCATCGAACACTTAGGCGTCATGAGAATCATCAAACCCTTATTTTACATGGAATAATTCAGCTTAATTAGGTTAAAGTGATTCAAATCAAAATCAACAAATCATTAGAAATGTATATTCGATTAGGTTATTTGATGAACAATAGAATACGTATATCGATCAATGAGCTTACATCGAGTTTATATTCAGCGGCAATGGTGAACCGTTGTGATGGTGGCAATGGTGCTCGACTGCTGTGAAGCGCGACGGCGGAGCGCGATGGTGAACCGTTGTGATGGCGGCAAAGGGCGGCGGCGGCGACCGTTGACCGTTAACCGTTATGCAGGAGAAAAGATGAAGTGAAGGATGAATGTGTAGGAGAAAGAAAGAATAAATGATGAACCTAAAAACTAATTCGGGTCGGGTTGGATCCGCTCCTTTTTTTAATAGACGTACTAATTCATATTGTTGACTAGTCTTTTTTTTATTGACCGAGTGACGAGCTATTTTCCGTCACTTCAGTTATTTACTATTGCTCGTTCAAAAAGTTACGGAGTACTTAATATTGCATATTTTCTTCTCTAAAAAAGGTATATATTCCGTACTATATTTGTTATGGTATATGTTGATTTAAAACCATTAATTTTGATTTGTCTATTATAGATACCGAAAATTTCACATACCAATAATAATATAAGATTAAAAAATTCTTCAATGTAATGTTTTTATTACCTAATTTGATTTTGTGACAACTATAGTTCGTCACTAACTTTGTAGGAGTGACCAAATTTAGTGACGAGTTGTTTACTCGTGACTAAAGGTTATTTTTAGTGACGAGATTTTTAAGTCGTCATAAAGTTTCCGTCACTATAGCTCATTTTTCTTGTAGTGTCGGTTATACGTCCTCTGCCAACCCTATAATGTGGTTATGGCGGGGTCGTTACCAAACCATGGTTTTGTATTACAGGCCTTCCGTCATGATGCATTTCGGTTTTTTATAATTAGTTTGTATGTAAAATAAATAAAAATTATGGGTCCCGAGAACCTATAATTTGGGTTACAAAAGAGGGTGTTTTTCTGATAGCGTGTTATAAGAATGTTATAAGAAAAAAGATGACATGTTGGCTAACTTGCATGTAACACACACGATACCACACACTCTTAGCCCGTTACCCTATTGGCTCGCTCTGGTAATCATTTCATGCAAAACGAAATAACTTCGAGTGTGACTTGAAAGACGTTTTGGTATGATTTCGTAAGATAGCAAAAGACCTTTTGTTTTATTTTTGTATTATGATTAGGTATGATGTGAAGTAAACATGATATTCGGTCGTCAAAAGGGTTAATATCAAGTCGTTAAATCAAATTGAATGAACTGACCTCAGTTGGTATAATTTTCAAAACCATAAGAGTTCCTTTCATACGCAAAAAGGAGAATCAAACCGTGTAATTTTATGACACTCGTTATTTGGTGAATCAAAATGTCAAAATCAATGATGTTATTTGATCATCTTTTGTTTTATAAAAGCCAGCTTTTCATGAGATAATAAGAGCACTAGGTGTCAAAACGAGCCTTAGGCTCGTCGTCGTGCCACCTCAGCGCCACATCAGCATCCCATTTTTCCACAACTAACCACAACAAACCCCCTCCTCACTCATAACAAACCTCAACCTTTTCATTTGGGGCCCACCACTACATACCATAAAACTTATCTCTTTGATTCATACATGCATCCGTTTGGTTTTCTGGCTTTTGTCAGACAATTCACTTCGTCGTGCAGACGAAGAGCTCCACAACGGCGAACGACGGCAAGGCCTAGCGGTGTGGCGGCGAAGCACGGCGAGAGAGCCACGGTGGCGGCGAAGGGGACGACGAAGACCACACCGTGTGCTCTAAATAGACGTGTGCTTTTTAAAGCATGAGGCATCTACTTTACTTTTCTAGGACCTCCAAAAACACAAATATAGTCACTAGTATAGTGGAAATATAACCAATGCCCTAAGGTATGGACCCACAAAAAAGGACTAAAAAAACGTTTTTTAACTCAGGGACCCACACACAAAATACACTTTTCAAATTAAAAAACGTTTTTTTAGTTCTTTTTTGTGAGTCCATACCCTCCTTAACCAATGCCCTTAGGGCATTGGTTAGACAATCCCTTAGTAAAATATTATTATGATGGATATAAAAGAAGAAACACGAAATGTTTTCATATCTAAAATAAGAAAAGAGTGTTATGCTTCAACTTGGGAAGAATGGAAAAAAGCTTACATCATGCGCAAGTAGGATAGTCGTGAAAGGCCATCATTTGTGAGGAGCATTTCATGCTCCATTAGAAAACAACTTAATATAATGTAATGTCAAATTAGAAAACACTCAAAAGTAATATTTTTCCGTGTCTTAAAAGATCTTCACATTTTGTTTTTACAAAATCGAGAATAAAATTAGCCATGGCTTTTCACCTAATTTCATTTCATTTGAGTTCAATACCAATATTAAGGGAAGAAACCTAAAAAGAAAGGTGTTGCACGTTTTATACTAGGGTCCGTTTGGTTTGTAGATGGGTTTATGATTAGGATTAAGATTAGGATTAAGATTATGATTTGAATTAGGATTTAGATTTGAATTTAATAAAAGTTTAAATTAAATGAGGAGAGAGATAAATTTAATAAAAAAATATAATAAGAAAAAGAGAGAAAGAGAGAAGAGTGTGAGATGAGCCAAAAAAAAATAAAAGTTGTAGAAAAGTAGGGTAGTGATAGGGGTGTGCAAGAAACCGAAAAACCGAACCTAAACCGAAAAAAACTGAAGAACCGAAACCAAACAAACCGAAACCGATGGTTCGGTCTTTATATTTTGGAAAAACCGAAGTTTTTGGTTCGGTTTGGTTTTAGCTTTAAAAACCGATAAATAAAAACCGAACCGACATTAAAGTCAAAATGCATATAAGACCGAATCGATGAAGACTTTGTTGCACAGGGGAACATAAATAAGTTTTGAAGCTAATGGACGATGGATATGCTCTGCTAGGTTAACTATATCATGTCGAGTAACTACGCTTTGTTTCATATGCTTCTTGAACATGTCATTCAGGACATATAATAAGTTCTCTTCTAGGGTGTTTTCTGTTTTTATTGTTATTATTGTGTTGCTCTATGACACATAAACAACTCTTTTTAGGATTTTATATGGTCATTTGTTTCTTATTGTCATTATTGTGTTTTTCGTTTTTCTTAATGGTTGTTTGGATTGTTTCTTCAAAGCTTTGAAGGTGTTATTTTATAATATATGTCGAATCTACTTTGAAAAAGCAAAGCTCGATAAATCTTATACAAACCGAGAAAACCGAAAAAAACCGACAACCGAAAAACCAAACCGACACAAAACCGAAACCGAATGGATTCTAAAAATCACAAACCGAAATTTTTCGGTTCAGTTTCGGTTTTATACAAAAACCGAGCCAAACCGAATCATGCTCACCCCTAGGTAGTGACATGACTTTTATGGATGGTAGTATTAAAGGTTTGAACCCTAAGTTTAAACCCCACAATCTATACCAAACAAAAGATTTGAGCCACTTTTGAGTCCAACCTCACAAAAACCCTCATACCAAACAGGCCCTAATTTTTAACAAGGTTTGAATTTGGACTTTTTGCTCGCGTAATTTTTTGTGTGTGATGATTCTGCGGGTTCACCTAACGCAATAGGATTGGCTTAAAATGTACCAGTATGTGGAATCATATCGACTGGTTCACAATTCACATGAATTCGCGGCATCCTCACAAAATCTTACACGATTGTATGTTCAAATTTGAGAATCTTTAAAATCGATCTATAACGAACAGATTCAACATATTAATATGAGAAAATGAAAAAAACGGGCCTATTTGTTTTCAAGTGCTAAAAATTTCAAACCGACCCAACTAGACAAATGTGGCCCATTTATACATTTCTGAATTTTATTTGATACGGAATGATAAAGTTACGTAAAAAAAACCAAATGAAAAGTTGAAAACTATACTGAATACCGAATAGTCCATATCTATAATGCATTGCTCATAACATGCAAAACAATACCATTGCATGATAATCGTTTTTGTAGGCACAATGTAAGAAATCTCATGAGTAAAAATGGATATCATTAGCTCCGAACCCAAATTTACACACATGACAATGCACCATATCACCAAACCTCAACCCAACACATCGTGTTAATACAATTCCGGGCGCTCCCCGGATGAAGATTAGTGTATGCTAACTTCCCAGGAAATAGATCTTGTATTAAGTGAGGTTCTTGATCGCTAGCTGCTAAGAAAGCCAACACTGTTAGTCTCACCGCGGAACGGGGTTCCGCGGTCAACCTCCGGCGTAAGAGTAAGTGATGGTTTTTTAGAGAGATAAAGTTGGTTCTAGAGAGAGAGAGTGTGTATGTGTTACCGTTTGAATAGTGGCGAGGCCTCTATTTATATGGTTGACCTTTCTGTCGTGTTCTCAAGATCACGGGTCATGAGAACGACAGTCTTGGGAACGGGGAGTGACGTAGGTCAACTCCAGGGCTTGTCGCATTGCTGTGATAGCGACGCTTTTGGGCGGGAGTTGTCCCGCTTTCCCTTTTTGGGGACTGCAGGTTGCAGTACATTGAGTCTGAGCGAGATTCCCTACTTTTTACGTTGGAAGCGGTTGTGTTCCTCTTCGGACGCGTCTACTGTCCGCGGAATGGCTTAGTGGCCATTGCCGGGGTATGTATTTGGTCCGCGACCGAACCATATGGGTGCCGGGAGTATTACACAGTCGTGCTTAGTCCGCGTCTGACCCGTATTGGTGCCAGGAGGGTCATACTTGATCAGTAACTATCAGGCTTCACATTGCTTCTCAACATGATTATATACATAGATACTGTTTGTTCTATACGTGTGTAGCCCTTGATCAGTATATTCCAAAGGAAAACGTATGGTTTAGCCGTTTAGGCAACCTGTCAAACATTTTTGTAAAGGTTTTATACCCGACATTTCATGGTGTTTTAGTATAGGCAAAAGATTATAATTTTGGAACATACAAAAGGGTCTTGGCTTAGACCTTTTATTATGGTCTGTAAGTGAATTTATTTAAGTTGGTTCATTGATTTGCATTTGGAAATTAAAGGGTCTGATTTCAGCATTAATAACATGGTACTAGTATGTTATTTCTTTCTCTTATAGTTGTAAAAGTGTTTTAAGTAACATTTTTTGTATTAATCTAAGACTAGGTGTAATGTTCATTTAACCCATCACTTTCACCTCAGAGTCACATTAATATTTAGCACACCATCAAACCTATCACCAAACATATGTAATGGTCACCAACAATTAAAATATATAAAATTACCTCACTTTATGCAAACATAGCTCATCATTATATGCCTAATAAACAATGTTTTAAAAACCGGGTTTTTAATCGACCCGGTCGAGTCACCGGGCACCGGTTCGACCGGTTCGACCGCCGGGTCAACCCGGTTTTTCATTTATTATTATTTTATTTTTTTCAACCGGATCAACCGGTTTAATCATCGGGTCAACCGGTTCGACCGCCGGGTCTACCCGGGTCAACCCGGTTTTTATAAAAAAAATTGAAAAAAAATCAAACCCGGCCGGGTTTCATGACCCGGGTTGACCCGGGTCACTCAAAACCCGGCGGATCTAACCAGTTAACCCGGTGAAATGGGAGGATTTTAAAGCATTGGTTTGCTAATAAAATGAAGAAAAAGAACATTGGTTTGAAGGAAAAGAAAAATATAGATGTCTAAAAGAGAAATTAACATCTCAGCCGATTTTAGTTTTCGTACAAAGATATTAATCAAGGTGGTGAAATGAACTTGGCAAAACCAAAAAAGTTTAGCATAGATTTAAAAGCGATTTTTTACTTGAGACTTAAGTTGAATTACACAACAATTTTAAGGCCAGGTTTTGGGCTCTTATTCTCTCAGCGTAAACATCGTTATAGGATTGAAAAAGAGAAATTCTTGTGAAATACAACATTACATGAGATGCGGTTATTGAGAAATGATCGCATGAGGTTCAAAATAGACCCGAATTAAGGTTGTCTGTCAAATTTAACTTTATTTAACACAACTCAAAAGGTTTAAATAAAAGTGAATTGGTAAAGAGAGTCCCCCACTAAGGCAATTCAATCCCTTTATTTTTTCTGTCACGTCAGCTTTCTTTCTCTAACGACCTTCAGGCGATTGGGTACCCCAGTAAGGGCGACCATGATCAATTTTTTTTTAAACATTTTTAACACAAACTAAAATTTCATTAATAATTAAAATGTTACATAATAATTCTAATAAAATAAAAACATTACGAAACTTATTAAAACATTACAACACTTATTAAAAACTAATAATCTAGGTTGTGGCATGCCTTGATCGAATCTTTGATTTCCTGCATTTTTTGTCGTTGTAGTGCGGGCAAAGATGAGTCGATTGGCGTGCAATAGAATATGATGTCTTTTTCATATTTCTTTTGTCGCTCAAATTCAAGTTTTTCTTGTTCTAGTGCCAATCTTTTTTTCTGCTTTCTTTTGATCCAGCTCCAACTCCTTTTGCCTTTGCTCCAGCTCTTTCTTCTTCAAGTCGTAGTATCCGTCTGCCAGCTCCTTCTTCTTTCCCAATGCCATGGACTTAATGCTTTTTCATTTCTCGGCAACACCTTCCATATAGCTAGCTTTGGAACTCTCCGAAGATTTCTTCTTATTCTTCTTAGCGGTATCACGACCAATTGGTCGCCAGAACACGCACAGGCACATCCGAGTGCACATCCGAGTCGGTTTCAGAAGTCCGTGCTTTTTTCCGACCCTCATCTTGGCTTAAAAAAGCCGGCATCTCATCATCCTTCCAAACCGAATGGTCCTTCAAAATTTCCCAACAATGCTCCAATACAAACACATGATTACACACTATTTGGTATTCATCCCATGATCGTCTATAAACAGTGAGGTCATTCTCACCACTTCCTTAATTCTTATAAGCATTGTTGTAAATGGCACAAAATTGACCAACTCTAGGACGAATCCTATTTTTCCACTTGGCAAGGGATCGAGTTGTACGTTCTTTCTGCACCAACCTCCTTTTCAAAGTAAGCAATGACTTTCTGCCAAAATCACTTAGCATTTTGGTTGTTTCCCGTTATGCTATTCTCGGATACATCACACCAAGCATTACACAACGCGATCTCTTCTTCGCATGTCGAAAGCGAGGAATCATTCTTGGTTTCTTTCTCGACAACCCTTCTTCGCTTTGTAGCTCGTTTCTTCGGTTTTGACCGGTGGACGTCTCTTCCGAATAGTCTTGTCGTCATCATTCAGTAACCGAATCGTGATACGATCCATGGAGCGAACCTTGACCCGAACCGTGATACTCTTGAGTCGGATAACCCGTACCGGTTCCAACATAAAAATCAGGATTGATGTATAATAGTTCTTCAAAATCACAAGCATCAAGATTCATACGGTTAACCGAAGAATAATGTTGATAATTTGAATATGAAGACGTTGATGAATCCATTGTTGGACGATACATCGGGTGAGCCATACATAGATTGTTGGCTTCGACGGGAGTGGCTTTGTTGTTGTTGTTGTTGGATGTTTTGATACGGTGGAACAAATGGACGGTTTATAAAAAAATGGATTGTTAGTTTGTTGTTGTGGAGGTTGTTGCGATTGATAATCCAAAGTAGCGGGTCGGAAATTGACGGTTGGTGAGACACCGTTTAACCGGAAATTCGGATCCGGTGTTAATTGCGGGATGTTTTGTGCCAATCGGGATTTTCGGCCTTTTTGTTGTGGTGTTTTCTTAGACATTTTGATAGAGATGATTAAGAGATTTTTGATAGAGAGGATTGTGAGATTTGTGAATTTAAGTGTGTAAATATGTTGTGTATTTATAAGGTTTTTTTTTTTTTTTTTTTTTTTCTTTTTCAAACGTTATTTTTTGCAACAATAATAATTTTTCAAAGTCACTTTTAGCAAATTAAATAGGGGTAGTATGTCAATCGGCCAGACGACCATCTTGTGTAAAAGTTGAGGGACGATCGAGTGCTCACAGAAGGGCGATCGATTGTGGATCGATCGTTTGAATCGATCGTCTATCATTACTGGAGCCAGCGTTATTACTATTTATGAAACATATATTCATAATAAAGTTGATTATGAGAAATAAATTCAAAAGAAGGTGCACGTATGTGTCACTTAAGTAGGGGTGTTCATGGGTTGGGTAATATCCGAATAAACCGAAAACCAAAACCGAACCGAACTCGTAACCGAACCGAACTTGCCAAAACCGAACCGAACCGAAATAAAAGTTCGGTTTTCGGTTCGGTTATGGTTTTAGCAATCCAAACGTAAACCGAATTTAAATAAATATATATATTTTTTTTATATATTTATATAAAAAAAATATATTAAAAATCTTTTATAATATATATATATAATATTTTTGAAGCTTGAAAATTATTTTTTTTTCAAAAAATATATATAAATAAATGAATAAATTATTAAATTTGGGTAATTCGGGTTATTCGGTTCGGTTTTCGGTTATTTGGAGTTCGGTTTTCAGTTTTCGGTTTAGTCAAATTTGAATTCGGTTCAGTTTTCGGTTATACCCAGAAAAAAAATTAACCGAGCAAACTGAACCGAACAAACCGATAACCGAACCGATAAACACCCCTACACTTAAGTGTTGGTTGGAGCTGCTTCAGCGACGAGGAAGGGATGAAATGGTGCGGGGCGCATTTTGTTTTTTGTGAATATTGTGTGTGTATGTGTTTTGAAGGGTATCTTACATAGAAAGAGACATACTATCACTCTCAGAGGCTTGTTATTTTGTATGTCGATTTGAGAAGTGTTGATGTGGCGTAGAGGTGTCATTAATTACACACAAAGTAACGTGTCACTGTTGAAAGCGGTCTAAATTATTACTAATAAAACATTAATTAATGTAAAATTGTCATTTTAAAAGGTAGTGATTATATTTGTTTTGTGCTGTAAGATAGGGCGTGCTTGGTTAGGGGTTAAGGGGGGGGGGGAATGGGTAAAGTATTCAAAAGGGCCCACATCACAAATAAATTGATGTTTGGTTGGGGAGGGGTAAGAGTTTGATTACCCCGTAGTGGGTAATGAACCATTATAGAGTAAATTGGAGGGTAAGGTATTGATTACCCACCTCACTCATTCATTTGCATTCCTTTCCTTCAACCTTTCCCTTTTCCTTTCCCCACTTTGAACCAAGCGGACCCTAATTTTATTAACTTTTTAAATCCGATGACTTGTAATATTCTAACACGTCCAAATGCTCAGTTTTAACTCGTCCAAAGTTCCAAATGTTACCACACTCTGTCTGATTTCAACAAAAAGTGACACTACTTTACGAGATAAGAAAAGGAGAAAGGATAAACAAAACTCATCACCACCCGCCAATCGCCATGTCAACAGCAACAACCACAATCCAAGCTACCCTGCTGCTACGTTCACCAGGCACAACTATCTGGCAACATCAGGCGAACAATGCAGTCCATATGTTTGCTTTCAAGCATCGAGCGTCATTTGGTGGTAGGTGCTTCGCTTCTTCGAAATCTCCGAATACAAATTCAAATGATGCTGATACATCCCAGGTTAGGATTTTATCATGAAAATTCTCTTCAATAAGTGAGATTGATTGGGTATTTTTGTTGTTCTTAATTTGTCAAATGTTTGTTAACGTTTATTCCTGTTAGACCAAGTGTAATAGGAGTCTTAGGACGCTCCCAAAACCCTTTCTTATAATGGGTGTAATAAGGAGACCCGAAGACCGCGTTCAACACCGCCACCTTGGCTTTCTGTCTTTACAACCAACTTCACCACTAGCTTAGTGTAATAAGACTACCAATTTCACCAAAATATACCCTACTTAAACACATATATACCCCCACCAAAAGCGTTTAATAAACACACACACACAAAACAAACTTCCTACGACTCGGATGTCTGCACGACCGAGTCTTGCAAAATTTGGCTTCAAGACGTGTGTTGTGGGGGAGTGTAACAATGAAGACGCGTCTTCATTGGAGGAATACTTGGTCTTCACACACCTATTACAGATGGTGTTAAAAACCCCTCCCCACCCACGCGTCTTTGATCACAAAAATGGAGAAGTGAGTCGTTTGATCGACCTACTTGTGATGTTGTTTGTGTGTGTGATGTTGGTTTTTGTGGTATTTTTGTGTACAAGTGAGCTATACTTGGGTGGTGAAATTGATTATCTTAATACAACTTGGTGGTGATGTTGATGGTGAAGTGAAAAGGTGATCATGGGTGGTGATGCTGATCACCACTACAACCGACCATATGTTTTAAAGTTGATTGTTTATATATGTCTGTTATACTGTATTTGCTTACGGTCAAACAAACAAACATGTGAGGGTATGTTTAAGACTTTAAACTTAGTGTCAAACCCCTAAAAAGGAGGACTTTACCCGGTTTGAGTATGTGTGACGTTGTGTTCAACCCCCCTTTGTCGGCCAAAAGCTCAGAGAAACCATGGTTAACCAAAAAAGAAAACCAACATAAACAAATTGGCACAAACTTATCCATGTACTTAAGAACACAGTTCATTTACATGTGAGGGTATGTTTAAACTAAAACGAACATTAATGCTCATACATGTAGAACATAAAATCTCGTTCATCAACCAACTACTGTTTTTGTTTTTATTTTTGGTTTTGAGTGATATATATGATTATTCAACTCCATCAGTTTTCCTGATTTTCAATTTGTCAACGAAACAGGATAATCTGAAATTCTTGTTGAAGCTAGGAGCTGGATCTTTCGCAGGTGCAGCTGTGATAAAATACGGCAGCATCTTAGTGCCAGAGATAACACGGCCAAACATCACACTAGCTCTCATCATGATTATTACACCTGTAATAGTATCTGTTTTGATTTTGATCAAAGAAAGTACTGACGAACAATAACACACCTTTGTTTATTGACACAATCGTTCATCGTAATAATTTTAATAAATTGCTGATTACTATCCAAATTGCGTACCAAATATATTGAATGGCCAGATGTGTTTAACAACAATGTACTAGAAATCGTAGGTGCAAAATTCTTACATGTAACGAAGTGTGTTAAAATACATGAATATTCTGTATATTCTAAGTTTCCACCAAAACAGTTGGCAGTAAGCAAATTTTATGAACATCGAGATGTGATTTCTAAATAATTGAAGAATGTCTTTTCACGAGGTGCTTCAGTTCGACGGAAGATATCCTTTTAGCATCATCCAATTTGGAAGGGGAAGAAAAATGTTGTTTGCTTTTGTTGGACATAAGAGAGTATTAAGACTGCATGCTCTACTAAAACGGCTATATATGGCTAGAAGTTGTCCTTGAACCAATTTGAAATTCCTTTTACAACAGACCTGCCAGATAAACAGCACAAATCAAATGAAGGTTGGTACAGATCATGATCTCAAAGATACAAAGGAAATCAAATTATGTTTTTTAATGGAAGAATCATGTGGGTAAAAAGTAGGAAATAAAGAATACCCCGCAAAGTCGGTTATCTTCTTCAGTGGGTCATCTTCATCTTCTGAAGTGTTACTTTCCTCAGCAACAGGTTCAACTGGTTTTTCTGCAACTTTTGCTGCAGAGCACAAAAAAAAATTATTAGCAGAGTGCTTTGTACCTTAAAAACTTGAAAATTAACTGTCTTTTATAGAACGATAAACATTCAAACAACTCAAAAAAGAGGTTTTAGGGCAAAACTGGAAACAATAAACATGAAAGCAAAAATTACCGGTTTGCTGAGTCTTAGGGCTAGAGCGAGTACGGGTGGATCCAGGCTTATTCAGAGAAGCAAGTTCTTCAAGAAGCTCACGTTCTTGGCCACTGCTTACAACCAAATATCACCACAATCAAAATATAGTGATAAGGTAAAAGTTTGCAAAAAAAATAAAATAATAATAAGGTACAATTAATGTTTGAGATTTCGAAGTTGATTTTACAAAACACAACAATATCAAGGAGTTGAAACATATTACTTAAACATCACGGGCCATCCTTGAAGTATCAACCATAGGACCACCGACCATAAACAAAACTATAGAGCAGTCATCTTACAAAAGAAAACTAATGTTATAAATATCAGAATATTCCTACGAGATACATGAAAACCTCCGTTCAAAGATAAATAGGTCCTACTACATAATGACTCATTATACTTTTCTTGAATGATCTATAACACTATTAATTGCATTGGAATCTGGAATTCTAGCAAATTTTGAAAAATCAAAACAATGTCAGATGCTAGCCAATAAGTGCTAATGTAGCCATATAGCCTCATTTGAGCAAACCGTACTATTCAAGCACATAATCAATATCCGATGTTATTTCAAAATTGTGAAATTCAAAATCTCCATGAATAAATATAATTGGAGAACAGTGTTTTGATTGTCAATAATTGTACAAAGAAGTCAGGGTGTGGATACAAGTTACAACAAATCATATCTTACAAAATCTTGAAATCAAAATTTACACAACTAGTCTGTTACGTGTTACCTATGTCGTTCACAAGATTGCAACTTATATAGACCATTTATCATGAACAAACATTTATAACAACCAGATTTAGCAAGTTGTTCCATGCCATCAGAAATGTCTTATGTGGTGGTGTTATTATGACCTAAGATGTGACTTGATTCATAAAAACAATTAATATCATTACGAAAACTATAGTTTTACCTAAATGATAAATCTCAATTAGTACAAGAACTAAATCAGCATGAATTTTAGCAACGAATTAACTGATAACATACCTGATTCGTACTGGTATATTAACTTTGATGGTAAACAAATGATCACCACGAATGGAAGGTCTATTTAGTTTTGGAGCACCTTTCCTTGCCAAAACAAGAGTATCCCCAGGTTGAGTACCTGCTGGAATCTGAAGTTCAGTCATCCCGTCAACTGTCTTCACCTGTTACAGTGCCATTCGATCCCAACCAAAAAAATAATTAGAAACAAATACTATAGGCTTTATTATTGCTAGTTTAATTTATAAAAATAGCTTATGAGCTTATGTTTTATTAATCAGACCTCAAAAGTGTTTGGATTAGCTTACTATGGTAAAGACCATCAGAAACAAATTTAAAAAGTAGAGAAAAAGACAGAAGATAGGGGTAACATTGTATATAAGCTGGATAAGCAGATGCCTATAATCAACTTATTTAAGCCAACACATTTAAGCCCATTAGCTTCATTTAAACACTCAAATGAGCTTATTGTATTCTGACAATCCAGTAAGCTAATAAGCTATTAACTATGTGAATAAGCTCATACTATAAGGAATAAAAGAGAGTAAAATACTTGATAAGAGCACGACATGAACCAGTCTTTCAATTGCTTAGAATAAAAGCAAGCCTATTTCATACTGATACTAATTTTGGCAAAAAGGAAAGTTACCTACCTTAGCGACTGTCCCCAATATAGCATCAAGATAAGAAATCGTGATGGATGATAATAGATTAATGCCGTCTCTTTGGATCTCTGGAATTTCTTGAACACCGAGATATACATACAGATCTCCAGGAGGACCTCTGGTCATAACATAATACAGTAAATCATTTATAGACTTGACCAACGTATTTTAACCACCTTTCAAAAAGATTAAACTATTATACATATTATAGTTATCTATCCCTAACAGAGCTTCAAGAAAACATACCCCTTTGGACCAGCATCACCTTCACCAGCAACTCTCAGGATGCTTCCCTTGCTGACTCCGGGAGGTATTTTGACTTTAATCTCTTTTTTTGCTCGTATACGCCCATCACCTGAGCACTTTCGGCAATACTCAGATATCATCTCACCACTCCCATTACACTTTGGACATACAGAAACCTATAACAGCGAACCAGCAATTAATGATATGATTTACAGATTAATTGAATTGATTGGTGAAATGTGAGAAGGTGAAGATGATCTGATTGATTATTACCTGTGAGAACATTCCAAAAGGTGTTTGCTCTGTTCTCATAACTTGACCTCTGCCACCACATGCAGAGCATATTCTCATTTTGGTTCCCACCTTCGCTCCAGTTCCAGTGCATTGATCACATGTTTCAAGATGAGATACTCCAAATTCCTTTTCCGTCCCGAATATGGCCTCTGTGAATTCTAATGTCATGTCGTATCTGGAACACATTAAACTCGGTTAAAACACATGTTCATTGCTTTACGTATTCTCAAGCGGTATTAATTTGATATCAAGTATATAAAACTCACCGTATATCTTCACCTTTAATTACAGTACTGGCACGCCGTCCTCCAAATCCAGTTGTCTCACCACCAGCAAAACCACCCATACTTGTTCCAAAGAATGTCTCAAAGAGATCAAAGGGATTTGTCTATGTAAAAGTAAAAAGTATCATCAACAAGAAGATGAAGATATGATATATACCGGATAACTATTAACTGATGTAACATATATCTAAACATGAGTAATCTTTCTTCTACAGTATTGCATCAGAAGGAACAAAAGCAGCATAACCTACTATGGTTGAATGAATAGCAGGAGAAACAATATTTGCAATGTAAAAGTAACCTTGCTTTTTTTTTCCATATTTCTTTGGCAAGTGAGGTTAGCCACGAGTCCAAGAGGCACTACAATAATCACGATACAACCTAAACAAACGCACAGCAGATAATTTACAGAACAATAGTTCTATTGTTGGAATAATGTCCGTGATGTGACCACCTTGACTATTTATTACATAAATGTTGTAATCTAATAGGCTATAGACCTATAGTTATAGCAACCTTTCCTTTTTTTTTTCTTCATATATCTTCGGCAAGCAAGGTTAGTCACGAGTCCAAGAGGCACTACAATGATCACGATACAACCTCAACAAACGCACAGCAGATAATTTACAGAAGAATAGTTCTATTGTTGGAATAATGTCCATGATGTGACCGCCTTGACTATTTATTACATAAATGTCGTAATCTAATAGGCTATAGACCTATAGTTATAATGCTAATATAACCCATCGCTTAAAATTACAGTAGTTACCAAGTACCAATAGGCCCTTCAAGTATCTTTATGGGCAATCTTGGTCCTCTATTAATAACTACAAAAGGGTGATAATGCCATAACTTATCATCTCCCTGATAGTCAGGAGAAAATAGTCAAGATCAGATTGGGCCAATTCTTCATTTATAAGATTGTGGCATGTAAAAAGATTGATTGGTTACTCCAAAGTGACTTATAAAATGGCTTCTACAAACTTTTCAAAAACAAAAGTGGCTTCTACAAATGTTGTTGATCAAATAGAAGAGACCACATATATTTGGCCAGGGACATCACATTAAAGACAAAAATACAAAGTGAATATAAGGTAACTATGGAAATTACCGCATAAGCACCACCTTGTCCCCCTACTGTGCTTTTAACTCCATCTTCACCATAGCGATCATACATAGCTCTTTTCTTGTCATCTGATAAAACCTGACAATGTCATACTTCAGCATTCAAAGAGACACAAATGAATGCCAGCAACTGCATTATGAACTCATCTTAATACAACAAGCTACTGTCCAAAGTACTTTAGAACACAACTTAAAACCACTGTCTTAAGAGGCTACTATGGAATTCTTAAAAAATGCATCAAACAGATAGTTAGAGCATGATGTTGGAAAATTAGTTGAAGTAATGATTTTAAGATGTGCATCAAAGTTTTAAACATTCATATTTGAGTAATATATTAACACCCATACTTAAGGATCATGTTCATTCTTTGTCATAACTATACATATTTAGAGCATACAGAACCGTAACTTTCAATATAGTCATACTCATCCTAATGATATCCATATAAAACTTTTACAGGTTCCAAAAGAGCTTGAAAATCAACAACACAAGATATTATTCATTCATTGCCACAATAATAGATTAATAGGTGTAAAACTAAGAAAATCAGGAATGAAAGAAAGAGTTCTTCCCTATACATACCTCGTATGCATTACTGATCTCCTTAAACTTTTCGGTAGCTCCTGGTTGTTTATTGACATCTGGATGATACTATATAGAAGAGGAATATATGCATATCAGGAGTAAAGTAAATGTAGAGATGTATCACAGTTGCATTCTTAACAAAAAATTGCATTTCTAGGAGACCATATCAACATAACTATATCTGATTTAGAATGACAAGTACAATGTTATATAAGGGCATACAGATAGGAGAAAGAAACCTTAACTAAATTCAACATCAGACAAGTTCAATCAGTCTCGACATAATTAATCTTAAGGGGGTTTTGTATGTACAATCTGAAACTGATCGGTGCACTTTCATAATCTATCAAACTGAGATTATAAGTTGATTAAGGTTTCTTAATAGACAGTCTTCCATAAGCAAGTCATACCCTACCTAAATATTACTACTCCCTGTGTCCCAAAATAAGTGTCCACTTTACTAGTGGCTAACAGTTTTAGGGAAGTACAAAAGCTTTTTTTATTAACCAACAAATAACGTTTTTTCTCTGTATGTTTTATATGGTTGTTATTTGGAAGCGAACACTTATTTTGGACAGCCTAAAATCGTAAGGTGGACAGTTCTTTTGGGACTAAGGGAGTATTACCTTAACCAATTAAACACTTTCCAAAACACTGGTCAGCGAGTATTGTCAGATCAATTTCTACAAGCAACATTACTTCTGGCCAACTTAAAACTTATAACATTGAATCGCAAATCCATAATTATGGAGTATGTTTGCGATTGTGTTCCAAAACAAATTACACTTTTTCAAAACTACGTGTTGTCACTAAGAAAATTCAGATTATCACATTGCCAAACACTATTTCCGTAACGCCCTCCCAAAGCCGAAAGCAATAGACTACCTGGGCACCCTTCCGGTTTCAACTTTCAACTATAAACCATAGTGGAAGGTCCACAACTTTAAGCTTATAAGATACTCAAATGTTTTATCTCCTACTGATGTGGGACGCCAGGACAGGTTGTTATAGTTTGCTGGTTATTTGTCTCTTGCAAACGCAATAACTACATACGAAATCCCAAACACCCTAGTATTCGATTCTACACTTAAGTTGCAACATTAACCTTAAACTATGCAACATAACCAAACATGAATAGATTATCACAAACATTATAAAGTAATAAGAATACCTGTCTAGCTAACTTCCTATAGGCAGCTTTAATATCCTTAATACCCGCAGACCTCGAAACACCTAAAGTCGAATAATAATCCGCTGCAGCAAACACCACAAACCCCCCGCCCCGCCTACGACTATTTTTCGACGAAACCGAAGACGATAATACACTACTATTCTTATAAATTCTATGAGTAAACAAAAGTGTCCCACCACCAAAAAAAGAAGATGAAGAAGGTGTTTGGTTTTGAATAAATGAAGATGAAGGGATTAGTGTTAATGATGCTGTTGCCATTGTTGTTGTTGTTGTTAAAGTGGGTTATTTAAGGTTTTAGAAGATGTAAACCAAGTGTTTGATAAAATGCCAATGTGTTGTTTTTTTGTTCATCATATGTTAGTAAAATATGTAATGGTTTATTGTTGTTGAAGAATGAAGATGAGAAAGTGGGTAAAAAAAAGGGTTGTGTTGAAAAAATAAGAAAATGGGTTTGGGGGATGGAAGAAGGGGAAAAAAGATGTGGTTGTGAGATGATGAGATCATTCTACAGTTCTACGGGTATAAACGTCCAATTATTATATAACTCGTTGTAAACGAGTTCGTATCTCTATTCCTTTGTTTTTTACTGTTTAAGGTGGGAATGAGCATTTCGACCCCAATTTTGAAAATGAACCGGCGTAAAGCCGTATCAGAATTGTATCTGATTTCGATATTGGTAGTGCAGTACAACTACTGAAATAAGGTGAAAAAAATCAGGACCACTAGTTCGGTACGGAACCGGTACCAAATCGGGAAATTCCCGAAAAAAACGGGGAAAACCCGATTTCCCGCTACCGGTACCGGTATCCGAATCCCGTTCGGTACGGTACCGGTACCACTAATTTATGCTCGGGAAAAATCTGTATCACTAATTCGGTACGGGATCGGTACGGAACTGGTACCTTGCTCATCCTTAGTTTAAGGGTATATTTCATTTTGGAGCGTTTTGAAGTAACTAGCAACCAAAAATACACCGTTGGTCCCTAAACTTGTACAGACGCATCACATTGGGACAAAGTTGGGCATTAGCATTGTTAGAGGTCATTTTTCCAAGTTTTTTAGGCTAAACTAGTCCTTTTTGACCCTTTGACCCGTTTTCCGTTAGTCAACCCCGTTATTTATTGTCCTTTTTGTTTTTAGTTAAAGGGTATTACTGTCTTATTACTCTTCTACTTTTCTCCCCAAACCATCACAAAAATACACACACATATTTCCCAGATTTGATCACTCAAACCATATTTCCAGATTTGAACATGATCGGGATAAAGAAGGTATGCCTGCTTAATGGTCGACTTTAGATGGCCAAACTTTTACTATCGAGGTCTTATGCTCCATATTCATCTTCAAATTTAATTTTCCCCCAATTCAAAACCCTAACCCTAATTAACAATGAGATTCACAAAATGAGGTCTTCTTCAATTTCTATTTCAAATCCAAACACACCCCCTTCTGAACCTGATGAAACCCTAGAAATAAAAACAGATTACATTTCTTTAATTAATGATCAGACATTGATTACTATATTATCCAATTTGAATAAAAAGGATTTAATTTCTGTTAGTTTAGTTTGTAAAAGGCTGTTGAGAGTTAGTGGGGGGTTAGTTAAGAGTTTAAGGCTGTTAGATTGGGATTTTCTTGATTCGGGTAGGCTCGGTTTTCGCTTTCCTAGTTTACTTGATGTTGATATTGTACAAGCTTGTATTATATCCCCGCGTAACTCGGGTATTTGTTTAAGTAATAGGTTTGTGTCAATTCATGTGAATTCGGTTGTGGCGTATGAAATGGATGAATTAGGTGGTGGTGGGGTTGTGTCGAATCCTAATTTTTTTAATGTGCGGGTTATTGATAGCGCGGGTTATTGATAGGGCGTGAGGGTTTTAGCGCACATGTGTGTTAATTTGAGGCGAGCGGTGTTGCTTGGTGTGAGCTATGAGGGTTTGGTTGGTGTTGCGAATGAGTGTTTGGCGTTGCAGGAGCTGGAGTTGTGTTTGTGTAATGATTTGGATTTGAAAGGGTTGTCGGGGTTTAGGAACTTACATATTTTGAAGCTGATTGGTTATGTTGACGGGTTGTATGATAATGTGATATCGGATATTGGGTTGATAAATTTGGCTCAAGGGTGTCCAAGGTTGTTGAAGCTAGAGCTTGTTGGATGTGAAGGTAGTTACGATGGGATTAAGGCAATCGGGCAGTGTTGTTAGATGATGGAAGAGTTGACATTATGTGATCATAGATTGTAAGGTGTATGGTTAGTTGCATTGTGGTATTGTACGAATTTGAAGACTTTAAAGTTTCAATATTTTAAGTTTATTGATAGGTGTCCTGGACTGGATTAGCATTTGGGTTCGTGTCCCATTCTTGAAGAGTTTCATTTGGAGAGGTGTGAGTTGAGAGATAAGCAGGGGCTGGGTGCGTTGTTTTTCGTGTGTGAAGCTGTGCGGGAGTTGGTGTTTAAAGATTGTTGGGGGTTGGATAACAACTTATTCATGGCTGTAAGTATTTGTAGGTATGACTATGATCCTTATTTTTATTGCTTGCTGGATATCGTATTAAGTATTAGTACTAGTATACAAATGTGTGATAAATTTAAGTATGGTAGAATCACAAAGGAGTACTTTTATCGTAATAACTAATAAAACACTGTTTATTTAGTCATATCCTCTGTTTCAATGCTAGTGTTGTTCTTGGAATGTGCAATATTGTATATCTTTTAGCTACTGATAACAAGTTACAATCTTTTTTGTTATTCCATGAAAGTTATGATATAGCCGTGATATGTACCCTTCTAATACAGTTTGATCCTTTTTTAGTTCAAGTTGGTTTGTCATTTTGATGATAATTCAATGGGATTTAAGTAACTGATAAGATTGTGTTAGTCTTAAGTATTTGATCAATAGATCTATATGTTTATGTACGCAAAGTAAAAAGCCAGTAAAAGTTATGACTATGTTTTTTGAGCTTAAATGAAACACCCGACAACTTTTTTTTTTTTTTAACGCAACGGAAGACAAAAAAATGCTCGACTTTAAAAAGATACCTATTTTAATTTCATGAAAAGACTTGACTCTGTAAAGCGATATACTCATGATTTAAGACCAACCTGATACATGTAATAAATCTATTTTATACCATAAACCGTAGACCTGCACTTCTTTTCCTTTACCGCAACCATGACCAGAACTAAAACAGAGACCTGTGAATTAAACTTGAAACAAGGATCAGGCCGCATGATACTTTAAACTACAACTAAAATACTTTTCATTACTAATTTACCAATACCTGCTATAAACTAATTTATACATAACCTGATGATTTTACAAAATCTCTTAACCAAGTAGACATATGATCATAACATGGCCTTGCATTTGATAACCCAAAACTAGTATCTTGACCTTACATAAACGTGACGCACAACTACTCAAAAGACTTGTTTTGACTACACTTTACATACACATAATTACAATCTATGCAACTACTATGTTGCATACAAAAGAAGGTGTTTCATAGTTCAAATCATAGATGGTTCAAAAGACGGCTTGCTACCACACATGAAAAGTTAAGCCACTAGCTGCTAATTGACATCTAGCCTAAGTCCCGCCTTGACCCACTTCCTTCACCTAGAAACATGAAACCGTAAGTATGAAACTTAGTGAGTAAGAGCATTTAACATGTATACAAGGCATAAATAATACTTGCTTCGTAAGGATCCTTAACTATCATAACATGCCATAAATAACTACAAAAGTGATTCTTGACTATCACTTATACTAGTCTTGCTCAACATAAAAACTTGTTCAACATGCCAATTCATCTATGCCAAATGAATACTTGCATAAAATACAATCACAATATGCTATATAACATGAATCGTAAAACCCGCGATAAGGTAAATGCACACCCTCATACTCAATCTATTAGGTGTATTCCGGGTGTCATTTACCCATTTCTTGCCTGCTCGTTACTCACCTTTTAAACTGTTTGCAACTTGCTCCGGAACCTATACACATAAACATGCATATACACATATTACACTTAGAAAACCATTCACTTTATATCTTATCTAATTATAAATCATAATTTTTTGTATACAACCCACTAGATCACCATGTATCCAAAACATGATTCTTTTTATTAATTATAAATTCATTATCTTGACTAATAACTTTCGTCAAACACCTTGCATACATTATTTGTAACTTGATAAATCTCTTTTCCTTTAAACCAAAAGCACCCATTTTTGCAAATTACTAGTTTTCATTAAATTTTCTTTCAAATAATCAAAGCATCAGTTAAGGTTTATTTTACTAGTTATGAATTAAAAGCCACCTCAAAGATATTGAGGTGTTCATAATCTACTAGTAATCCTAACCATAGTTTACCAGGAAATATAACTATACTTACGGCACTTGGACACGAAACTGATTACAACACTAATTTTCACTTGATTTTCGAATTAAATCCACCAGCATGTCCTCTTCTTGTAACTGAGTTCGAAACCTTGTTTTATTAGTGTAGTCTTGGTCTGGTCAAACACCTATACATGTATGCCTTATCCCAGTGATGACACTGATTAGTATCTTAAGACTAAAGTACCATAGGTTTGTACATGAATGACCCCTAGGTTACCTAAACTTGTACACATTTGACCTTATTGATATTAAAACTAAATACACTTAAGAAATATCATGGGCTATATCATGTAACATTTAAAACAATATCTAAAATAAAAGAGAGTATAAATATATTAGCTCACATTTCGGGTCGTTACAACTCTCTTCCCCTTAATCAGGATTGTGTCCTCACAATCCATTCTTGAAACAATGACGGGTAATATTTTAAGATCTCCTCCTCCGGTTCCCATGTAAACTCGGAGCCTTTCCTATGTTTCCATTGCACCTTAAATAACTTGATCTCCTTATTCCGGAGTTTCTTGATTTTCTCATCAAGAATAGTGACAGGTTCTTCCACATAGTTTAATTTATTATCAATAACAATCTCTTCCAACGGCACATAGGAAGCTTCATCAACTAAACACTTTCGTAAATATGACACGTGAAAGGTATTATGTATGCCGTTGAGTTCTTCAGGTAGCTCTAAACGATAAGCCACTTTTCCGACTCGCGCTAAAATTTTGAAAGGACCAATAAAACGAGGACTGAGTTTACCACATTTCCTGAACCGAATGATGCCCTTCCATGGAGACACCTTTAGCATCACCTTGTCTCCTTCTTGAAACTCTATAGCCCGCCTACGCTTATCAGCATACGAATTTTGTCTATCTTGGGCCATCTTTAATCGTTCGCGTATCTGATTAATTTTTTCTGTTGTCTTGAGAACAACATATGTACTCCCAAGTTCACACTGGCCTACTTCACCCCAACATATTGGAGTACGACATTTCCTCCCATAAAGCATTTCATACGGTGGCATCTTGATACTCGTGTGATAACTGTTATTATAAGAAAACTCTGCTAAAGGTAAATGAGTATCCCAGCTGCCACCAAAATCTATAGCACAAGCTCGAAGCATATCTTCCAATGTATGTATCTCGCCACTCTGGCCGTAAATCTGTCGTGGATGATACGCTGTGCTTAAATTAATGCGGGTGCCCATATCATACTGAAATTTCTTCCAAAATCGAGAAGTGAATCGACTATCACGATCTGAAATAATAGAAACTGGAACTCCATGTCGAGCTACAACCTCACGCAGGTATAACTTAGCCATTACTTCGGAAGATGAGGCCTCTCTAATCGGTAAGAATATGGCACTTTTAGTCAATCTATCCACTATCACCCATATTGCATCATATTGGCGTGGCGTCTTGGGAAGTTTGGTGATAAGATCCATAGTAATATGCTCCCATTTCCATACAGGCATCTCCAAAGGCTGGATCTTCCCATAGGGTTTTTGATGCTCAGCTTTGACCTATAAACATGTAAGGCACTGTTCAACATACTTTACAATGTCTCTTTTCATACCCGGCCACCAGTAATCTTGTTTTAGATCGTGATACATCTTCGTAGCACCAGGATGAATGGATACTTGGATTTATGAGCTTCATCTAACAACAATCTTTTAAGTTCCCTAGAATTTGGTATCCAGATTCTACCAAATCGAGTTATCAAGCCACGAGAATCGGTAGTTAAGTTGTGAACTTGACCTTTCCACGCTCCAAATAAATGTCACCACTCATCCAAGTCTTTTGATGGAAAGTTTTAATCTGATCCAATAAGTTGGGAGTTACTACAAATCTTAAGGATTTAACCTTAAGAACATAGTGTCTAGCTTTTCTGCTCAATGCGTCTGTGACCACGTTGGCTTTACCGGGATGATAAAGGATTTCACAGTCATAATCTTTGACTGAATCAAGCTATCGCCTTTGTCTCATGTTAAGATCACGTTGATCGAAGAAGTATTTGAGGCTTTTATGATCTGTATATATCGTACACTTAACACCATACAGATAATGCCTCCATATTTTCAAAGCAAAGACGACTGCTGCAAGCTCTAAATCATGAGTTGGGTATTCTTTTTCATGCTTTTTGAGTTGTCGCGATGCATAAGCAATAATCCGACCACGCTGCATTAACACACAACCCAATCCAATGTAAAAGGCATCACAGTAAACCACTATATCATCAGTGCCCTCAGGAAGTACTAAGATAGGTGCCTGACTCAACTTTCCTTTCAAAATCTAAAATTCGTTTTCTTGCATAGCGCCCCATTCGAACTTAACATTCTTTCGTGTTAACTTCGTGAGAGGAGTTGCAATCTTTGAAAAATCTTGGATAAATCTGCGATAGTAACCTGCTAATCCAAGAAAAGATCGTACCTCAGTGGGAGTCTTGGGCTGATCCCATTTCATTATTGCGTCAACTTTAGCTGGGTCGACCTTAATACCATGCTCGTTAATCACATGCCCTAGAAATTGGACTTCGCGTAACCAAAATTCACACTTAGAAAATTTAGCATAAAGCGCCTCGGCGCGAAGCATTTCTAGCACTTGTCTTAGATGAGACTCATGCTCCTCAACTGATTTAGAATATACCAAAATGTCATCAATGAACACGATCACCGATTTGTCAAGCATTTTCCGAAAAACTCGGTTCATTAAATCCATGAAAGCTGCGGGTGCATTCGTTAGTCCAAAAGGCATGACAACAAATTCATAGTGACCGTACCTCGTACGAAATGCCGTTTTTGTTACGTCTTCTTCTCGAACCTTCAACTGATGGTAACCTGATCTCAAGTCGATTTTTGAGAAGTAATTTGCACCCTGAAGTTGGTCGAACAAGTCATCAATTCGTGGTAGCAGATATCTATTCTTAATAGTTACTTTATTCAATTCCCGGTAGTCAATGCACATCCGCATACTACCGTCTTTCTTTTTAACAAATAAGACTGGTGCTCCCCATGGTGAGCTACTAGGGCGAATAAAACCCTTATCCAGTAGTTCCTGCAACTGCTTCATCAACTCTTGCATCTCTGACGGTGCAAGGCGATAAGGAGTCTTAGCGATTGGAGTGGCACCCGGCATAAGATCTATCCGAAATTCCACTTGCCTATCTGGAGGAACACCAGGCAACTCTTCTGGAAATACATCTGGGAAGTCTCTTACGATTGGAATGTCACTCAATTGGGGAACTGATTTCTGAGTATCAACAACATGAGCCAAAAACGCTTGACACCCACGTGACATGTGTCTTTTTGCACGGGCGTACGTACAAATCGACAATGAAGGCTTTTTCTTGTCACCATAAATGTCAATTACTCCACCACTCGGTGCATCAATACGAACGATCTTTTTCTGACACGTCATAACAGCTCCATTGTCACTAAGCCAGTCCATACCCACTACGACATCAAACTCGCCCATGATCATAGGAATTAAATCAATTGGAAATAACTGATCACTGATTTCTAATTGGCAATTACGAAAAACAGCAGTTACGTATAACACTTTACCATCAGCAATCTCAACATCAAAAGGGGTATCTAATTTGCTGATTGGAATTAAAAAAAAAATCGACCAAATCTTTCTGACACAAAAGATTGAGTAGCGCCCGGATCAAACAGTACGTGAGCAGATATAGAATTTACCGGAAAAGTACCTGTTATCACATCAGGAGTCTGTTGGGCTTCTTCTGTAGTAATCTGGAATGAACGTCCTTTAGGTCTTGTCATATTAGTTGCCTTCTATTCAAAGTTCATTTTCACCTCTTGACCTCCCCCCCTGATTTCTAAGCTTGGGGCATTCAGATTTAATATGTCCCGGTTCCATACAGTTGAAACAAACATGTAGAGGGTATGGACATTCACGACCGATGTGACCCGACCTACCACAGCGAAAGCAAGCCTTTGTTCCTACACGACATACACCAAGATGTCTTTTGCTACAAGTTCCACATATAGGGAAATCTCTTCGCTCCTCCTGCTTGCTACTGCCACCAGTTTTCTATTTTTTAAAAGAGGTGTTCGGTTGCTCGGCCTTCCTTTTTGGAGAACCACCATCATGTCTCTTTGTTTCGAGCTCTCGTTCTCTTGCCTCATTTACCAGCTGATCAAGGTTCTGCCAACGACTTGGATTAACAAACTCGCGTATATCGTTCTTCAACATCTCATGATAGTGATTCATAAGCGTATTCTCGTTCTCCATATATTCCGGACAGAATCGAGCTCTATCAAAAAAGATGCCCGTGAACTCATTAATTGATTGAGTTGTCTGCTTAGTGTAAAGAAAGTCACGACATATCTTCTTCAACTCTGCTTCTGGGGAAAAGTTCTTAGTGAATATATCTTTAAATTCTGCCCAAGTCAACTTGTCAACAACTTCTGACCCCTTAGTGAGATTCAAGAGGTCCCACCATTCCTTTCCTCGCTTCCGTAGTAAGTTTGAGGCAAAAGTAACCTTTAACCTGTTAGGACATTCACAAGTCTTGAATGCTCCTTCCACCTCAGATAACCATCTCAGACTTATTATTGGATCCTTTTCTCCTTCTAATTCGGGCGGTCTACAAGCTGAGAATTCTTTGTAACTAAATCTATCTTTGGCGGCTCGTGCATCTAACACGGGGATTTCCAGCTGAGTTGTTCCCCCGGGTGATTGTTGCACTAGTCTTTCCTCATCCCGCTTTTTGAATTCATCAGATATAGCTTCATTTATTCTAACAAGGAAAAGAGGAATGGATACTTCTTGTGCCCGACCCATTTCCTCAGCAATTAAGGCTCGCAAATCAACTTCCATTTCTCGTGACACATGTATAGGTTCACAAAACTGAGCTTCTGGATGTTCGGGAGTAACCTCCCTTTCATGATCATGATGATTATCTTCGGCCTCCTCATGGTGACTTGGCCCACCAACATATTCTATTCGCCTGTCAGCCATAACTAGCTACTGAAAGGGACATATAACAAAAACAAAAATTTATAGCAATTTAATCAAAACTTGATTCTTCCTTACTATCTAACACATAAAATCGATGGTCATTTTGGCTTAGTCTTTTTGATGCCCCATGACTTCTATAAGCACATATCATATCATATATGTTAATACAAATAAGCCGTAAAAACGTTTATTTATATTTTACGATCTTCTAATGTTTTGTCGATAACAAAAGTAAAATCATTTTAACGAAACAAATAGAGTACGTAAATAGTTTGAGTTAATAGTTTTCTAACACAATTAAGTTGTCACATAAAATGTAGGATATTGGATTTCACAAACACTCTAAACCTTGATCAAAGTAGGCGTATAAGAATGTTAGAGAGAGAAAGTTCTAGTGAGAGAAAGGAAGAGAGTTGGGAACTATAGTGAGAGAAAGAAAATATTATTATCAGCTCCAACTCTCTACCTTGGAAGGTAGAGAGTATTTATAATCTTACAATAAAACGCCACACAACGGGTGTGGATCAGGCATACAGTGGGTAAAGACCCGTCCGTCCTCCACGGTGTTACTAAACTAAATACTACTTAACATAAAAGTACTATGACTACGAGCTTTCTAACAATTACATATACTTGAGGTGACCGACTCTTTAATACCTGGAATTTCTAATTCCTAACAATCTCCCCCTAAGGGAGGTCACCTCAAACATATACTAAAATGACATTGAATACAATCAGATATTAAATTAACAATTGATCTTGCATTCTTGATGTAGTCCTTTGTTCCTAAGCTCGTAGTCATTGATTCTACTCATTGCATGTTTGGTTAATCCAAGTGGAGGTCTTTTATTGATCCACGTGATAATAATGTTGAGCCAGCTTTTGAGATCATCAGCTAATAGAAAATCTCCGATACATCCATTGTGGTGTTGGTATTATGTGATGTTGTGACTTTCGGACCGACATGCTCACATTATGGATTATGATATCTTCTCATCGAGTAGCGAAGCTTTAGTTGATTCATGATATTGGCAGCAAAGCGTAGCGAAGCATGGAGTGAAAATATCCGAGTCATTGATGCACTAATCATGATTTCTTTTGAGATGAATGTGTTAGGTGAGCATGCGGCTATGTATTGACCGCTTCATTCGATCACCGCAACGCGTCGGGTGTACCTGCATAAGACAGTTAGCAATAAAGCGCACGAAAGTGTCTTTGATCACTTTCGATGAATTAAGGAACACGGCCCACGGTTCCTCGCTGATCAAGCACAATACCGCACGTCTGTGATCGTATAATTCGAAGAATTTCCTTCGACTGTGGTTTCTTCGAATGCTTCTAGCCGTTTCAAACCGAACGTCTCAAAGAAGACAACACGGAGTGAGTGAACCAAATAATTTACGTCCAGCGATTGATGAAAAGAGATTTGAAAAACAATCGTGTATTGCTCAATAGAAATTGTTTTTGCAATATAACGAAGGTTTTAATGAAAATCAATTATCAATCATAAAACACCTTTTGATTTGAAAATTAGTACACGGTCGACGTGCTAATGAAAAGAGTTTTAAAGCACAAAGACCGGTTTTCAAAGGTATCCGTCAATCCATAACCTGAACCGTGATTGATTCAAAAGATTGAATCGCCCCATTGTTTCGTTCAGATTGTCACATGGTTGATCTCGCATAATAGATCTCACATGCCACCTACCAGAGCTTGTTAGATGTTGGCTCCGAAGGCTTTCCATCTTCATTCACAGTGAATATGTTTGCATATCACCGGATGTTCCGCAATACCACAAGGATAATGCGTAGGACTCAAGATATAATCTCTCTTTCCACATTGTGTGAAACAGAGAGTCTTCATTGAAAGTGTCCTAATGAGATTTATTGATGATCTCGTGGCTCTAGACTCAATTTGTCAATATTTGGATCCTATCTGAGACTAGGAGAGGGTCTCCTTCTTCAATATCAACAATCTCTAAGAGAAAGTCGATAGATAATGTCGGTTCCCGTGAGAATGAAACAAGCCCTTTTAAGAGGAACTTGAGTGGTTTGGAAAGTTGAAGTGCAGCGCCACCGGGTCCATGACGTCTTGTCTTCAATACCGATGTTACCATCAGTAGCATATGAATTGAACCGGTTTACGCCTAAGGTTGAATAAATGGAGGGCTATTTGTTTTCACCCTTTTCTCATTCAATTCTTTTTAATTCTTCAACCCCTCTAGTGCTTACCGAGACTTCATAGCTAGAACCTTGTTGGGTTTATTCCTTACTAGCTCGGTCCTCACCGCACTCTTCCCATATCTCATTTTTCTCCTTTTATCATCATACCTAAGAACTCTACACTAACTAGTGGATAGTCCCTGGTAGATCCCTCCGGTTCAGCGGATCATGGGAACAATACCTAACCTTATCATCCTTATATCACCATACATAAAGTAAAGTTGGTCGGTCTATTTTGGTATTGTTCATCTGCCATTGGAACCAATTGAAAACCATTTGAAAATCAATCCGGATACTTGTGATATATTATCAAAGCATTTTGTACCTGAATTGTTTTGATATTTTTAGAACAAGAACTCCCCCTCAACATGTGCATCAAGTATTTGAAATTGTTTTGCACACGGAGGCAAGAGAAAGAATTAACTTCTTTGATTACCATTTTCTAAAAAATATCAACATCACTTCCCTAATCGAATCAAGTAGATAAAGCATTTTGGGGAAGGATGAGGTTTTCATGATTTTGCTCCCCCTCAATATGTGCCTCGAGATTTGAAAAGAGTTTTGCACATACTAGAGGGAACCAGCACATTGAGATAAATGATCACTTTTCAAATCATAGGTTTAAGATAGATGCTCCTCCTCAACATGTGCATGGAAAATTTAAAATCGTTTGTCACATGTGAGCAGGAGAGCATGTACATCCTTATAAAACCATTTACCTAATTATCAGTTTAAATCCAATTTAAATCACACATTCTCCCCGATCACAATTATCAAATCATTTGAGATTTGTGATCTCTTATAGATTTAAATTGATTTTGAAAGCTTTAAGGAGAATTGTGACTTGATTATGAAAGCGTTTTAACTGATAAGGATCGGATTTTAAGACTTTAAACTCCATTGATAAAACATGCATGTATATCTTTTGAAAACAATTTAATGCCAAATAACTTTTTAATTTAATTGAAATCATTCTCCCCTCAATCAATGACATAGGTTGTTGATTGAGAGATAGAGATTTTGACAAATAAATGATTATCAAAAATAGAGAGGGAGTTATTTTTCAAAGCATTTAGTTTTCGCCAGATAAATGTTTATAGAATCGAGCATGGAATTTGAAAACATGGTAAAACATGGCTCGTTCTTTCTTTAAAAGGTTATTGCCTGAAAATGACAATAAACCATTGTTTCTCTTTCTCTCAAAAATATTTTTTTGTTATTTTTTATTTTTTTTTATTTTTTATTTTTTAAAGAATTCGAACAACATCTAAAGTCCCGTGTCATTCTTTGAATGACAAAACAAAGACCGTAGATATTATCGAACCGAGAAAAACATGACAAAAAGACAATATTTTTTTTGAAGATTTTTCGAATTTTTCAAATTTTTATGGATTTTTGAAAATATTATATTTTTCTATTTGATTTTTTGAAAATTTTGTAATTTTGTATTTTGATTTTTGAATAGATATATACAAGAGATAGATGAAGATAGACCTTACTCCTCGTCTTCCTCCTGAAGACGTTTGAGTGTTTCTGGTTGAAGGCTTTTCAAGCCCAAATATGGAAGAATAAACTCAAAGCGTTCTCTTGGAAGAGCTTTGGTGAAGATGTCTGCTAACCGATATTCAGATCTCACAAAATAGAGTTCCACCACACCTTTTTCCACTTGTTCCCCGATGAAATGATGTCGAATGTCGATATGCTTTGCTCTTGAGTGTTGAACGTTGTTGCATGAGAGAGCAATAGTACTTTTATTATCACAAAGAGAGGATTTTGTTGAATTCAAAGCCATAGTCCGATAATTGAGATCTCATCCATAAGACTTGAGCACAACAAGATGACATGGCTATGTATTCGCCTCTGTAGAGGAAATAGAAGTACTCATTTGCTTCTTTGAAGACCAGTCACAAGCTTATCACCCAAAAACTGAGCACCTCCGCACGTACGCGACGAGTATCTTGACATCTCGCATGATCGCAGACATGCGCAGGCTGTTAGTGACATACCGGTGTCTTCGGTACCAAAGTCCCATATTGATGGTTCCTTGAGATACCGAAGACCCGCTTAACCGCTTCAAGGTGCTTTTAGTAGGCTTAGCCGGTATCTAGCACACATGCAAACAAAGAACAAGATGCCGGTCTACTAGCAAGTGAGGTACATCGTGGATCCAATCATACTACGATATTTTGTTTGGTCAATCATGATCCCCGAGTGGTCCTCATCTAGTTTGGTTCGATCAATCATGGGAGTGTCAACAGGTCACATGAATCAAATCCAAATTTCTTTAAGATCTCAGTTGCATATTTAGATTGAATTATGAAAATGCCTCGGACTTTGTGAAATTTGTAATCCCAAGAAAAATGACATTTGTCCCATCATTGACATTTGAAATTTTGAACTCATTTCATTAGAAAAAATATCACATTCCATTGGGGTCATCGAGGCAAAAATAATATCATCAACATAAATTTGAACATGAATTAAATGTTTGCCCGACTTCCCCGGTGAACAATGTTGGATCAATTGCTCCTTTGCTAAATCCGGTTGATAGAAGAAACTTTGTGATGTATCATACCATGCCCTTGGAGCTTGCTTTAAACCGTAAAGAGCCTTCTTCAAACGATAAACGTGAGTAGGATGCTCTTGATTTACAAATCCTTCGGGTTGGCCGACGTGAACGACTTCTTTAAGATCTCCGTTAATGCCGTCTTTACATCCATTTGATAGACTACCATGTTCTTACTTGCAAAGATTAGCCAAAAGATTCTAATTGCCTCGATTCGAGCAAAATGAGCAAAAGATTCTTCAAAGTCTATACCCTCCTCTTGACGGTATCCTTTAGCAACTAATCGAGCCTTGTTCTTTAACACATCACCATGCTCATCAAGTTTCACTTTGAAGATCCATTTTAGAGCAATAATCATAGCACAATCAGGAGCGGTACTAACTCCCATACATCAAGTCGATCAAACTCATGAATTTCTTCTTGCATGGCATTGAACCAATTGTCTTCATTCATGGCGGTTTTAACATCTTTCGGTTCGATCTTAGAGAGTACGGAGTTGAAGAAGCACCATAAGGCATCGGCTGCAAGTTGTTTCCGTGTGGATACGGATGAGAGGATTTCCAATGATGTTGTCCAATGGATGATCGTGAGTCCATTTCTGAGGTGTTCATGTGGCGTTGGTTGAAGGACGGAAAGTAGCGAGTCGATGTCTCTCAAGAAGATGGTTCGATGAAGATTCAGAGCAAATACATTTTCAAATGGAGCATCTTCAGGAGTAGCAAAAGGATTAACTTCATCATTGATACCGCAAATAGTTCCATGATGTACATTCGAAGTTTGATGATTTGTTGATGAGATAGAGTGATCACAGCCAGCGCTTCTTGACTTAATGATATTGAGATTGAAGGATTAACTTCATTCATTCACAGAATATGGTGCCTCTGTAGGAATTGTCACCGTTCATTAGCACTTGGCTCATAATGTTCATCAAACATAGGATCAAACAATTTCTTTAAATCATCTTCAGATGGAGGTACATATGGAGTTTCTAAAGAAGAGTTTGGAACAAGGGATGAACCAATTGGACTGATTTGAAGTGCGGGTCCGAATGAATTGAACAGAGCCATAGGACCACCGCGATAGAAACTCTCTCTGACTATCTTTATCAACCCATATGTAGACAATTTGAATGACCAATTAAGAAGAAAACCATATATACCAAACTTGAAACTCGAAGAAGAATTTCATTTTTACTTGCTTGCACTAAATGGAAGAACAAAGTCGAGAATTTATGCTTCAAGAAAATCTCTAAGTACTCAATACTCAACCAAAGTATGAGATAATAACACCTCTTGCATTATCCACGTATGCCATTTTTGTGTCAATCGAAAGTAAAACTACGAACTCCTTAAAGAAGTTAACGGATTCAACCATCCATCCCTTTACTGTAACTAGATAAACCAAGTCTTCATACAACTTAGACCGAAACGTTATCAAATATGGCGCTTTGTGAATTTTAACTTCAATCTCAAATAAGTGATAATTGATTAACTCGGTAATCGCTTGTGTCAAATGCCCAACACGTGAATAGACGCGAAACCGGATGTATCGCCGATCCAATCGAATGAACCGAACAAATGATTTCGACATTAATGCATTCTTCCTAAAGGTATACATGTAGAGATCGACTGAAGATTCACCACAAATGTCTTCGAGCGAATGAGGTAGTCATTTTCCTTAATGTTCATGTTGTTGATTTATAGCGTCATAATGAGGAACAATAATGCCGACGAAATATGGCAAAGGAATACCAAAGAGCGGATCATTATTCATGAACAATAATCCGTGAAGATTTGGTAAAGGAATACCAAAGAGCGGATCATTATTCAATAATGCAACTTACAATATCATGATAGTCATTATAAACGCCTTGTGAAATAACCGGAGAATGTTTCTTTGAGAATTCCAAGAAGTACTTCTAGATGGTGAACCAGTTGAGTCAATAGAAACCGAGCATGAGCTTTAAGTGGATGATCAACATTCGCCGGAGGTTGAAAGTACTCATCAAACATATCTTTGAAAAACAATGAATCCCAAATATTGATTCCCAATTATCCATAGTATATTCACTCTTCATCAAAAAGAATATACACTCATCATCATCAAAAATTAAGTCGATAACCATTATTCAAACATCCATCATCATGTAGTATATTCACTCTTCTCCCCTCAAAAATTGCATCCGAAGTTGCCATTTTTGATTTAACAAGAGAATAAGAGAATACACCAATGAACGTAGATCCACTTGATGACTGAATGAGCATGGAAAAACATGAAGCTTGTTGATGAAGAAGAGATGAGTATCTATTTATGAGAGAACTTTATCTTAGTCAAGATAAAGCGCCACGAAGAGCATACACTTTTCTTTCTTTGAAGAACGGGCCCTGAAGTGTTATCTCTGCAGACACCATAATGATGAAGAACGAGGCCCTGAATCGATGTGAACAGACGTCATTGTTTAGAGCCCAATCTTATATGTTTAGAGCCAATCCAAATACCAAGGACTCGACTTTGTACGACCGCTTTGGATATGACGAAGACATAGAATTGGAAACATTGGATCCCCGCGTCCTGATGCTTTGGTCCTTTTGGTTAGCACAAACAATCTTTGAATCGGCGCCAGAACCCTAGGTGCAATGTCATTGTCACTAGGAGCTAAACTAGTAGAAGCATCAGACTTAGTCGAAGGACATTTTGTGCTTAATGGGATTGTTCTACCAGTTGGCTTCCAAACCTTAACATGCACTACTCTAGGCATAGTGGATCTAGTTAAGGGGCAAGGTTTGCCATTCGTGAATATTCGAACTGTTGGCTTCCACTGAAATCCTACATTGGTAAAAACCTTCCCTGTAGGTTTCGTGGATTGCTTAACTGTTTAAACTTCCAAACTTTCTTAACCGGGTTATGAATCTTAGACCTCAGAAATAACACATCACATTTATCATGATTACCAGAAATTAAACAATTTTTGCATGTTTTGCAGACAGCATAAGGCCTCGAATTAATTTTAGTAAGCTTAGAGCTAATACTAGAACTAACACGATTCTTTTGTTCAAATCAAACTTCTTGTCCCTATGGTGTTCTTTCACTTCCTTATCATGAACACTTTTATTTTGCGTAATCCTATCCTTCTTTGCATAGCTTCTAGGTTTTGACCCGCTAACTTTAGTGTCAATCTTAACATCTGTAGAAGTAACGATGGGAACATTACATGGCTTTACTACTTTATGCATTCCTGGTCTAGAAGTGCTGGGATCCAAATTCTAGGAGGCACATCACAAAGTTGCTTGCTTGAATTTAGATATGGAACAAGGCATATCAAAAGGGTCACATGCTGGCTTGGCATAGAGCAGTTTCGTTTGGTACTAGGCATAGAACAAGGCTTCACAGCTTTGCCTTTTTCACCTATGGGTTTTGGACATGTTGCAATTACACATTCAAGCAGCTCTTGAGATCGTTTGGCATCCATGAGGCAAGCAAACCTAATTTCACTATCAAGAGGTTTGTTAATGAAATTCTCTTCGACAATCTCACGGAGACATTCTAGACTATCCTTAAGGTGAGCACAATAGTCATGAAAAGCATGTTCATTATTCCTAAGATGAGGAGGAATATATTTAACTGTCATCGTGTATTTGCAGTCTAAGGGTGACTTTGAGACAACATTCTTATTGAAAACAAGTGACAGTTTCCCATTTCCCACGCTCGATTCTCAATTTCCTTTTGTAAAGACGTTATTTTTCGTTGTTTTGGTCACGGGTGAGTTTTATTGAATCATATAACTCTTTAAAATGTCGTTTAACCTTTTCATTTCTTCTAGAAAACTTTCGTTTTCCTTTTGTAATGCATTTACTAGGTTTTGAAGATGAAAAGTTGGAAATTTGAGAATCTAAAGGAGGAGGCATTTGGGAGCCTGTAATATTGTTCGTTTGACCCTTTAATTGAGAGATTTGGGCTTTCAACTTTCTGATCGTGTTGCAATGAGCTTGAATCTGTTCATCACTTTTGTTAATTTGAAAACTCGCATCAAACTCGTGAGCATCGAAGATGTCTTGATATTTGAAGTTTTGACATTTTCTTTGAGATGTTTATATTTGAGTTGTAAATTGCAAAAAATGCTCAACTTCTAGTTTAGAAAAATGTTTAACCAAATTGTCGTGATCATCTGTTCAATTTTCTCGTTTAGTTTAGAATTAGTTTTTTCAAGCTCAATGACACGATCATGGGAGACTTTCAGGCCACAGATAGTTCATGAAATTTGGAAGCATTAATAGAGCAATTTGAAGCAGTAAAGAAGATATCTTGAGCAACACATTCAGTAATAAGAGTCTCATTCGGTAAGGTATGCAAGTTCTTCCTCTCAATCTCATTATATTTTAACTCTCTGCACTCATAATCACTAACTTCAACTACCATTGCATCAAATTCCTTTTCCATTTCTTTAATATCTGATTTTATCCCTTTTTAAGACTCTCAAAATGATCTTTTAGTTGTTTAAAGAAAGGCATGACCTCAGTTAAATAACATTCTTTCGTTTGCTCAAAACCCTTTCCCTTCCTATTCCTCGTGGGTGTGATCCTTTTCTTACAAGTTTTCTCAAAATCAACAAATAGTTGAAGAATAACATATTGACTGATTAAGGTCTTGCTCTTAGTGGCAATAGTTCTAGGAACTAAATGCATTGGTGTATTTGGAGGATACACAGTCGCTTTAGGAATTTCCTACAAGGGGGATTCTTTTCAACAAGATTTTCACTTTTGCAAGTCCATATCCTTTTTCCCGAACACTTGTTCAGGGGTCAATAGAGTCTGAGGCTTAAACATGTTTAAGGATATCCAATTTTCCTTAGTGTAATCATGGGGTTTTATTTTTATCTTGTTCTTTTTTACACTCGGATCTTCTAGCTTCTTATTCATTTTCTCCCTAGTGACTTCATCTGATTTCTTATCTTCCTCGGTGCACTCAGCGCAACTAGGTTTCTGTCTAGGCTTAAGGATCTCATTACCATCATACCTTATGAGCATTTCTAGCCTTTTTAATTACCTCTCGATTAGGTTCCTCAACAAGGGGAATGCTATGCTTATCGCTTAAGACTCTATGCTTTGTGATCATGTGAGCAAATTAATGGTATTCCCTTGTATGTACAACTTATTTTCAAGCTTGTTTTTCAAAGTTTTTAGATTGGAAAAATCATTCAAAAGTTTTGATTCCTTAGCCTTGAATTCTTGCTTAAGCATTTTAACATTTTCTTGAAGTTCGTGTTTTTGCTTAGCCGTTTTAGAAAGCTTTTCTTGTAAGGAGTTTAACTCTTGTTTTAATACTTCTTCTCTAAACCTACTTTTCTAATAGTTGTACGTATTTGGACATCCATTTCCTCGCCACCGGGTGGTCAACTCAAACTTAGCACGCTGTTCATAAATAGCAACCCGATCCTTATATATGTTAAGCTCAGGGTAAGGAATCATCAGCACAAATGCAGTGTACTCATGCAGTTCATAATCATCATTTTGAGTAGAAGATGCACAACTAGGTAGAGCAGAAACATCCATGCAACTTCTTTCCTCGAGCATTGACATGCGGGTTGTGTTGACGGGTGCATCTCTATCTTGGGTACATCCAAAACTTCCATGGAGCGTTCCTTTGCATTAACTTGCACGAGGTGTGTATTGGTGCACCTCTCTCTCTTGTGAATTTGAGCACGAAGATTCCATTTTTCCATTATCCGACTCATCATTTTTGTTGTCTAACATTCGCATTCAAACAACACCATTCTTCAACATATACATTACCCAACTTATCACAACAATCTTTCAACTCCGCACTGACACTCATTCACACTTTCTTCATTCTTTTGAGCAGATTCTTCAATGTACTTTTTCACATTATCCATGAGTAGGATAAATGTCTCAATGAATTCTCAATTTCCATTCAAAGATGTTTTTGAAGGAAATTCAGTCAAGTGTTGATCGTAATCTTACGAATATTCCCCACTGATGAATGGCTGAAATTGTTTGTAGATTACTTGAAGAGCCGCACTGGAACCATCCTTTTGAACCTCTTTATTGGTAAGTTGCGACTTTAAATGTTCTAAGTTCAACGGCAAGCTTTGTCAATGTAGGTAAGTCCCTCGAAGTGAAAAGAGCACTACATGTTCGATCCCCAGCCTATGGATAACTGTATGAGGTGCGTGATGAAGTAGTGATAGGGCTCAATGCTGCATTCCATTTGCATGGCATTCTGCAGTTGTGACCGGTGCAATTCATTCTCATTGTACTCGAACATGAAGATTTCACATCCTCATTGCTTAATTCAAACATCTTTAATCGCTCGTTGTAGCATCATTAACATTATTGTCCACATCATCATACAATTTAAGCACTTCGAAATCACCGGGTCAGTAAGTAGAGTAAGACATGATGTGGTGGAATGCACGGGTTTTACAAGTCTATGATTTAAACCGAGAAATAGAATCTTTTCGCGGGATTTTACTAAAATCAAGACCAAACCGTTAAGCAATGACCAATGGAATGTGTTAAGATGACTGATGGATCGACACAATGATAGACAATTGTGTGTTAGGACTTATGATTGTTTGTGGGATAAGTAGAGATGTTGTTTGGTTGTGATTTGGGGTGGTTGTTGCACGATTTTCGAGAATTTTTAGGTCTAAAACATAAAAACCTCAATAACTTCTGTTCAGAGCGGATTTAGCCTCAAAAAGAGTTGACCGAATGAACTTTTAGTTCAATATTCGGCGTGACATTCTCCTCGTTCTCACGGTTATTGATGGGTAGATGAAACGGAGTTACGGATCAAAAGTTATAGCCGTTTGAAGTTTTGTCGGGACAAGTCAACAAGTCGCTAAGAATTCTTGAACCAAGTAAACGCTAGACCAAGTAAGCTAGACTTAATTCAGCTACACACCACTCGCTAGATTCCCAAAGTAAGCTAGACAAAATGCAAGTCGCTAAGTAGTAACTCGCTAACCTCAAGTCGCTAGCAAATAGAATCGCATACACAAGTCGCTGACACAAGAGACAACTCGCTACTCAAGTTAAGCACCAATGCTACCGTATAACAACTCGCTAGCAACTCATCTTCCAAGAACAAGTCGCTTCAATAAGTAACTCGTAGTGGAGACTACTTGTACTTTAACTCGCTAGATCTAACTTCGCTAGCTCAATAACAACAGCATAAGACAACTCGCTACAAAATGTGAAGCAAGTCAACTCGCTACCAAGAAAATATTCCGTGAACTAAGTCGCTAGCTTCAAGTAATTCAAAAACCATATAAACCTCACTTTTCAATCCAAAAACAACCCAACCAAGATGATTCAAGCTTACCACATGAAAACCTAAACACTTTTGATGATTCTAAACATAAAAGTACCAACAAAATTCAAACTTTAACACAAGAAATCAACCAAATGATGCAAAAACCACTAAACTTTTTCAAACTCAAAACCACCTAAAACCACTAGAAATCCAAAGATGTGCAAGATATGATCTAACCATGGCTCTTGATACCAATTGTTGGATATAACTTTTCACATACACATCAAAACATTAACACAAGGTAGCATATAGATGGAATTCTAGAGAGAGAAAGTTAGAGTTTAGGGAACTTAGTGAGAGAAAGTGAAAGATATTATTATGAGCTCCAACTCTCTACCTTGGGAGGTAGAGAGTATTTATAGTCTTACAATAAAAACGCCACACATCGGCTCGTGGATCGTGCATACCAGTGGGTAAAGACCCGTCCGTCCTCCACGGTGTTACTTAACTAAATACTACTTAACTTAATATTACTATGACTACGAACTTTCTAACGATTACATATACTTGAGGTGACCGACTCTTTAATACCTGGAATTTCTAATTCCTAACAACAAGTATAAGTGATTTTATGATTTAATATTACATATGTACAACAACTAGTGTTTACATATTGTTGGTTAAACATTTGGGTAAAATATACACATAACTAGTATGTAGTATATTGGGTAATATAAATGGATAAAAACTTAAGTATCATATTACATTGGGTAAATACATGAATGTAGTTGGAATTGGGTAACCTAAAGCCCATGATCCATTGAGACCCATAACCATTGTGACATCATGCTTATATCATATATGGATAATATCCATAACCCATGGTATTGACCCATACCTAATGTCTAGATACATTGAACCCTTGGTGACACTCAGAGAATGTCTAGATACATTGAACCCTTGGTAAGCACTCAAGAGATACATTGTATCTAGCCAAAGATCCATGGATCAACCCATGACCCATGACCCATAACCAAAATACCTATGGGTAAAGAGGATGAGGCGTCCACGGATCCCTAGCTTTGTGCTAGCCGGATCCCTTATGGAAGGGATCCGTGGGATCCGGGGAACAGTAGAGAATTTTCTCTATAAATAGTGATCCATTTCTTTCCTTTAGCTCACCACATGTTTTTTTTCACACATACTCTCTCCAAGTATTATATCTCTCTAACCTCGGATCCAAGAGATCTATGTAGTTTGTCTTTTGTTTTGTGTGATCTTCTAGGTTCCTCTTAAAGGCGAGATCACCACCTTGAAGTCGAGCAAGCTCAAGTCCATGAGTTGCCATGCTTCCTCATCATCAAGACTACACGAAGTCTTCTTTGTTGATGATTCTTTTCTCCATAGATGTTGGGTTGAAGGCTAGTGAAGAAGCCAAAGTGTCAAGATGAAAGCATTGTGAAAGGTGATTCGTGTCAAAGCATTAGTGAAGGATGCTAGGTGTTGCATTAGTGAAGCCAAACTTTGTGTCAAAACATTAGTGAAAGATGTCTCAAGGGTCAAGACGAAGGCATTAGTGAAGGGTGCCAAGCGTTGTGTCAAAGGCATTAGTGAAGGATGCCAAAGAATCAAATCAAGTAGCATTTGGGAAGAATGCTTAGGTCGTATAATCGATGAGGTGCATCGTTATACATATGTGTAAATGTTTATCTACAAGGATGGTGATATCCTTGATGGTGTTGTAACAAGGAGTAGATCTCCTTGAGATTAGGTGTTGTGTCGTGAAGGTGTAGTTCACCTAAGGTGTGAAAGAACTAAGGTGCTTATCCTAGTACCTAATAAAGGGTAGGCGAGCGTTGTGATAGGATTAGTTCTCCTAAGGTGTGAAAGAACTCGGTGGTTAGCCTAGCACCGTATAAAGGGTAGGCGACGTTGTGTTAGGTGTGGTTCGCCTTGGTGTGAAAGAACTCGTATTTAGCTTTGTACCGGAAAAAGGTTAAGCGACGCTATTGTGAAGGCTTCTCCGCCATAAGGAGTTGGTGTAGTGCTTACTTAACTCTCGAGTAGGTGACTCTGGGAGTGGAGTAGGGCAAGGAAGGTGTCCTTGTAGCCGAACCACTATAAATAACTTGCGTTGTGGTGATGTGCTTTTACTCTTATATTTCATTACATGTTTATATATCTATCTATCAACGTCCAACATAAACAACCAAATAGATTGACATAAGTCGATCTAAATATTTAAAAGGAAGTTTTAAATTGGTAAAACTATTCAACCCCCTTCTAGTTTTCCACAATTGGTATCAAGAGCTTGTTACCAAGTTTTTTTAAAGTATATTGTACTTTGAAAACTTGATACGATCCGTGTATGTTTGAAAACTACAAAGAAGGAATTTTTAAAACAAAAGTCATGTTTTTAGAAATCATCATGTGTTGGATAGTGATAGATCATTCTAACATTTTCCTTTAGAAGTATTCTCTCATACTAGATTTGGGTATCTTTGAAGATCATGAAGTATTTCGCGTCTATGGTTTCTAAAACCATAAAAAAGGGAATATAGCAAAGGATTGGGGTATCTTAGAAGATCATGAAGTATTTTCGCCCTATGGTTTCTAAAACCATACAAAGGGATATAGCAAATGTATGTTTTCTTAGTTACATAGTTTTTTCAAAAACGCTAAATTGCTTGTGGACAAAATGGTGATATATGCTTCTATCTTATAATAAGCATAATATGAAAAGTGTTTTAGTGATTTTTTTTTCTTGAAGTTTTGTTGTTAGATATCTTGTTAATCAAGCTTGAATAAAGGTAAAATGGGTAATATAACTTCACTAAAAGTCTACAAAGACTAAACCTTTTCGTCGGGTCAAAATGTACATTTTGTAATTTCGTGTCGATCCGCGGATCCTCAGCTTATTAACGGACGGATCCTCAAGCAAAGGGATCCGTGGGTACGTAAGACAGCTTTTTGTCTCAATTTCAAAAATTCATAACTTTTTAACCGTGAAGTCGTTAGAAGTCAAGCCACCTATCGTTTAAAGGTATTTGAGTCTACTTTCATTTAAAAATGATTTCATAAACTTATTCAAAACAATAATTCACAGAATCATTGATTTATAATAGAAAGTCATTTTTTCGGTCATAACTTTTGCACAAACTTTTGATCTAATTGGAGACGGATGTTTTCGTCTTTGAATAACAATGTGTCCTCTATTGAAATTAAGGTTTTGATCATATTTATAAATATAAAAGAAACTAATCAAGCTTGGTATACATGTTTATATTTAACACAAAGCGATGAAAAGAACTTTCGTATGCTATGCTAAATGATAAATTGTCTTCGTTGCATTACTTGATTATTTGCTTATCTCAAATAGCTTTTGTGCTTGTTTGATTGAATAGCATATGTGGTTTCCTTACCTTGCTATTCATTCTCTTGTTTGTCAATTTAGTAATATTCTACTAATCAATGTGCTATTTGAAGGAGTGTTTGGGATAACATCTAGTTGTGTCGAAAATGTTAGTTTAGATATTTAGATAAGTCATATAGGTTGAAAAATGTTTAAAACATATAACACACTAAATGGATTTTTGATTGAGTTTGTCATATGTGCTTATATGATTTCCTTTGTTCTTGTATCATTTTCTAAAAACAACAAGAATGTACATCGGATCATAACCTACACTTGTGTTGATGATGTACTCTCCCATTTTCCTTTTCATGATCGCTCTCCAAGCTTCATAGTAGGATTGACAACTTGATTATTTCATCCGATATACTCAAGTAAATTATTTTGCAACGCAAATATAATTGTTCATATCCGAAAGTCCAAACTCAAAGCTTTCCAACAACATATGTTGAACTAGCTCATCCAACCATTTTTGTTGTTTACCATATGGACAACTTTTAAACTTATTTTTAACATGACGCCTTCGCCACCTTATTTGTCTCAAGTATAATATTAAACGAAGCAAAGTATCATCATTGTTACTCTTTGATAGGCCATTGTAGGAATATAAATTTTCCTAACTTGAGAATGAATATTGGAGAACTTATTGCACTAGAAACTCAATTTGACCTAACCGTTGAATTGCTTCCTTGATAGAAGTTGGGTATGTGGAATCGCCCGTAAAATGGTCGTGTTTAGCCGTAATTGAGCACCGCTAGTAATAGTCTCATATTCATTCTCTCACTTGGGAAATTTATACTCCTATGTTTTTCTAAAGTAAGTTTACAATGGAAATACTTTGCATTGTCTTAGGATTACTAATCAAACAAGTTGTAAAATAAAATTTTCTTTTAGTTAATCACAACCACTTGCCTCATCAAGCGATTATCTTGCTTTGATCGAGAAGAGCTACATGACTTCATGGACGAAGTTCATTGTATGCTAATCACCATCCGTAATGACTATACATAGTTCAATGCTTCCGTTGGCCAAAACAACCCTATTGTCTTGAACACCATCATCTACTCTGCACGCCATTGTTAATACAAATGATTTACTAATCTAGATCATAAATAGGTTTTTGAGTTTCTTGAATAGTGCTTGTTAAGTTTGATAAACCTCTTTGTTATTTGTAAGCTCGATCTCATTTGATATATTAGTGTTAGAACCTCTTAAACTTGAAATATGATTCATTATCAAAGTCATTGCATACCTTTTGTAAAGGTTCTCGCAGCATAGACGGATCCCAAAATTTGTGCTTGACGGATTCCTACTCTTAGGGAACCGTGGATCCAAGAAACGTAAAATGCAATTGCAATCATTGTATTTCAATCATGTCCTTAGAACACCTCACACTAAGCTAAACATAGTGTCTTAAGGCAAATTAAGTCCTTATCAAGTTAAGTAGATCCTTTCCAACTCAACTCACCTAGATCACACTCTAAGACGCTTGTAGATCTATCATTTTCACTTTAATCCATTACTCTTCCGCCCTCTATGATCACTCATCATTCTCACATGATCCCTCACATCTAGCTTTAGAAATCTTTCGATTATGGCAAAATTGATCACAAATCATCCTTACCTCAAAATTGATCAAAGTTGATCAAATTCTAGTTTTCCCATCTCAAAGCCCCTAGGATATTTTCCAAAACACTATCCTAAGACACAACCTGATCTCTAAGGATCATCATTTAGCTTCAATTGACACTCTAAATCTTTAGTGTCATCCTTGCTCATCCATTGGTACTCTTGAAAGTTCCAAATCCTTCCATAAATAACAATCATTAACTACATCACTCATTACCTTCAAGTACTCAAGCACCCTTCATTTAAAACACTTAGGAGGACTGAAACACTCAAGATGATATAGGTCTTAGATCTTAGAAACATCAATCCACTCTTTCATAATCAGCTGAAAGCCGGATCCCTAGGATTAGCCTAGACGGATCCCTCCGAGGAAGGAACCGTGGGATCCGGATGACAGATTTATGTCTAACATTGCTAAAACAATCATTTCAACTCATCTTCCTAACTCAAACACTCCATCTCATCTTAAATAAGTTCCTAGATCAGTGAAACTCTGAACTTCAACCTTGTGCATGCTAATCATCACATTCCAAAGGATATTTGAGACTTAAGTCTTGAATGCACTTGCTAAATCCTTCCCTTTATAAGTCATCTTCCTAGAATCCCTTAGTCATCAAACACAACATAATTCTCAGAATTTAGAAACCTTTTCCTTAGTCATTTCATCATGAGGAAAGCTCCTAGTGCTAACTCATCCAACCAAGAACCACCAAAGAAACTTGCTCGTGTTGTACACGAAATTTCCTCAACCAATCATCTCGGTTAAACCCCACAAATGGTAGGACTTCCCATCCACCGAATCATCATCCGTAAGAGATAATAGTGCTAGAATCTCACCTCAACAAACCCAATCAACAATTGCCAAGAGAACCGCAATAATTAGCATTAAACCTCTTAGGTTAGAAAAGGGATCATCGAGCTCTAAACCAAATGTACCTAGTTCTAGCAAAACGCCTAAACCTTCATTCCTAGAGCATGGACTACACTCCTTTACCGAGCCTCTCTCTATTCATTAGAGCATTCACCACCGAGAACTTCTCATTCACCAACCTTCTCGTTAAAATAGGAACCACCTACATCACCAACTAGTCCATCATTGGAAACAAGGAACCACCAAGGACTTGATCATATGAAGGAATTTCCATTACCACCACTCTCATTCCTAGTAGAACCTCATCCTAAATTACTCAATGTACCTCCACCATCATTTGTAGAACCTCCTCAAAACATCCTGTTCCTAATCAAGACAATAATTGCTCTAATTGTCTAATCACCCAAGAACTTGTTCAAGAAGTACGAAATGAGTTGCATTTCATGTTTAATTATCTTCTTGAAAGATTGGACCAAATCAACAAGTCTACTCATCCCTAGACTCAAGAACTTTGTTGCTTCTAAGCTTTGGTCACTTATTAGTATTAGTAGAATATGGCTAAATCATTCTCTTAGTTTTAGAGATTTGTTGATCATCTCTTATGTTTTATTGAATGATAGTTTACTTGCCATATTGCATTGAGTATATGTTTGTTGGTTGAATACATATCTCATTTTGATGTTAACATTACTTGTTACATCACCATTGCTGAATTTAATCATCAACTATACGGATCCCTCAAAATTGCCTAGACGGATCCCTACTAGGAGGGAACCATGGGATCCGTGAGACAGAAAACTATTTTTCTACTAACTTGGATCACATATGCATGAAATTGTGCATTATACTTGTTTTCTAACCTTTGTTTTGTAGTTATTCAATCTACACTTGAAGCCTTTTGACACCCTAAAGCTAGGGGGAGCTTTGTGTCAAAACAATACATTGCAAATTACTTGCAATATCAGGATTACATCCCTTTGCAAAATTGCAATCATCAAAGGGGAGCACATTCGACACTTAGACGAAATCTTTTGCAAACTTAGTTGCAAACAAACTAGATTAGTATTACTTTCTTGACTCTTACCTGGGATGGACTCGTCAAGGGGAGTAAAGACGAGATCCTTTCCGCTACTTGCTCTCTCTACCTTTCTTTTATTTCTTTCACATGTTTTTCTTAACAACAATGTGTTGCTTTCTTTCAAGGCTCTTTTTGTTTCACAAAAGGGGAGAAGAAAGTAAAACTACAAATTCAAACTTTTACAATTTTAGCTTTTCCTTAAAATAATTTTATGTTTTGTCATCAACAAAAAGGGGAGATTGTTAATACAAATAAGCCGTAAAAACGTTTATTTATATTTTACGATCTTCTAATGTTTTGTCGATAACAAACGTAAAATCATTTTAACGAAACAAATAAAATACGTAAATGGTTTGAACTAATAGTTTCTAACATATTCACATATTCACATTTTCACATAAAACACTAAAACAAGTATAAGTGATTTTATGATTTAATATTACATATGTACAACAACTAGTGTTTACATATTTGGGTAAAATATACACATAACTAGTATGTAGTATATTGGGTAATATAAATGGGTAGAAACTTAAGTATCATAACCCATTGGGCAAATACATTGAATGTAGTTGGGTACAACCCAAAGCCCATGATCCATTGAGCTTGACCCATAACCCATTGCATGACATCATGCTTATATCATATATGGATAATATCCATAACCCATGGTATTGACCCATACCTAATGTCTAGATACATTGAACCCTTGGTTTTATATATACCACTTAACCAAGTTCATTGTATCTAGAAAGAAAACCATGGACCAACCCATGACCCATGACCCATAACCAAAAATACCCATGGGCAAAGAGGAGCGGACCACCGATCCCTAGCTTTGTGCTAGCCGGATCCCTTGTGGTAGGGATCCGGGATCCGGGAGCGAAGAGAATTTTCTCTATAAATAGAGAGCCATTTCTTTCTCTCCACACATGGTTTTTCACACATACTTCCCCAAAGTATTCTAACCCTTTAACCTCAGATCTAAGTGATCTATGTGTAGTCTTTTTGTTTTGTGTGATCTACTAGGTTCCTCTTAGGATAGATCACCACCTCTTGAAGACGCAGCAAGCTCAAGTCCATGAGTTGCCATGCTTTCGTCATCATCAAGACTACTAAGGTTCTCTTGTTGATAGTTCTTCCTTTCTCCATAGATGTTGGGTTGAAGGCATTAGTGAAGAATGCCAAAGTGTCAAGATGAAAGCATTAGTGAAAGGTGCTCATCATTTGTGTCAAAGCATTAGTGAAGGATGCAAAGGAATCAATCGTAGCATTTGGGAAGAATGTTTAGGTCGTATAATCGATGAGGTGACGCTATGTACATATGTGTGTGTAAATATTTATTTACAAGGATGGTGATATCCTTGATGGTGTTGTAACAAGGAGTAGATCTCCTTGAGATTAGGCATTGTGTCGTGAAGGTAGTAGTTCTCCTAGTAATGGAACTAGGTGCTTAGCCTAGTACCTAATAAAGGGTAGGCGACGTTGATAGGATTAGTTCTCCTAAGGTGTGAAAGAACTCGGTGGTTAGCCTAGCACCGTATAAAGGGTAGGCGACCTTGTGTTAGGTGTGGTTCGCCTTGGTGTGAAAGAACTCGGTATTTAGCTTTGTACCGGCAAAAGGTTAAGCGACGTTGTGAAGGCTTCTCCGCCATAAGGAGTTGGTGTAGTGCTTACGAACTCTCGAGTAGGTGACTCGGGAGTGGAGTAGGGCAAGGAAGGTGTCCTTGTAGCCAAACCACTATAAATAACTTGTGTCGTGGTGATGTGCTTCTTACTCTTTATCTTTCATTACACGTTTATATATCTATCTATCAACGCCCAACATAAACAACCAAATAGATTGACATAAGTCGATCTAAATATTTAAAAGGAAGTTTTAAATTGGTAAAACTATTCAACCCCCTTCCAGTTTTCCACAATTGGTATCGAGTCATACCAAGTTTTTTGTATATTGTACTTTGAAAACTTGATACGATCCATGTATGTTTGAAAACTACAAAGAAGGGAATTTCTTAAAACAAAAAGTCATGTTTTTAGAAATCATCATATGTTGGATAGTGATAGATCATTCTAACATTTTCCCTTGAGAAGTATTCATACTAGGATTTGGGGTATCTTGAAGATCATGAAGTATTTTCGCCTATGGTTTCTAAAACCATAAAAAGGAATATAGCAAAGGATTGGGTATCTTAGAAGTCATGAAGTATTTCGCCTATGGTTTCTAAAACCATAAAAGGATATATAGCAAAGGTATGTTTTCTTAGTTACATTTTTTTTTCAAAACGTGCTAAATTGCTTGTGGACAAAATGGTGATATATGCTTCTATCTTATAATAAGCATAATATGAAAAGTGTTTTAGTGATTTTTTTCTTTGAAGTTTTGTTGTTAGATATCTTGTTAATCAAGCTTGAATAAAGGTAAAATGGGTAATATAACTTCACTAAAAAGTCTACAAAGACTAAACCTTTTCGTCGGGTTAAAATGTACATTTTGTAATTCTCGCGGTCGATCCATGATCCTTCAAAGTTACACCGACGGATCCCTCAAGCAAGGGATCCGTGGGTACGTAAGACAGCTTTTGTCTGAATTTCAAAATTCATAACTTTTAACCGTAGTCGTTAGAAGTCATGCCACCTATCGCTTTTAAAGGTATTTGAGTCTACATTTCTTTCATTTAAAATGATTTCATAAACTGATTCAAACAATAATTTACAGAATCATTGATTTATAATAGAAAGTCATTTTTCGGTCATAACTTTTGCACAAACTTTTGATCTAATTTGAGACGGATGTTTTCGCTTTTGAATAACAATGTGTCCTCTATTGAAATTAAGGTTTTGATCATATTTATAAATATAAAAGAAACTAATCAAGCTTGGTATACATGTTTATATTTAACACAAAGCGATGAAAAGAACTTTCGTATGCTATGCTAAATAATAAATTGTCTTGGTTGCATTACTTGATTATTTGCTTATCTCAAATAGCTTTTGTGCTTGTTTGATTGAATAACATATGTGGTTTCCTTACCTTGCTATTCATTCTCTTGTTTGTCAATTTAGTAATATTCTACTAATCAATGTGCTATTTGAAGGAGTGTTTGGGATAACATCTAGTTGTGTCGAAAATGTTAGTTTAGATTTTTAGATAAGTCATATAGGTTGAAAAATATTTAAAACATATAACACACTAAATGGATTTTTGATTGAGTTTGTCATATGTGCTTATATGATTTCCTTTGTTCTTGTATCATTTTCTAAAAACAACAAGAATGTACATCGGATCATAACCTACACTTGTGTTGATGATGTACTCTCCCGTTTTCCTTTTCATGATCGCCTTCCAAGCTTCATAGTAGGATTGACAACTTGATTATTTCATCCGATATACTCAAGTAAATTATTTTGCAACGCAAATATAATTGTTCATATCCGAAAGTCCAAACTCAAGCTTTCCAACAACATATGTTGAACTAGCTCATCCAACCATTTTTGTTGTTTACCATATGGACAACTTTTAAACTTATTTTTAACATGACGCTTCTGGTCACCTTATTTGTCTCAAGTATAATATTAAACGAAGCAAAGTATCATCATTGTTACTCTTCGATAGGCCATTGTAGGAATATAAATTTTCCTAACTTGAGAATGAATATTGGAGAACTTATTGCACTAGAAACTCAATTTGACCTAACAGTTGAATTGCTTCCTTGATAGAAGTCGGGTATGTGGAATCACCCGTAAAAATGGTCGTGTTTAGCCGTAATTGAGCACCGCTAGTAACAGTCTCATATTCATTCTCTCACTTGGGAAATTTATAATCCTATGTTTTCCTAAAGTAAGTTTACAATGGAAATACTTTGTATTGTCTTAGGATTACTAATCAAACAAGTTGTAAAATAAAATTTTCTTTTAGTTAATCACAACTACTTGCCTCATCAAGTTTATTATCTTGCTTTGATCGAGAAGAGCTACATGACTTCATGGACGAAGTTCATTGTATGCTAATCACCATCCGTAATAACTATACATAGTTCAATGCTTCCGTTGGCCAAAACAACCCTATTGTCTTGAACACCATCATCTACTCTGACGCCATGTTAATACAAATGATTTACTAATCTAGATCGTGAAATAGTTTTGAGTTTCTTGAATAGTGCTTGTTAAGTTTGATAAACCTCTTTGTTATTTGTAAGCTCGATCTCATTTGATATATTAGTGTTAGAACCTCTTAAACTTGAAATATGATTCATTATCAAAGTCATTGCATACCTTTTTGTAAAGGTCTCAAGTAGCGCATAGACGGATCCCAAAATTTGTGCTTGACGGATTCCTACCTAGGAACCGTGATCCTGCAAACGAAAATGCAATTGCAATCATTGTATTTCAATCATGTCCTAGAACACCTCACACTAAGCTAAACATAGTGTCTTAAGGCAAATTAAGTCCTTATCAAGTTAAGTAGATCCTTTCCTACTCAACTCACCTATATCACACTCTAAGACGCTTGTAGATCTATCATTTTCACTTTAATCCATTACTCTTCCGCTCTCCATGATCACTCATCATTCTCACATGATCCCTCACATCTAGCTTTAGAAATCTTCGATTATGGCAAAATTGATCATAAATCATCCTTACCTCAAAATTGATCAAAGTTGATCAAATTCTAGTTTTTCCATCTCAAAGCCTCTGGATATTTTCCAAACACTATCCTAAGACACAACCCGATCTCTAGGATCATTTAGCTTCAATTGACACTCTAAATCTTTAGTGTCATCCTTGCTCATCCATTGGTACTCTTGAAAGTTCCAAATCCTTCCATAAATAACAATCATTAACTACATCACTCATTACCTTCAAGTACTCAAGCACCCCTTCATTTAAAACACTTAGGAGGACTGAAACACTCAAGATGATATAGGTCTTAGATCTTAGAAACATAATTTCCATCCTTTCATAATCTGAAAGCCGGATCCCGGATTAGCCTAGACGGATCCTTGAGGAAGGAACCGGGATCCGGATGACAGTTTATGTCTAACATTGCAAACAATCATTTCAACTCATCTTCCTAACTCAAACACTCCATCTCATCTTAAATAAGTTCCTAGATCAGTGAAACTCTGAACTTCAACCTTGTGCATGCTAATCATCACATTCCAAAGGATATTAGAGACTTAAGTTTTGAATGCACTTGCTAAATCCTTCCCTTTATAAGTCATCTTCCTAGAATCCTTTAGTCATCAAACACAACATAATTTCTCAGATTTAGAAACCTTTCCTTAGTCATTTCATCATGAGGAAAGCTCCTAGTGCTAACTCATCCAACCAAGAACCACCCAAGAAACTTGCTCGTGTTGTACACGAAATTTCCTCAACCGAATCATCTCCGGTTAAACCCACAAATGGTAGGACTTCCCATCCATCGAATCATCATCCGTAAGAGATAATAGTACTAGAATCTCACCTCAACAAACCCAATCAATAATTGCCAAGAGAACCGCAATAATTAGCATTAAACCTCTTAGGTTAGAAAAAGGGATCATCGAGTCTCAAACCAAATGTACCTAGTTCTAGCAAAACGTCTAAACCTTCATTCCTAGAGCATGTACTACACTCCTTTACCGTTTCTCTATTCAAGAGTATTCACCACCGAGAACTTCTCATTCACCAACCTTCTCGTTAAAATAGGAACCACCTACATCACCAACTAGTCCATCGTTGGAAACAAGGAACCACCAAGGACTTGATCATATGAAGGAATTTCCATTACCACCACTCTCATTCCTAGTAGAACCTCATCCTAAATTACTCAATGTACCTCCACCATCATTTGTAGAACCTCCTCAAAACATCCTGTTCCTAATCAAGACAATAATTGCTCTAATTGTCTAATCACCCAAGAACTTGTTCAAGAAGTACGAAATGAGTTGCATTTCATGTTTAATTATCTTCTTGAAAGATTGGACCAAATCAACAAGTCTACTCATCCCTAGACTCAAGAACTTTTTGTTGCTTAAGCTTTGGTCACTTATTAGTATTAGTAGAATATGGCTAAATCATTCTCTTAGTTTTAGAGATTTGTTGATCATCTCTTATGTTTTATTGAATGATAGTTTACTTGCCATATTGCATTGGGTATATGTTTGTTGGTTGAATACATATCTCATTTTGATGTTAACATTACTTGTTACATCACCATTGCTGACTTTAATCATCAGCTATATGATCCTCAAAATTTCCTAGACGGATCCCTACTAGGAGGGAACCGTGGGATCCGTGAGACAGGAAACTATTTTTCTACTAACTTGATCACATATGCAGAAATTGTGCATTATACTTGTTTTCTAACCTTTGTTTTGTAGTTATTCAATCTACACTTGAAGCCTTTAGACACCCTAAAGCTAGAGCTTTTGTGTCAAAACAATACATTGCAAATTACTTGCAATATTAGGATTACATCCCTTTGCAAAATTACAATCATCAAGGGGGGCGATTCGACACTTAGACGAAATCTTTTGCAAACTTAGTTGCAAACAAACTAGATTAGTATTACTTTCATGACGCCCTTACCTAGGATGGACCTCGCCAAGGGGAGTAAAGACTAGATCCTTTCCCGCTACTTGCTCTCTACCTCTTTTATTTCTTTCACATGTTTTTCTTAAAAACAATGTGTTGCTTTCAAGGCTCTTTTGTTTCACAAAAGGGGAGAAGAAAGTAAAACTACAAATTAAACTTTTAACGAATTTTAGCTTTTCCTTAAAATAATTTTATGTTTTGTCATCAACAAAAAGGGGAGATTGTTAATACAAATAAGCCGTAAAACGCTTATTTATATTTTACGATCTTCTAATGTTTTGTCGATAACAAACGTAAAATCATTTTAAAAAACAAATAAAATAATGTAAATGGTTTGAACTAATAGTTTCTAACATATTCACATAAAACACTAAAAACAAGTATAAGTGATTTTATGATTTAATATTACATATGTACAACAACTAGTGTTTACATATTTAAAATATACACAT
>OU343221.1:253654677-253674829 GCA_910596185.1 Chrysanthemum makinoi
CTGTCAGAGGTGGTAACTCAGAGTGATGAGTGTCTAAATACTCATCATTTTTGTATCATTTAAACTGCAAAAACATCTGAAAACACTCAGAAATGCATCAAAATGATAAAAATATCACAAATAAGTGTTTTATGTGTTTTAAATACAAAAATACCAAAATCAGATGAAAAACGTATCAAGTTTGCATAATTGGCAGTTTTAGTCCCCCAAGTTTGGAAACTTGTCAAATCTAGTCCCTGGAATCCAAAAATGTGGAGTTTTATCATTCAAGGTCCCTGAAATATTCTAAGTTGTCAAAAATGGTCCTTGAATGAATCTTTGGAATGTTGGCAGTTTTGGTCCCTCAACTATTCAGAAATTACAAGAATGGTCCTTATGATAAACTATAAACCAAACGGACCTTTTGTATTTTTTAACTCAGCCAAAACAAAACAACCCCTGTCATAAGCCTTGAACCCCCCTAATTTGAACCCCCACCCTATTATTAATACCGGTCAAAATAAGTCAAACTCAGACATTGTTCACCTTCCTTCTCACAACCCCGCCCAAAACCAGATGACCTATAAAACCACCATGGTTTCTCAATTCCACCTTTACACCTCACCTTAACACCTGTTTACCAACTCCCTAACACCTCCACATCCACCAAATTGCATTAAATGCATAAAACCTGCTCAAAAGATATTTTGGCGCCAAAAATTCCACATGGACGATTATGATGATTTTGATAGATCCAGTGGTTGGAAATGAGTGGGAAATGATCAGAGGTCGACAAAGAACTCAAAAAGGTCAATAAATAAGAAGAAGAAGCAGTATGGAGAAGTATCTAGTGTAATTTTAATTTACTTATGTCGTTTTAAATAATTTAAGTTTTCCAGTGCAATTTAAAGCTTTCAAATACTTTGTAATCATATTTCAGTGTAATAAAAACTTGTTTTCAGTTTCAATTTCAGCTTTAGTATCATTTTCAGTTTATGCAAATTCCAAGTTCAAAAATCTCATGTGAGTTGAATGTTGTTTTTAGTTGTTAATTTGGACTCATAAGCCCATATAAGCTCCTCAGAAAGCTTATTAAAGCTTTTAGTAACCTTAAAATCAGTTTAGAAGTAAAACTAAAAAAAAATCACCAAAAATACTAAAAAAATGTTGAAAAATCAAAAATCCATGGAGATGAAGATCAAGAAGCTGGAGCAGGGTTGATATTGGATTGCCTTTGGTTTAGAGCTTCTTGGGAAGCTATAGGTTGTGTTTTCAGTCTGTGGTTCTCAGTTTTATGCTTGGACACCATTTGTAAGCCATTTCTTAAAAGATTGCATTTCTTAGTATAAGTGGTTAATTCTTGTTAAATTTAGTTTAAATCTGTCTCAATATAGTTAGTATAAGTTATTCAATAGATTTCATGGCTTAAATCAGTGTTAAGCTTTGAAAAAATTCAAAACAGTTTGTTAAAGAGTTGTTTGGATATTCTGTATTATCTGTGTTAAAGGCTATTTGTGTTGTTGCTTATTGTTGTTTCATGTTACATTAGGTTATAATAGCTTAGTTATACAATAAAAACCAGTCCTTGTTTGTTAAAAAGTCAAAATTAGTTTTAATCTTACCTTAATTGTTAACTGTTAAGATTTTAGAGTACAAATCTCATCAAAGTTTCTTAAAACTTGATACTTTAGCTTAAATTCATCTTATTATAGCTTATTATAACATACTCAGTCCATAAAATCAATCATAAGTTCATAAAAGTCAACTTCTTAGTGTAATTTAAAAAGTCAAATTTTCTTAAGTGCAGTTTTTAAATAAACTTAAGAAGTGTGTGTTCAATATCCAGTTTTAGCTTATCATCTTTTGGAATATTAGAATTTTGCTGCTTGTCTTCACTAGAAAAATTGTAGTTTATTTCTAATTAGCTTATTAAGTGCTTATTTCTTAGCTTGTTTTAAACACCTTTCTAGAAAAACGCCTCTGTGCACATTTGTTAAACTTATTTCACATGTTTATAACTTGCTCATTAGAAAGGCTTAGCTTATGCAATTTGTTGATTCTAGAAGCCTATCTGGCTAGCTTGATGCGTGAGTGCTTATTTTTCACTTTTCAGCTTATTTAGTAAGCCTGCTAGTAGCTTTTTGTTTTGTCCATTTCATTTAGTACAATGATCACTCAGTGTTTTTAAACTTTTTCATAAGCTCATTATAAGCTCACCAGTGGACACCACAGTGAGAGCTTTAGCTTTTTGGAAAGCTTAGTTGGTATACTTGTTAGACCCAGTGTTTATTTTCATTTCCTAGCTTATTAAAGTGCTTAAACATAAGCTTGAAAGTACCTAGAAACCCAAAAAGTACCCTGTGAACCAGTTAAGCTTATGCTTATTTAGAGATTGTTCAGTGCTTATTTCTAAGTAATTGTGCTTATTCAGTTGTAATATTAGCTTATTAACAGTTGTTTAGCTTATTTTCATTTAACTTTTGCTTATTTACTAGCTTATAAGCCATTTGGCTTATCCTTGTGCTTATTCCATTTTTGCTACTAATCAGTAATCATAAGCTTGATCTGAGCTTATTAGTGGTTTTTATAAAAAGTTCTAGTTTCATAAATTGCTTATCTCATTGTACTTAATTAGTTTCAAAAAGAAAAATCACAAAAACATCATTTTAAAAATAGTGATAGCGTTTATTTAATAGAATTTAGCTTTTTAATTTTTCTTTTCAGCTTATTATTAAGCATTTTCAGTTTTATAATTTTCTTAGTTTTCTGTCATCATAGGATATTTATATAAAAATTTCATAATTTTCTTAGCTTGTTTAGTATTTATTAGAATTTAAAATAGTTAAAAAGTATTAAATAATTAATAATAAATAAATAAAAAGCATAAAAAATATCTTTTCAATTTTAAAATTAGTTTTATAGTATTTTAGATTTTTCTAAGTTAAAATTTCGTTTTTCCAGGTTAATTTTATATTTTCTTGTATTTAAGTGTATTTTAAATAATTAATAAATAGTAATTAATTAATAATAAATAGATAAAAAGTGTAATAAATATATTTTCAATTTTAAAATAAGTTTTATAATATTTTAGATTTTTCTAAGTCATAATTTCACTTTTCTAGCTTTATTTCACATTTTCTTATATTTTAGAGTATTATTAAATAGTTAAAAATAGTTTTTAATTAATAATAATTAAATAAATAGTTATAAAAATAATTTTAATTTTCCAATAATTTTATTTTATTATTAGGATTGTAAAAATATCATTTTCATATTTGTAGGTCTTTTATTTCTTAAAACTCACGTTTTATTTTGTACGTTTACGTAATTTAATAAACGTACGTGTTTAACTTTGTTTAATCTGATTGTTGTACTTTATAGTTCTGTATCCAAATACCATTCCAATCAATCAATAGTGTAATTATCCAATCAAAATCCTTACAGATCATTATCCTTAGTGATCATTCGACATCTGAACGTTTTAAACACCATTCAGTCTCTGTGGGACTTAACGACCCACTATATTCCAAGTGAAATTGCATTGGTTTTAGACTGTTTGAATTTTATTACGGTTGACCATTCACAAGTGGTTGATTTGTGTGATAAACTTGCGTTCGGACCGATCAAATTTTGGCCATTTGCTTGCAGGGCTTTAGCGTGTTTTTTGCATTCTCAGACCCATTCTTGCACATATACCACCTTTTGTAAACAGTTTTTGTAAAGTTATCAAAATCAAAAAGTTCATTAACACTTTTCCTAAAGTGTTAACAACACCAAAAATATATAAAACAACGAAACAATCGTGCGTTTTCTATCTTGTATTTTCTTTAAGGTGATTCTTAAAGGCGATTTGGTTAAGCGAGGCGATACCAAAAATATTATCCAAAGTATTTAAACCCTTAGCACAAATTCATACCTACGTCTTTTCTGTGGTACTTAAATACATAAAAATCAACCACCGCCAAACCAAAGAGAACACCTACCGAGGGTGTGAACATTAATAAGTTCCCAATCTTACTGGATCAAAACTTACCTTTTTGTCCTTGTGATTTGGTGTACCTTTTTCAAAGAAGCCATTTCATTTGTGATTATTGGTTTAAGTTCACTTGTCGTTTTGCCTCGCATTTGTTTTGAAAACTGATTTTTAAACTTAGTGCATGCGCACTCGTTCTTCCAACTCTACAAGTCCACTTTCAGAGCTTGCAAAGATTCCACGTGAAGGACGTTCGCTCCTTCACCGTGGCGAGCGTCTAGTACCACCACCCCGTCAATAATGGCGAAGACAAACCGATGAAAGAGCTTCTCCAAGCACCCATCGAGGGTTACGGAGATGCCGTTATTGTCCCGACCATCGTGGTGATACCTCGAGCTCAAAACCGGGTTGCTTAATCTTGTAACCCAAAGCCAATTTTATGGTTTTGGGCGGGATGATCCTCATGCACATATTCGATGGTTCAACAAGATTGCATCTACCATCAAATACAAGAATGTCCCACATGAAGCAATTAAGCTTCTTCTGTTCCCATTCTCTCTAGGGACAAGCCGGAATTGGCTTGAGAAACAACCCCTCGTTCCATTGAGACATGGGAAGATCTAGTCACTAAGTTTGTTAACAAATTCTATCCTCCATCCCGAACTACAAGTCTTAAGAATGAGATAATGAAATTTTCTCAAAGATTTGATGAATCATTCGTGGAGGCATGGGATCGTTACAAAGAGTTGCTCTGAAAGTGTCCACATCATGGTTTTACCGAGTTAATGCAAATGGATACTTTCTACAATGGTCTGAGCCAAGCTGACCAAGACTCTTTAAATGCCTCCGCTGGAGGTAATTTCTTTGACAAGATCACACCTTGCAAATCATAGAAAACAATTCCGGTCCGCCCTTTCCGACAAAGACATATCGGTCGATCTAATCTTTGGACCTTCATCTCATGTGAGTACATCTAGCACCGATGCTAAGATTGACAAACTCACAGATATTGTTCGGGCTTTGGTTCTTGCTAACCAAAAGAAAGTCACTTTAACACAGACACCATCACATGGTGAAGTGAAGAAAGTCGAGGTCTGAGTTACTTGTGGTGGCCCTCATGCATACTACAACTGTACTGCCACCGATGGTAGTCCATTTGAAGCCAATGCTATAGCCGGTACTTCTCATCAGGGATGTAATCAATACCGTCCTCAAAATGAACCAAACTACCGTGCTAATACTTATCGGGGACCACCCGGTTTTAACCAAAATCCTAACATACAAAACCGGAATCAGAACCAACCTAGAATGAACCAAGGTTATCAAAACCAAGGTAATTTCTATCCCGGACCAAATCAAGGTTTCCAACACCAAGGAAATCTTAATCAAAACAATTTCAATCGAGGGAATCAATTTCATGGGAATATGAATCCTAACCAAGGAAATTTTCAAAATCAAGGCCCTAATCCGAACAATAAAGGCCAGAATTTTCCTAATCAAACTCAAGCCATTATTCCAACTGGACCATCATCTGATGAGTTATTGAAACAATTCATGAAATCCCAAGATGAAATGAATAGGTTGTTGGTCGGTCGATCGCTGATCTAAAGAAGTCTTTAAATGATCAACCCTTGGGCTCGGAAAACTTCGAGCAACACGATCGCTAACCCGAGGCGATGCAAAGCGATCACAACCAGAAATGGTGTTTCATACAATGGACCCGCTATTCCTACTACCTCTTCTTCTTCTTCTCTCCGAAGGTAGTGGAAAGTGAACACGAGGCTACAAGGACAAGGAACTTTCTACTAATAACGGAGGTACCAACGATGTCCAACCTCAAGTTGTCCCGAAACCCAAATCCAATCCAGGAGTTGTTTTTGAACCTCCGTAGCTCCGTTGAAAACCCCAAATCCAAATCTTCTATTCCTTACCCATCACGTTTGAATGAGCAGAAGCTCCGCGAAAAAGCCAGTCATCAAATGGACAAATTTTTTCAAATTTTCCAAGAACTACATTTTGACATAAGCTTTGTGATTGGTGCTAAACCGCCAAGCTATATCACACAAGCTAGCCACTTGTGAATGGCTAACCGTAATAAACTTAAAACTGCTCAGAAACCAATACAATGAAGATCAGGAGAATATAATGAATTCCCGGGTCGTTAAGTCCCACGGATACTCAATGGTGTGTAAACTTGATCAGATGATAGAATGATCACTAAGGATAGTGATCAATAAGGATTTGGATTGGAAATTACACTACTTATTGAATGGAAAGATATTTGGACCTGAGAATTGGAAAGCACAACAATCAAACACAACAATTCGTAAATACGTAATGCGTTTAAAAACTAAATAGCGTACCAAATTAAAAGTGAGATCTAAGAAATAAAAGACCTAAAAATATGAAAATGACATTTTTAGAATCCTAAAAATAAAATAAAATTATTAGAAAAAGAAAATTATTTTTATAACTATTTATTTAATTATTATTAATTAAAAACTATTTTAAACTATTTAATAATAACCTAAAATAAGAGAAAATATGAAATAAGGCTAGAAAAATAAAATTATGATTCAGAAAAATCTAAAATATTATAAAACTTATTTTAAAACTAAAAATATATTTTTTACACTTTTTATCTATTTATTACTAATTAATTACTATTTAAAATACACTTAAATACAAGAAATTACAAAATTAACCTGGAAAAATAAAGTTTCAACTTGGAAAAATCTAAAATATGATAAAACTAATTTTAAAACTGAAAAGATATTTTTTATGCTTTTTAATTATTTATTACTAATTATTTAATATTTTTAACTATTTAAAATTTTAATAAATACTAAACAGATTATGAAAATTATGAAACTTTTACTAAAAATAACTTAAGGTGACAGAAAACTAAGAAAAATATAAAAACTAGATTTGCTTATTAATAAGCTGAAAAGAAAAATCAAAAAGCTAATTCTAATTAAATAAACGCTATCACTATATTTAAATTGATGTTTTAGTGGATTTTATTTTTGAAAACTACTTAACTATTTAAAAGATGAAACTTTTACAAAGACAAAATTTTACAAACTAAAATAAGCTATTTGATAAACTACGAGCTTAACAGATATGCTTATGAGCTTATTTTGAAGAAATAAGCTCAAACAAGCTCACAAACTGAAGCAAAAGCTAAAATAAGATGCAATAAGCTACAAGCTACTCAAATTAAGCTAAAAGACACAAACAAGCATCGATAAGCTACTAAAAAGATAATAAGCACTTATGATCAACACAGAAATGGGACAAGGTTTAGGCTTATTGCAACCCTACCAAACAAGCTACAAAATGGAAACTTAAGCTTGGAACTTCAAGATGGCTTGGTTGGCTTTCCAAAGAACCAAGTTATACAGTATTTGACCAACAATTAAGCTCTGTGTGAGCTTTTGATTTAGCTTGTAAAACTGGTGCACGCGGCACTTTTGAGAAGTACTCAAAGGAAGTTGGAAAATAAGCACTTAATAAGCTGATTAAAAGTAAACTAGTATTTTTCTAATTAAGTTTAGCAACTAAACTTTAATACCCCAAAATATTTTAAGCTAAAACTCAATATTAAACTCACACTAAAAATATCTATTTAATTCAAAAACGACCAAATGAAAATTTGACTTTTTGATAAAACCAAATGAGTTGACTAATATGAACTTTGTGATTCTATACACCGATTATGTTGTTTTAAGGTGAAATAAGACTGACTTGATCAATGATAACAACTTATGAACTCAAAATCATGATCATATATCATTAAGATCCAACAGTTAGTGCACAAGATAGGATCAAAAGGTATTTTGACTTTGGATGAATCAAGGACCTGGTTTTATGACTTGCTTAAGTTATTAGAACCAAGTGTGATATAAAACAATAACAAGAAGCCACTCAAACAACCTCTAACACATTTTAACTCACAAATCCAAACAAGACTTGATATAACTGTTTTGATGATTTTCAAAGCTAAACACAAATTAAAACCATGATTTATAGGCCTTATAATATCATTACAAGAGACTGAATAAGCATTAAATAAGAACAATAACAACACAAAACAGTGAAGTACCCAAGTTGAGCAAAAGGCTTACAAAATGAGTCCAAGCACAAACTGAGAACCAAAGATCAAGATCACTCCTATAGGCTTACCACTAAGCCACTAACCCAAGGTCATCCACAATCTACCCTGCTCCAAATTGTGAACACCATTTCCATGGGATTTTTGAATTTTCAACTCTGATTTTGTATTTTTGGTAATTTTCTCTTTTTGCTTCTAAACTGGATTTTAATGTATCTAATAGCTTTTATAAGCTATATAGGAGCTTATGTGGCTTATTCAGTCCATAAGAACATCTACAAACAATATTTAATCATTCATGAGATTTTCAAAATAAGGAAAATTTGCATAATCTGAAATATAACTTTATACTGGAATTGATGTTTCACAAAAGCTTAATTATGTAATAAAAACTTGAAATACAGAGTTTAATAAGCTAAAACATACACTGAATTTAAAATTAGCTTAAAACGACATTAAGTAAACTAAATTATGCTAGCTATCTTCTCCCATTGCTTCTCTTCCCTTTATAATCAACTTTTTGGACTTCTTGTTGACCTCTGATAGAATCCTCATTTCCAGCATTGAATCTTCAAGAATCATCATATCCGTCCAAGTGTCATTCGAAAAGTCTTAAGCGTTTTTATTAATGGATTTTGGAAGATGTGGAGGTGGAGGGGGACAAGGTAAGGTGGGGGGGGATGGATAGGAGCAAGTGGAATGTTGAAAAAGATGAAATACCACTCACGGTTTTGGATTTCGAGTTGAGAGGAGATGAGCGATGGTTTGGTATATTTTGGCGTTGACTATTTTGACCGTTGGGTATTAGTAGCGTTGGATCACAATTGGTTATGATAGGGCATAAGGTAGATGTGGACTGGCTCAAGTGGAGAGGCCAAGGTTCAAGGGTCAAGGCATTGGGCTTGGATATTGGATTGGGCCACAGATTGCATATTGGTTTTGGGCTTGATATAGGATCCGGTTTGGATTTAGCTTATAAATACAAGGACCAAAATTGTAATTCCACCAAACTTGAGGACTGAACTTTCCCATTTTTCCAAAGATATCAAAAGGACCAAACTTGACAAACTTTGATAGAACAAGGACCCTTTTGCATAAAATTCCATTTTAAAATATCCAAGGACCAATTTTGCAATTTTTCAAACTTTAGGGACCTTATCTGCCATTTGACCAAAGAATCATTCAAGGACCATTTTAAACAACTTAGAATATTTCAGGGACTTTGAATGATAAAACTCCACATTTTGAATTCCGGGACTAGATTTGACAATTTTTGAAACTTGGGGACTAAAGCGCCAATTTTGCAAACTTGATATTTTCATCGATTTTGATATTTTTACATTTAAAACACATAAAACACTGATTTGTGATATTTTCATCATTTTGATGCATTACTGAGTGTTTTCAGATGATTTTGCAGTTTAGATTGTACAAAAATGATGAGTATTTAGACACTCATCAATCCCCCACACTAAGATTTTGCTAGTCCCTAGCAATGTTTTAGATCTTTTAATGGATTTTAAAAACTCTTTACCAAAAGCCATCACTTCAGGAGTAGCCAATTGTTTCGGTTCAAGTAGGAACCTTGGTACAACGATAACCAAATGATTTTGAGCAAATCATAATGGTTTGATTTGTCTTTACCAGAAGCCGTTTGCTCTGGACTAGCTAACTCTTAGATAAATTATCAGAATTATCTTTGGTGAGCTGATTACCAATTATGGTTTTTCCACTGCCTTTACCACAAGCCATAAACTTGCGGGCTAGCCAACTCTTCACTTTTTAGGATATGGCGAGTTGAATACCATACAATTTTGGGAAAATTGCAAGCCGTCAACGGATTTGAGATATCTTTACCAAGAGCCGTTTGCTCTTGGATTAGCCAATCCTTTTGTTTATTAGACATGGCGGATGATAACCATAAGCCGAGTAAGTGCAGAACACTTACTCCAAAAAAAAAATTGGCCAAAAATGGGGAATTAGGCGGTATAATTACATGATAAAATTCGTGAGAATTCCCCCCCACACTAGAAATGAATATTGCCTCAATATTCAAAGTACGGTTATGCAGCGAAACGATAACGTAAAAGGGAAATACTACGGCCATTATTTTGAAAGATTTTTTTTTTTGAAGAAAACTTATATACAACTGCGGAAACTCCCCACACTAATTGGGTGTACAACGGGTAAAACCATGTTTAACTTCTTTTTTTTGATTACCGAAGTAAGCTAGCTTGACTCGATCCCCGTATTCATTGGTTCATGGGGAAAGTTTGTAGATCTGGGACAACCACAGGAGGAATGTCCTCTCCAAAGTAGTGCTTTAATCGATGACCATTCACTTTAAAATTTGGACCATCAGGTTGAGATAACTCAATGGTACCATAAGGATAAACCTTAGCGATAGTAAATGGACCGGACCAAGGGACTTGAGCTTTCTCGAGAAAATCTTCAATCTTGAATTGAAAAGAAGGACTCGATCACCAACGTTGAAAACGAGGTTCTTGATTTTAGAGTCATGAATCTTCTTTGTCTTTTGTTTGTAGATCAAAGAGTTCTCGTATGCTTGATCACGAAGTTCATTTAATTCATTCATTTGAACTTTTCTGTGATCTATGTCTGAATATCGAAGTTTGCAAGTTTCAAGGCCAATATGCCTTGTGCTCAAGCTCAATCAGAAGATGACATGCCTTTCCGTACACTAGCTTGTATGGAGTACACCCGATGGGTGTTTTATAAGCTACGGAAGGCCCAAAGGGGCGTCATCCAGTTTATCCGACCAGGATGCACGATTTCGCCTCTGTCCTTTCAAGAATTCTTTTAATACCACGGTTAGAAACTTCCACTTGCCCACTTGTTTGGGGGTGGTATGCGGTAGAGAGACGGTGGGTAACACCATATTTTTGCATGACCGCGATCAAATTGGTCATTGCAGAAATGTGTACCGATCAGCGATTATAGCTCTCGGAGTTCCAAACCTAGCAAAAGAGATTTTTAAAATTTCACACGGGCATCATTGGTAGGTAAAGCTTTTGCTTCAACCCATTTTGACAGATAGTCAACAGCCACGAGTATGTATTTGTTTCCTCTAGAAGATGGAAATGGCCCCATAAAGTCAATACCCGGATGTCAAAGATCTCACACACTTGATTGGCGTTTTGCGGCATTTCATTTCTTTGAGAGATATTTCCATAGCGTTGACAAGCGTCACAGACTTTGACAAATTCGTGGGCATCCTTGTAAATTGTGGGCCAATAAAACCCGGAATCAAACACCTTTTTGGCGGTGTAGTTAGGACTATGATGGCCCCTGGTGGGTCCAGCATGGCAAGCTTTGAGAATGTCAAGAGCTTCTTGTCCATAAACACACCGTCGGATGACTTGATCCACACAGATTTTGAATAAGTAGGGGTCGTCCCAGAAATAATGTTTAACATCTTTGAAGAATTTGTTCTTTTGTTGGGTCGACATCCCTTTCACTATGAAGTTACCGCATGGTAATTTCGAAGTCAACAAACCATCGGGTAGTAGAGTCTCCACGAAAAGAAACCGCATTGAGTGTCTCGAGAGGTGTTTTTTATTTCCTTTTTCAAAACATCTTGGTGAGGGTTTTCTAATCTGGACAAATGATCGGAGCTAGATTCTCGACTCCTTTTTTATCACGATATGATGATATCAAATTCTTGGGAGGAGAATCCAGCGGAACAATCTCGGCTTTGCATCTTGTTTTGCAAAGAGATATTTGAGAGCCGAGTGATCCGTATACACACATTGGTCAAGATTAAGTGACGGCGAAACTTCTCAAACGCATACACCACGGCTAATAGCTCTTTTACGTGGTGGTGTAATGAGTTTGAGCTTAGGTCATAGTCTTACTGCGTAGTGGATAGGCCGAAAATGCTTGTTTCTGCGTTGCCCTAAGACTGCACCGATAGCAAAATCACTTGCATCGCACATGAGCTCAAAGGGCAAGTCCCAGTCGAGAGAGAATGGGTGCTTACTTTTTCTTCAATGTTTCAAAAGCTCGATGCACTCGGTGAGAAGATAAAAGGAGCATCCTTTTCAAGAAGATGGATCATAGGCCGGGCGATTTTAGAAAAATCTTGTATGAATCTACGATAGAAACCGGCATGACCTAAAAACTCCTAATACCTTTGACGGTAGTAGGATGAGGTAATTTAGCAATAACATCGACTTTTGCTCTATCTACCTCGTCTCGTTTTGGAAATCTTATGGCCAAGGACTTTGCCTTCTTTGACCATAAAGTGGCTCTTCTCCCAATTTAGACAAAGATTTGTGTCTTCACACCTTTGAAGCATTTTTTCTAAATGGGAGAGACATGTTTGAAAGAATCCCCAATGACCAGTCATCCATAAACACCTCCATTGTTTCCCGATCATGTAGTGAATATGGCCATCATACATCGTTGGAGCGTGCGAGCATTACATAAGCCAAAGGGCATACGTTTGTAGGCAAAGTTCGTATGGACAGGTGAATGTAGTCTTCTCTTGATCCTGGATCAATGGGAATCTGAAAGTAACCGAGAAACCATCAAGTAAACAATAGTATTCATTCCCTGCTAATCTCTCAAGCATTTGGTCCATGAAGGGTAGAGGAAAATGGTCTTTTCGGTGGCGTCATTCAACTACGATAGTCAATGCAAACACACCATCCAGTTACCGCCGAGTTGGAATTAACTCGTTATCTTCATTTGTGACAACAGTTATGCCACCCTTTTTAAGAACACAGTGAATTGGGCTAACCCAAGGACTATCTGAGATCGGGTAAATTAATCCTGCATCAAGAAGTTTGATAACCTCCTGTTTCATAACATCATGGATTTTTGGATTTACTCTTCTCTGATGTTGAGCTGCTGGTTTGAAGTCATCCTCCATTAAGATTTTGTGAGTACAAAATTCAGGGTTGATACCCTTAATGTCGGAGAGTTTCCAAGCAATTGCTCGCTTGTGTGACTTTAAGACCTTTATGAGAGCAATCTTTTCATCTTTACTCAAATCTCGAGCAATAATTTATCATCACCTTCTAGAAATGCATACCGAGATGAGGCGGTAAGTCCTTAATTCGGCGTGAGGAAATTCTTGTTTTCTCAAGTGACTTGACTTCCTTGTTGCTGAAGCTCGGCCGTTTAACAATTTCTCAAAAGAATATCTCCCTCCAGATTAATCTCATTTTGATTAATCTCATCAAGAATTGAATCACTCGAGTGAGGGGTTGATGATGGATCATCATTAAGCAACTTCTCAAAGATATGTAATAATCCCCCTCAATGTCGATTGGGCGTGGATCAATTTCCATGGAACAGAATCACTAGCCAAGTATGCTTCAATCTCTTCCAGGATGAAGTCTCTTCCTTCAAAAGGAGTGATAGAAGGAGTAGAATTGGCTATGATAGGTTGAGAAGATGTGGTGGGATCCTCACTCACAGAATTATGAGAATAACCAAGAACTTCTTGAGAGTACTCTTCAGAAACAACATCAATGATATCTATTCGGTTAACGGCTGAATCATAGTTTCTTGGAGTACCTCCTCAAGGTTAAAGGTGACTTCATTACCAATAGTGATTTCTTGCTCAAATACATCAATGAGAGCACGACCGTTCTAGTGGGAATCCTCGACCAACAATGAGAGGAACGATGAGCATCAAAATCAACAACCACGGTCGGGTTGGAACTTTCCTACTTTCAAACGCCCTCAATGCCAAGAGGACGAGATATGGAACGATCAGCAAGCTCGAGAGTCATGCATGTAGGAGTGAGTTCGGGAAGAGAAAGTTTCTTCCATGGCATCGATTGATGCTTGCACCAAGATCTGCTAAGAGCATTCAACCATTCAAATCACAAGGCAAGAGAAATTTTCCAGGATCTCCAAGTTTCTTCTTCAAGATAACTTTGCTACAAGAGTTCTCGTTCAAAGGAGTTTTAGCCATTTCAAACATTTTCCTTGTTGCTTAACATGTGTTGAGAGTTTATGCAAACTTGGGCATTAGCATGATAAGCTTATGTCAAAATTTAACTCTTGGAAAATTTGGAAAAATTTGTCCATTTGATGACTGGCTTTCTCGCGGAGCTTTGCTCATTCAAGCGTGGGTAAGGAATAGAAGATTTGGATTCGGTTTTCAACGGGAGCTACTGGAGGTTCAAAAATAACTCTGGATTTGATTTGGGTTTATGGACAACTTGAGGTTGGACTACCGAAGGTAGGACGTGTGCGGTACTTCGTGGGGTTGAAAAATGCACCTTGTCCGTTGTATCCTTGGTAACTTGACTCATTGTTCCTAGTGGAGGAGGCATTGGAGTCAAAGGTCCATTGTGTGTCTTAGGTTCACTTTCCACGCCGGAGAAAAGGAAGTAAGAATAGCGGGTCCATCATATGAAGCACCACTTCTAGTTGTGATCGCCTTAGCATCGCCCCTCGGGTTAGCCATCATGTTGCTCGGAAGTTTTCGAGCCAGGTTGATCATTTAAACTTCTTAAGATCGACAATCACCGTGACCAACAACCTGTTCATTTCATCTTGGGATTTCATGAATTGCTTCAACAACTCATCATGATGGTCAGTTGGAACAATGGCGGGCGGTGGATTAGGAAAATTCTGGCCTCTAATGTTAGGATTAGGGCCTTGATTTTGAAAATTTCCTTGATTAGGATTCATATTCCCATGAAATTGATTCCCTCGATGGAAATTGTTTTGATTAAGGTTCCCTTGATGTTGGAAACCTTGATTTGGTGCAGGATAGAAATTACCTTGGTTTTGATAACCTTGGTTCATTCTAGGTTGGTTCTGATTTTTGCATGTTATGATTACGGTTAAAACGGTGGTGCACGATTAGTGTTAGCACGGTAGTGTGGTTCATTAGGACCTTGATGGCCAGTACGGCTAGAGCATTGGCTTCAAATGGACTACCATCGGTGGCAGTAGTATGCATGAGGACCACCAAGTAACACAACTCGACTTTCTTCACTTCACCATGCGATGGTGTGCGTGAAAGTCACTTTCTTTTAGCAGAACCAAAGCTCGAACAATATCCGTGAGTTTGTCAATCTTAGCATCGGTGCTAGATGTACTCACAGAGATGAAGAAGTCAACATGAGCTGACATTGTCTTTGGAAAGGCGGACTTTGGACTTAAATAATTTGCAAGGCTTCTTTGGTGGTCTTGCTGGAAATTACCTCCGAGGCATTCAAAAATCTTGATTGGTGCAGTTCGAAAGTCCATTGCATAACATTAAGAGCCGTGATGCGGACACTTGCGAAGCAACTCTTTGTAACGATCCCATGCCTCCCGGAATGATTCATCAAATCTCTGAGAAAATTTCATTATCTCATTCTTAAGACTTGTATAGGAGGATAGAATTCAACAAACTTGGTAACTAGATCCTCCCATGTCTCAATGGAACGAGGGTTGTTTCTCAAATTCCGGCTTGTCCTCTAGAGAGAATGAACGAGCTTGATAGCTTCATGTTGGACATTCTTGTATTTGATGGTAGATGCAATCTTGTTAAACCATCGAATGTGTGCATGAGCTCAAAACCATAGAATTGGCTTTGGGTTACTAGATTAAGCAACCCGGTCTTGAGCTCAAAGGTATCAGCCACGATGGTTGGGACAACAATGGCATCTCCGTAACCCTCGATGGGTGCTTGGAGAAGCTCATTCATCGGCTTGTCTTCGCCATTACGGCGGTGGTGGTGGTAGACGTTCGGAACGAAGGAGCGAACGTCCTCGTCTCGAGGAATCTTTCCAAGCTCAGAAGTGGACTTGTAGAAGGAAGAAGCAGTGCGCATGCACTAAGTATAAAATCAGTTTTCAAACATCGAGGCAAAACGACAAGTAAACTTAACCAATAATCACAAATGAAATGGCTTCTTTGAAAAAGGTACACCAAATCACAAGGACACAAAGGCAAGTTTTAAATATGTTGTTCGGGAACTTATTATGGTCACACCCCCAGTAGTAGTGTTATCTGCCTTGATTTGGTTTGATTTTATGTATAAATTAAGTACCACTAAAAAGACGTGAGGCATGGATTTGTCTGATGGGTTTATAAACTTTTGGACAATATTTTGGATCGTTCGTTTAACCAAATTGTATCTCTTTAAGAATCACCTTAAAAGAAACACAAGCTAGAAAGCGTTACGATTGTTTTGTTGTTTTATATTTTGTTTGGTGTTATTAACACTTTAGGAAAAGTGTTAATGAACTTTTTGAGATTTTATATCTTTACAAAAAAACTTTTCAAATGTGCAAGAATGGTTCTGAGGTTTAACACGCTAAAGCCTCCCGCCAGCGGCAGCAAAATTTGATTGGTGCTAAAAGCTATCACGCTATACTTGTGAATGGCTAACCGTAAAACTTAAAGCAACCAATACAATGAAGATCGGAGAATATAATGAATTCGGTCGTTAAGTCCTGTGTGTGTAAACTTGATCATATGATAGAATGATCACTAAGGATAGTGATCAGTAAGGATTTGGATTGGAAATTACACTACTGCTTGAATGGAAAGATATTTGGACCGCAATTGGAAAGCACAACAATCAAACACATGAATATCGACGTTTAAAAACTACGTAAGCATCAAATTAAAATGAGATCTAAGAAATAAAAGACCTAAAAATATGAAAATGACATTTTTAGAATCCTAAAAATAAAATAAAATTATTAGAAAAAGAAAATTATTTTTATAACTATTTATTTAATTATTATTAATTAAAAACTGTTTTAAACTATTTAATAATAACCTAAAATAAGAGAAAATATGAAATAAGGCTAGAAAAATAAAATTATGATTCAGAAAATCTAAAATATTACTTATTTTAAAACTAAAAATATAATTTTTTACACTTTTTATCTATTTATTACTAATTAATTACTATTTAAAATACAAAATTAGAAAAATATACAAAATTAACCTGGAAAAATAAATTTTCAACTTGGAAAAATCTAAAATATGATAAAACTAATTTTAAAACTGAAAAGATATTTTTATGCTTTTTAATTATTTATTACTAATTATTTAATACTTTTAACTATTTAAAATTTTAATAAATACTAAACAGATTATGAAAATTATGAAACTTTTTCTAAAAATAATAGGTGACAGAAACTAAGAAAAATATAAAACTAGATTTGCTTATTAATAAGCTGAAGAAAAATCAAAGCTAATTCTAATTAAATAACCTTATCTATATTTAAATTGATGTTTTAGTGGATTTTATTTTTGAAAACTACTTAACTATTTAAAAGATGAAACTTTTACAAAGACAAAAATTTTACAAACTAAAAATAAGCTATTTGATAAGCTTACGGCTTAACAGATGGCTTATGCTATGAGCTTATTTTGAAAATAAGCTCAAACAAACAAAGCTAAAATAAGATGCAATAAGCTACAAGCTACTCAAATTAAGCTAAAAGACAAACAAGCATACTTGATAAGCTACTAAAAAGATAATAAGCACTTATGATCAACACAGAAATGGGACAAGGTTTAGGCTTATTGCAGCCCTACCAAACAAGCTACAAAATGGAAACTTAAGCTTGGAACTTCAAGATGGCTTGGTTGGCTTTCCAAAGAACCAAGTTATACAGGATTTGACCAACAATTAAGCTCTGTTGAGCTTTATTTAGCTTGTAAAACTGGTACAGGGCACTTTTTCAGAGCAGGTACTCAAAGGAAGTTGGAAAATAAGCCCTTAATAAGATAAAAGAAAGTAAACTAGTATTTTTCTAATTAAGTTTAGCAACTAAACTTTAATACCCCAAAGGATTTTAAGCTAAAACTCAATATTAAGCTCACACTAAAATTATCTATTTTATTCAAAAACGACCAAATGAAAATTTGACTTTTTGATAAAACCAAATGAGTTGACTAATATGAACTTTGAACTGATTCTATGCACTGATTATGTTGTTTTAAGGTGAAATAAGACTGACTTGATCAATGATAACAACTTATGAACTCAAAATCATGATCATATATCATTAAGATCCAATAGTTAGTGCACAAGATAGGATCAAAAGGTATTTTGACTTTGGATGAATCAAGGACTGGTTTTTATGACTTGCTTGAGTTATTAGAACCAAGTGTGATATAAAACAATAACAAGAAGCCACTCAAACAACCTCTAACACAGTTTAACTCACAAATCCAAACAAGACTTGATATAACTGTTTTGATGATTTTCAAAGCTAAACACAAATTAAAACCATGAAATGATTATAGGCCTTATAATATCATTACATGAGACTGAATAAGCATTAAATAAGAACAATAACAACACAAAACAGTGAAGTACCCAAGTTGAGCAAAAGGCTTACAAAATGAGTCCAAACACAAACTGAGAACCAAAGATCAAGATCACTCCTATAGGCTTACCACTAAGCCACTAACCCAAGACCATCCACAATCTACCCTGCTCCAGCTGTGAACACCATTTCCATGGGATTTTTGAATTTTCAACTATTTATTTTGTATTTTTGGTAATTTTCTCTTTTTGCTTCTAAAACGGATTTTAAGGTATCTAATAGCTTTTATAAGCTATATAGGAGCTTATGTAGCTTATTCAGTCCATAAGAACATCTACAAACAATATTTAATCATTCATGAGATTTTCAAAATAAGGAAAATTTGCATAATCTGAAATATAACTTTATACTGGAATTGATATTCCACAAAAGCTTAATTATGTAATAAAAACTTGAAATACAGAGTTTAATAAGCTAAAACATACACTGAAAAAATAAGCTTAAAACGACATTAAGTAAACTAAATTATGCTAGATATTTTCTCCCATTGCTTCTCTTCCCTTTATAATCAACTTTTTGGACTTCTTGTTGACCTCTGATAGAATCCCACTCATTTCCAGCCATTGAATCTTCAAGAATCATCATATCCGTCCAAGTGTCATTTTGGCGCCAAAAAAGTCTTAAGCAGGTTTCAATCAATTAAAGCTTTTGGGTGTTAGTGGAGGTGGAGGGGACAAGGTAAGGTAGGGGTGAGGCAGGTGGAAGGGAGTAGGAGCAAGTGGGATGAAAACTACCATGGTTTCTGGGTTTACAGTGTTTGTGAGAGAGAGGATGAATAGTGCCTGTTTTTGGGCGCGTTTTTGACTTTTTGAACGGGTATTAGTAATAACGGGGTTGGGCTGGTTTTGTTTTGGGCCAAAGGATTTAGTGGATTGGATTTGGACTTGGTATTAATAACATAAGGGTCCGGTTTGGATTATGCAAGTATACAAGGACCAAAAATGTAATTCCACCAAACTTGAGGACTGAACTTGCCCATTTTTCCAAAGATATCAAAAGGACCAAACTTGACAAACTTTGATAGAACAAGGACCCTTTTTGCATAAAATTCCATCTTAAAATATCCAAGGACCAATTTTGCAAATTTTCAAACTTTAGGGACCTTATCTTCCATTTGACCAAAGAATCATTCAAGGACCATTTTTAAACAACTTAGAACATTTCAGGGACCTTGAATGATAAAATTCTTGATTTTTTTGAATTCCAGGGACTAGATTTGACAACTTTTGAAACTTGGGGGACTAAAACTACCAATTTTGAAAACTTGATATGTTTTTCATCTGATTTTGATATTTTTGCATTTAAAACACATAAAACACTGATTTGTGATATTTTCATCATTTTGATGCATTTCTGAGTGTTTTCAGATGATTTGCAGTTTGTGGTTAGATTGTACAAAATGATGAGTATTTAGACACTCACTTCTTGCGGATGCTATCATGCTGATGCCCAAGTTTGCATCAACTCTCAAACACATGTTACCTTCATGATTAGGAACACATATTTGGCTCGGGTATCAAACTGACGGGTCAAAGCATAATCATATCATATCATAAGGGTTCATATCAAAGTTCATATCAAAGGTTCAAAAGTCAAAGGTTCATATCAGATTTCCATAACATAAGTTCATAATCAGAGGTTCATAATCAGATGGTTCATAATCATAAGGTTCATAATCAGAAGTTCAGAATCATAACAAACGAATATCATAGCGAATAGAATCATATCAAAGGATTATGTCATAATCATATCAAAAGGATC
>OU343221.1:253674929-253919700 GCA_910596185.1 Chrysanthemum makinoi
AACCACTAAACAATGGCGAATATTTCTAAAAATAGTATAGAATGGTCAATATGTTTTTTAACACAATTACTTGGTCAAAAACTGTCTTTGTAAATATAAAAAATATAGAGGGAATGAATTTAGTGAGAAAATAAAATATACTGAGAAGAGTGCAAAATATTTGTAGCAACATATTTCAAATAAGATAAAGAAAATTAAGAGATGATGCATCTATAATTAAAAACGTATCTGAAATGTGCGGTTATGATTTCATCTCACCATTCTTATTTTAATGACTCATGTAAATAATCTTAAAGCGAATGAAAATATAAAATTCTAATGTGACAAGAGATGACGAAACAGTTTGAGCCACCACGCTTTACGTTGTTAAAGACACGATATTTAACAAAAAAAAACAAATTACCTAAATGAACTAATAACATATTACATTTACGAGAATGAACTATTTTTCACCACTTTACCACAGTGAACTTGTTGCATTCAACATTTTCATATAGCTACGTGTACAGTATATAAACTATAAAGGTGGATGTTTTTTTATCTTTCAAATAAATGATGCAAATGGTTAACATTAAAGCTGCATTGATATCCATTTTTCATCAAGAGATGCATAGATATCCACTCTTCAATAGATGTTGCAAAAGGTCAAATGCATTGATATTCACATTCATACTGCAAATGGTCAACCACCTTTCAATATATTCGCCCAAGATATCGCCTAGCATACAACTTCACATTTGTTCGCCCATGTAGATCGCCTAGACAAGTGATTATTCGCCCAAATTTTGAGTTAAACATTCCTATCGCCTAGTTGTCGCGTGTAATCTCGCCTACCATTCGCGTGTCAAATTTTAATAAATTCACTCGCGTAGAATTTCGTCTGAAACACGTGTACGATTAAAAATTTATCTTGCATTGAATCTGACGGATAATATCGAAAAGTTCATTTTAGAAAAACATATGTGCGAGGTTCAATTTCGTAAAATACTAGTAGAAATAGGCCGTTTAAAAAATTCCCTATTTAACAAAATCAACAATCACAACCAAATTTCCATTAATAGCAACAATCTTACAAACTATAGAGCCTAAATCAAACAATCTATTGAAACACACATATATATACTCACACCTCAAAAATTAATGCACATACCACAATATTACATCACTAATGCATATGTTACAACATGATATGTGTGTAATTGTGGTGTGTGCAACAATTTATGCGGTGTGAGTATCACTCCCTATATCTCAATCTGCACCCACCAAATAATCCTACGTGGCACACATGCACCCACACCCGGTCCCACACACCCCTCATCTCAACCATATACTAACTGAACCCCCAATCCAACGGCCAAAAACCCCTCATTTCAATAATCCCCTACATCACTCCCCACCATAACTACAATACACAAGCACTAATTCTTAAACTACTTAATGGCCCGTTTGTTTTGAGGGTTTTGATGTGAAAGAATGAAATGATAGAAAAAGAAATTTTTTGTTTCGGGTATATGGGTGTGAGAATAGTGATTCATAGTGATAGATATAGGTTTCCACAAAAGTCAATAAGGGTTCCAGGTTTTATCTATATACTTCTCACTTTCTACTATTTTTTTGCCGCTATTTTCTTTGTTCCCGCTACAATTTTTTTCTTTCAAAATCATCATTTCTCTCAACAAAAGGTAATCAGTGAAAACCCTATATTTTTTTTGTAGGTTGACTGAGATTATTTGTGTTGACACACTGAATAAATTATGTGATAATCAATGGTTATATGAAAAATAGGGCTTGATTCTATATTTTCATGATTGATGTTTAACCTTGCTCTTTATTTCGTATGAATAGATTTTTAGTGATTTTTGTTGAAGGGATGTGTTATGTAGTATTTAGCACTAAATCTTAGGTTTCCTTTTGACTTTTACAATACTGAATTATTGTATTATCATTTGTTCATTTGTAGCATATATTAGCAAACAAAGTGTCTTATAATGGTTTGCTATATGTATATATATATTTTTTGTAGAATCAAATGACACGTACTCCTGTCACTAGTCGGCGGCGCAAGGAACTTGTTATTATCCAGATTTTGAATTCAATGGTTAGTGTGTTTAATGTAATATTCATGACATGGTTTCTTTTATCATTTCACCGTGTACATATCGCAAGACCTCTTATGAAAAGTAAAGAACAAATAAGAAACGAAAGGGCGATCTGGTTGTTTAGGCTCACAAAAGAATCAGACATTGTTTGTATCAGCCAACTTCGAATGGATAAACGTACCTTTAGTATATTGTGTGAGATGGTAAGTGAGATTGGAGGTCTAAAAGTCACAAGAAATATGACATTAGAAGAAATACTTGCGCTTTTCTTGTATGTATTAGCTCATCACAAAAAGAACAGAACAATTGCCTTTTGTTCTTACGAAGTGGGGAAACTATAATTCGGTAATTTAGTCGTTGCCTTCTACCCATATTGAAATTGCATGATGTATTGCTTAAAAAGCCACAACCTATTACAAAAGATTGTGAAGATAGTCGTTGGAATTGCTTTAAGGTATTTTTTCTATATTTTCAAAAATTGAAACTGCATTATAGTTCAAGCTGGCCTTTAATTAGTCGTTTACTGATATGTATATAATGGAAACCAAAGGGTTGTCTAGGTGATTTAGACGGGATTTCAATTAGTGTCATGCCTCCATCCGAACAGAAACCACGATATCGTACTAGAAAAGCAAATATAGCAACAAATGTGTTGGGCGTTTGTTGTCCGAACATGCAGTTTATATATGTTTTGCCTGGTTGGGAGGGTTCGGCCCATGATGGACGCGTTCTGGTTCTAACAGCAAGGTCCAACCTGCTGCTTTTGTTACTAAGACTAATAATAATTCAAACTCTAATAACAATTTTGTTAGGAGAAATGGTAATGGTAATAATAATGGTAATGGTAATAGGACCTAACTTAATGGTTTGTAAACACTGTGGTTTAATTGGTCATACTATTAAAAGGTGCTTTGAGTTAAATAGTTATCCACCGGTTTTAAAAAGAAACCCTAACTTGTCTATGGCAACTACATTGTCAAAAAGTTTAATGCTAATAATGTAGATGTGTCTCAACCATCCACTTTTACGGCTCTATGACTGGGTCTTTCACTAATGATCAAATGATGAAACTCTTAAGTCTCATTAATGAAAAACCTACGCTAATGTCTCTGCAAGTATGGCGGTATATCTCCCACTTTCTTCAATAACAATGTGATGTTTATCGCATTTTGAGAAATTTTTGTGCTAAGTCCGTTCGTGAGTTATAATGTTGTACTTTAGGTTGGAATGTTGTATATCTCTAGTGCTAATTGACATATGGTGTTATTCCATAGTAACTTATGTTTAATATGTTATTTAATATCTCTTGTCTTATATTGTTATTTGTTGGTCATGAGCAATGGTAGCCCATTGCTAAAATTGTGGTGGATGGACATTGTGGTGAGTCTAATCTTGCTATGTGTAATGTGTTTTGTTTGTCATGTTTCTAATGAGTTATGGCACCAAGGCTTGGTCACTCTGTTGATCAAGTCTACTACTAATTAATAAAATTGGTTTTAAAAAGGTGGATCATCTTTCACCTTGTGATGTGTGTCACAAGGCCAAGAAAACTAGAAAACCTTTTCCGTTAAGTGAACATAAAACTAAATCATGGGGATCTTATTCATTGTGATGTTTGGGGTCCTTATAGGATAACTAGTAAAGAAGGTTATAAATATTTTTTAACTTTGGTTGATGATTTTAGTAGAAGCGGTTTAGGTATATTTACTAAAATCAAAACGAAGTTGAGTGATCATATTACAAATTTTATAAAACTTGTCTTTACAGTTTAATAAAAATTTAAGATCATAAGATCGATAATGGAACCGAAGTTTGTCAACAATCAATTATACTCTTTTTTTACTGAATTAGGGATGATTCACCAAACTTCTTGTGCCTATACTCCTCAGCAAAATGGGATTGCTGAGAGGAAACATAGACATCTGCTTAATGTTGCTAGGAGTTTTATGTTTCAGGGGGGGATTCCTTTGAATTTGTTGCTTGAGTGTGTTTTAACTAGCATTGTATCTAATTATGTGGCTTCCACTCCTCAATGTCTTGCAGTGCTTCCCCTTATTTTCTAGTATATGGTAAGGATCCTAGTCTCTCTCACATCAGATCTTTTGGATGTCTATGTTACTCTACTATTTTAAATTCACATGATAAGTTTGGTTCAAAATCTGAAAAGTGTGTCTTAATTGGTTTTTCTAGTGTTAAAAAGGCTTATAAATTGTATGGTTTGGGTAAGTCTGTTTTTTACTCACGAGATGTTACATTTTATGAAACTGTGTTTCCTTTCAAAATGAAGTTTTCAAATGTTTTTAATAAATCTGCAAATGGTTTTGATAAATCTGGTAATGTTTTTAATAACTCAAAACCAAACTTTGATGAGAGTAGAGTAAACAACTTAAACTTTTTTGACATCCATGGGTCTGAAAGTCCCAATGCTGAAAAGGGGGACCCTTCTAATGTGGAAGGTAGTGGTATGGTACCTCCGGATGATTGTCATTATCTGATCAATGAAGGTGCAACCACGGCAACCAGAGATAAGGATACTATCACCTCTGAGGGCACAAATCAAAATGTTTTTAATGGTGAGGATCAAAATGTTCAAATGGAAGCACCACCAAGTGTTAGGAGGTCTAGTAGAACTAGAAGTCAACCAGTTAGGTTTAATGACTTTGTTGTTGTTAGTAATGTAAGTATGGTCTTGAGAAATATGTTTCTTATTCTAATGTCTAAAGAAGTTAATATGTGTTTCTCAACCACTCTTAATAAGTCTTGTGAACCTAAGTCTCTACAGGCTATTCAAAATCCTATGTGGAAAGATGCTATGAATTCTGAAATGGAAGCTTTACATAGGAACAATACTTATGGTGTGTAGGTTACCCTAATGGTAGGTTTGCCATTGGGTGTAGTGGATTTGGAAAATCAAATTTAAGTCTATTTGGTGAGGTTGATAGATACAAAGCTAGACTTGTAGCTAAGGGTTATAACCAGAGAGAAGGAATTGATTATGAGGAGACATTTAGTCATGTTGTCAAAATGGTTACTGTTAGGTGTCTTATTGCCTTATATGTTTCTAATAAGTGGGGTCAACCGAACACTCGGTCCGAAGTGTTATATGTTCACCTTGATTGCCGGGGTCAGACAGCGAGAGGAGTCACCCCAATAGATCTATTTATAACATTGGCTCCCAACGTTGAATTGACCTGTTCATGAATAGGGCAATTTGGGATCTGGGACTTAGGCTAAGGCTGCGTATATTCTAGGTCAAACATTTTGGTATGCTCTATAAAACATCTATGTATGATGAAAACTTTAAATATGTGAAAGCATAGTATGCATGGAATGCACAAGTAAAATGATTTAAGTAAAATGAGCATGTATCTTCCCTCAAAACAAGTATAAAGCCTTGAAAAGGCTATGAAACTCACCTTGCCATGTGCACATAGGAAGTCTAAAGGAATTAAATCAAGGATGATAGTGCACTGCTCCGGGCATAACCTAATTAAGTACGACATATTTAGTCTTTATGTTTAAGACTCGATAAAGTTTAACTAACTTTGTAAGTTTTTAAATGTTTTTGTTGTTGTTGTTGTTGTTGCTTGTGTGGCATTGGTTAAGCTTAGAACATTTTTCAAAGATTTGGATGAATCTCGGCTTATGAGGGTATGACATGGAAGGAAATCTCGAAGAAGGAATTACGACCTTGGCTTGATGATGACCAAATGATAATACATAGAAGGGTACACGCAGAAAAGATATCAAGAATGAACAAGACTTAGGTTTGATGGTAAACGAATGATGATGTACGAAAGGTAGTACGTAGGATAAGATATTTTTGGTGTGGACGAAAGAAATATATATATATATTTATATTAATTGTATATATAATATATATATATATACTCGCGACATCTAGTCTTTAAAATAAAAGTGTCTATTTTAATGGAAGTTTAAATCTCAACTTAATTTTTTTATATACAATTTATAAAATATAACGTGGTTACATTTTTAAAATGATAACTATGTTTCGACAAGTTTTAAATAACATTTTACTAGAAGAATTTCCTATCCTCGTTTTCAAGAAATAAGTTTTATAATCGAAAGAGGTTTTATTTAATCTGAATAATTAATTTCTGAGAAATGTAAATTAACGATGTCAAAAGTTATGTTACAATTCGTTTTAAACCTATAGTTCAAAAAGTGTAAAAATATCAAGTTCTACTAATATATCTCAAAAGTTGTATATGTCCCCAACTAATAATTATATCACAATATGAGTTTTCAAGTAATTTATTTTGTTTATAAATCGTAAAATTTGTTTATTGAAAAATAGGTATAACCCGTGGTAATCCTTCGGTTTAATTGTTTGCCAAAAATTGTATAGTTGATGTCAATTGAGTTTTATATTTGGTTCTCATCAAGTGTACATATATATTTACAAGTTTATGTATAGTTTACAAGTTGAGCTAAATGCTAGTTTTAATAAATCTCATTTTGAATTGTTAACTCGTGTTATTTATCTTGACGTGAGTATGTCGATTTGTTTATAGAAAAGGTCGCGATTGGCGAGTTGGATTTGGTTCGACAAGTCGAGATGATGAGGAGTATTGAGGTGTACTACGTGTCCTTAATAAGCGATGAACTTTCTGATCGGGCCTCATGACCCAAATTCTAGTCCATCTCAACAACCCCTTAGAGTCTAAAATGAGATATGGGCTTGAAGCCCATGTACTACTTCTACTCAAAACAGTTTAGAGGATCTTTATTATTTTTGGATATAATTTCGACATGAGGGGAAAAGAATCAAAACACAATATAGTTTGGATAAAGATAACTATTCTCGAGGCCTTTACAAGTTTTTGGTCTAGTGTCCAACCGGGGCACTCTAGGTGACTAAAAGGAATAAACGAACACACCTCAATGTCGTTTAAGTTGGGCTGATGGCTGGCCTTATTTGGTGAGACGGTGCTGAAAACAAACACCTTCGGGATGTCTTGGCGTGGCTCTAAGTAATACATACAACCGTACTCTTGGTGACTTGATGTCCACATAATGAGTACGTCAAATACACCTCTCGGTGTGGTTAAACTGAGAGTCGACCAACACCCCCTTGGGTATAGTTGCGAACAGGACTGGATAAACACACCCTCGAGTGTCCTCGATTGAACTTGACTAGGAACCTGATTTAGTCGACTCATACGTATTTGTAAAACCAAGAAGTGACCAAGAGTAGTAAAGCTAAACTAAAAATATATCAATTAGCATAACTAGACTTCCATTCCTAGAAGTCTACTAGCAAACCGAAACAAGATTAATTACCAATTTAATGTAGCGGTATTTTCACGGCGATGGGTACAACCGAGGTGGCCACTTGATTCTACACTTGGTGGGTCTTGATATGGGCGAGGCATAAACAACTCAAACCATCACCCCCATGGGTGTGGTTGAACCTAGGTACACGTCAGGTGAAACAACCCGAAGATTGATGTGGCATTAAGCGAAAATGGTGACAAGCTTATAAGAAGGTTTCCAAAATAAGCCGTACTATTACTCTGTAATTTAGCCAAAAACTTAAGACACGAAAGTTTTACATTTTATGATTCTTTCTTGTTTGTGGTTCTTGGCTGCCGGTATCAACAACAACAACATATATATTTTCTTTCATATTAACCAAACAACACAAAATTAATTTACATAAACCTCAAATGATTTGACTATTACGAATTTAGATTAATAAGAAAAATGGTGCTTACAACGAAATCAAGAAACGAGACGTATGGTTATGACCACCGAAACACAAAGAGCCGATTGGATGAGACTCAGAATGAGTTGGTTCAATTGACAACCCGGGATAGCTTCCTTACGCATCCAAGATCAAAACCCCTCTATCAATTTTCAAAACCCCTTTACTAATTTTTCAAGGAACCCTATTCCTGGAACCCTAGTTTTGTGATTTTGTGAAAAGAGTGTGAATAAACCTTCACTAATTCGACCCTATAAAAAGATGGATAGCAAGAAAGTCTTGACTCTTCTTTCCTTGGTCTTTGATTAGCACAAGGCCTATTCTTGGCTAACATCACTATCCACTGTGGTCTTCAATAGAGGCTCGTGATGTGCTTTTGGAAGAGAGGACCGAAATCAAGAGGATGAAAGGGACTACTCATGTTTTGTCTTGGAAAGCAGATGCATATACCTGCTTCTGTGTTTTGTATTTAGCGAACAAGAGAGAAAAAAAAGGGAATAGGTAGGCGGCAAATGAGGTAGAGATAGGCTTTAGGCTTTTGTTTTATTTGTTTGTTTTTATTAATTGTACTGTGTAATTTGTACTCCGTGTTTCGTCGAGACTTCTGAGTAACCGCATCTTCCCGGTACCCGAAAAATGTAGAAATTATATTATTGGAAACGATTTCTTAAACGTAATAATATGATATTCTTATTACGTAGAAATTTGATTATAAATGTTTGCCGTTATTTAATTGGTGTCGGAATCGTGCGTCGCATTGACTTCAATTAACGAGAATAACTTCGCTTTTCTTTGTGATTGATAAAAGTGTATTTTTCTTATCTCGTGTTTGTTTTAGTCTTGTATGCAAGCTGCATTATCTGAGAATAACTAATGGATTAAGCTTATGTATGCTTAAATTTTAAGCGGATAATAATAATTTCACATTTATTATACAGATAATTAGCGGACAAGCGGTGTCTTATTTCTAAGGAAACGAGATGACCTCTCGGTTTTTAATTGTTGATATTGGCATTCTATCAGAAAGTAATTGATTTAAATTTTCTGATGTGAAAATATTATTATAATAATCCAAAATTTTACGGGTTGTTATATTATCTCACACATACTTTTGTATCTCTCTCTCAAGATTGTGGTTTGGTATGGTATTAGTATTCTGGGTATATTATGATCATCTTGACCAAGTTTATAGTTTGATAGGTATTATTGAGTGGTGTAGTGAGGTTCTTTGTCTCATAATCTTTGTAGTGGGATAGATAGGATCCTTCTGAAGGGGACTATCTTTTTCTTGTGTATTTGTTTGGTGAGCACACGCTTTGTGGACTCATCTTCTTGTATATTCATTTAATAAAAGATTTCACCAATGGGTGGTTGGCTGGGTGATTTGATTGTGTTGTGGTTGATTTTGAGATTAGATAGTCCCCTTCAGAAGGATCCTATCTATCCCACTACAAATATTATGATACAAAGAACCTCACTGCACCACTTAATAATACCTATCAAACTATAAACCTGATCAAGATGATCAGAATATACCCAGAATACTAATACCAGACCAAACCACAATCTTGAGAGAGAGATACAAAAGTATGTGTGAGATAATATGAGAGAGATCATACTGAAAAGGTTAGGCTCCAGCTTTTATAGCAGCTAAAAACACTTTAACCCCTCAAGAATATAAAACCTGCTAACAAGAGCCAAACATACAAACATTAGACAAACTTGACAAAACAAGCCCCTTGACTTTATATCGAGAATGAGCTTGCACAACTCAACATATTTCAACAGCTAAGGGATGCTATAAGTAGGCCTGATGGCCTTAAAATTCCTCAAGGTATAAACAATATAAAGTTCCTTGTTTTTATGAATTTTAGGTGTATTCAAAGTACGTTTTTTTTTTTTTTTAATAACTTTGAACGCTGTTATCATTTGGTGGATGTTGGATATTGTAATGCTCCCGGCTTTCTAGCCTCCTTTCGAGGTCAACGCTATCATCTCAACGAGTTTCATGACCATCAACCACAAAGAGCCGAAGAGTTTTCTAACGTGAAACATTTCAAGGCTATAAATGTGATTGAAAGATGTTTTGGCTTGCTAAAAGGGCGTTGGAAGATATTAGCTTCTCCTTCATTTTTTCAAATCGCTACGCAAATTCGCATAATTTTAGCATGTTGTCTTCTACATAATCTAATAAGGAAATATATGAGTTTTCATCCACTAGAGTTGGAACAAGTCGAAGAAGATGAAGGAACAGTTGGAAGATGAAGGCCATTTAACACAAATCAACCCAACAGACGAATGGTCCAAATTTAGATATGATTTAGCACATCAAATGTTCAACACTTGGCGAGAAGATCAAATCCCTAATCAATTTGTTTGAATAAAGACATGCGATCACGTTATATATTGCTATTTTTCTGCTCTATCAAAAGCCTTGGTTACTCTGGTATTCTTGTTTGCTTCTAGGAGGTTTAGGCTTTAACTTTTGAGCTCCAATATATATTATGATTATGGGGTTTAACTAGTTGTATTTTTCTTTCTAAGAGGGTGTTTGGGTAAAAATCACGTTTGCATAAATGATGTTTGCAAAACCAGGTTTTCAAAAAGTAAATCTCTACCTCCAATTTCAAAACCAAGTTTTGAAGGCAAATTCAATGATAATCACGTTTGCAACCAAACACCAAAACTTGATTATTCACGTTTTGAAAACGTGATAATCAAATAATCACGTTTTCAAAGGGTTGCCAAACACCCCCTAAGTAAGGTTATGCCCAGGTTCTTGTGAATGGTTATTTTTGTTAGATCTTCTGCAAGTGTCCACTGTCTTTATTTTGAATATTTTTGTCTTTATCCCTATTATTATTAATGTTTTTTTTTTTTTTTTTTTAATCATATTCCTAAAGCTAAAAGAAAAGATTTATCTGACAGTTGCTAGTTGTTGTTAAGTGTGATGCTATCGTATTTTACAAAGTTTATTCATATGTGTTTGGTACTTCATTGTTTGTTGTCATATTTGGTGCGATCCGTTGTTCATTCAATTATATATGATTTTCGTGTTCGGCGTTGAACTGTTGATCTTTTTATTCCTTTAACTAGGGGTGTGCACGGTTCGGTTTGGGTCGGTTTTTGGCTAAAACCGAAACCGAACCACAATGTTCGGTTTTTGTAGAACCCAAAACCAAAACCGTTCGGTTTTTGGCGGTTCGGTTTTTTCGGTTTGTTATCGGTTTCGGTTCGGTTTTTCGGTTTTTTCGGTTTCTAATCGTTAATATTTGGGTATGGCCAAATTATACCAACAAACTTGTTTTACGTACAAAATTAGTTATTCTTCTTTAATTTTTTTCAATCAAAGCATAGTAATGTTTATTGCATAATTCTACAATTACAAACATCTAAATGAAATATACATATACAAGTGAACATACACGTAGTATAATCATTATCGAATACTTATTGATATATTCACACAAAACACGCGACACGACAAACACACATATAAATATAAACGTTAAGATAAATATATTATAAATCTACTAACAAAATGAATATGAATTTATAAATTTGATTTATTTAGTTATTTAATTATATTATTTTAATTAGATATTATTATATAATAAAACTGGACTGGTTCGGTTCGGTTCGGTTTTACGGTTTGGTTTTGAATGAAACGAAACCGAACCGCATTTTTCGGTTTCGAAAAGTAAAACCAAACCATCGGTTTTAGTTTGATCGGTTTTCGGTTCGGTTTTTGGTTTTCGATTAGGTTTTGGTTTTAGTTTGTTTTGCTCACCCCTACCTTTAACTATGTATTCGCGATTTTTAATCGAGTCGGATTGCGGGTCACTTTTAAAAAATTCAACCCAACCCGATAAACCAATAACACGACTAACACCAATAGTTTAGTTAGAAGTATCATAAGTTAGGATATATTATAATAATAATATTAAAATTTAAATCATTCCCAATTATATTTTATAAAACAAACAACATTTTATACTACTCTTTTCTTTCAAATCCGTCCAAATTCTAAACCCACTTGCAAACCATCCGGGGCCCTTAGGCTCCCCACAGTGGGGCGGTTATAAGGTTCGGTCAACCTAGATTGAGGCCGGTTGTTCCCATTGTGGAAGTTCGGTTGCATGCGGTCGTCACACGAACTAGTTCGTTCACACAACCGAGTTTCATACACACTAAACTCCAAAAAAAACACTGTGGCAACTAAAAATAATAATTAGGTCACCACTCTGACCGAGCTCACCACTGTGTTCGCCTTATATATACCACACTCTACCCCCAAAATCTTCCCCATTTAAAACCCTAATTCCAAATTCATCAAAAAATGTCAAAATTAACAATCAAATCAAAGATATTTTTTTGGATTTTGTAAAATTGAAATTGGGTTTGCATTGTATTGAATAATGGAGTCTTCAGCGGTTGCTCGTTACATCCCTCAGAAATCACAGTAAATTTATTTATAATTCTTGATTATGTTGTTTATTAGTGTGTGTAATGATTATGGTGTTATGTATCTCAGAAATGAAAGTAAAAAAGTTTGATTTTTGGATTATGTGCGTGTAAATAATGGTGTGTTAGTGTGTGTAAAGCCTAAAAATAAAATGTCAAAGTTTGTATTGTTATTGATTCTTGATGAATTTTTAGGTAAATGGTGTCCAAAAAGATTGTGTTTTTTAGTTGTTTTTAGGTAAAGGGTGTTCAAAAAATTTGATTCTTGATATATATTTATTTTATATATTTTTTTATTGATTTGTGTATGTATGTGTGTGATTATGGGTGTATTAGTGTGTGTAAAGTTTGGTTTTTGATGTGTTTTTAGGAAAAGGGTGTTTCCTGGAACTAGTAGTAGTGCAATGGAACCAGAGGTGATTGATGTTTCTGATTTTCCGGTGGTGTGAATGTCGAAAGCCGAAATGTTAATGAGATCGAGGGATAAGGGTAAACAAAAGCAGGTATATTTTTAATTTCTATTTTGTTTTGGTTTCTTGATTGCTTTTTTTTTTATATATATATATATATTTTTTTAATGATGATACATTTTTTGTCTTTTTGAAATATTTGATGTACATTTTTATATAAGCTGTTATAGAAAATAAGCTGGCTAATTACATTAGGAGTGGTGGTTGGGCAAACTTATTGCCTTTATTTAGTACGGAATGTAATCTTTAGTTGTTGGGAAAAATTGTGAGGCATTCGTAGTATGTTTGATAAATTACAAACGATGTTACATTAATAAAATGCACGAAATGTTTGACTTCATCGAGATGGACTAAGTTAACTCTCTGGAATTAAGTTTATCGGTAAATTTGTACAAAGAAGTGTTGGTCAAGTTTTTAGAATGAACAGGCTGTGGGGTTGTAATAGATAGACTGATGATAGTGATTAGTAAAATATGGTATAAGCTCAAATATCAAGAATGAGACATGACTACAAATGAAGATCTAATTCATTATTGTTTGGTTTAACTGATGTGGATTCTTTGATAATCTTTGAAGTTGATGAATCATTCCATATGCACCTAACTACTGATTGCATTGCAGCAAGAGGGATTTTTATATTTGATTGTATATCGACTTTGGAAACAGTATAATTCTCTGTTTTCATGGTATTCCACTCCCATTTTCAATAGCTTTACATGTGTTTGTATTGATTCTATTAGCTGCTAGGATATGTGTGTGGAAAAAAATGTGGTTATATTAATCGCTCAAAATTTCAGGTTCAATTTCGTGAAATAATTGATGCTGACATGGATGAAGACCGCAATGATGTAGTGTTTATTAAGGGGAAGGTCGGGTCTAACAAAAAGATAAAGGGTGCCATGGGCCTTTCATCGGGTTCTGGCAGTTCAGCACAATTTGATTCAAAGAAGGTCATATGTTTTCTTGACTATTTTTCTTATCTTGTTTTGAGGTGATCAATATGCTTAATTAACTTTCATTATTCTCTATTCCAGGAGGTGGCGCCTGGTCATTTTCCCAAGGGCTTTACTCCAGGATCAAATAACTTTTTTGATTTAGATGATTATGTTTTTGATGATGATTATGACAATTTGCAAGCCTATTTTGATAATATGGATCTTCCTACTGGAATTGAAGCTCCTATCTCTTGGTTACCTGATTTAGTCGACATAAAAAAGAAACTTAAAAGTGCGTCCGCTTATTTGGATGCAATGGAGCAAAGTAATCGTGAAGAAGTTCCAGAACAAAACATGCTCTAGTTATCTACGAGTTTGGTAGCGGTTATTATTTTACTAACAATTTTAATACCCAAGTTGGTAGTAGCACTTCAAGTTTTCTCGCGGTACCAATGGACTCGGTTAATCCACTAGGAGTAGATACACCAACTTTGAAATTACAGAAGGAATATTTGAAGAACCATTTAGACCTAAATGATGCTTATCTAAGTGCTGATATGTTGTCTGATTCTTGTGATTTAGGGCAAAAGAAAGTTCCAAGCTCAAAAAGTTCACGAAAAGTTAGAAATTCATCTAGCAAGGTAAAACTTGGTAATGATGATGTTTCGAAAAAGTTGGAAGGTTTTAAGAAGTTTGATACTGTTGTGGACCATTCAGATCATTCCATGTGCACTGAACTACTTGGCCGGATGAAATTATTTACTTGTATTTTTTTTCTTCCGGAAACAGTAAAAAACTCTGACGAATCATTCGCTTTACATGTGCTTGTATGATTCACTTATCTGGTATGATATGTTGCGTGGAAAATTTGTGGTTAATTCAATTTCACTAATTTTCAGGTTCCGTTTCATGAAATAAATTATGTTGACATTAAAGAAGACCACAATGATGTAGTGTTTATTGAGGGAAGGGGCGGGGCTAATAAAAAGATGAAGGGTGCTATGGACACTTCATTGGGATCTGGCAGATCAGCACAATCTAATTCAAAAAAGGTTAGTTAAATACAAAGGGAAGCTACATGTATTTTCTTTATTATAGTTCGTATCTTGTTTTCAGGTGATTAATATGTATATTAACTTTGATTGTTCTCTGTTTTAGGATGTTCCTGCGGCGTCCGCTCATTTCCCTAAAGGCTTCACCCCAGGATCAAATAACTTTTTAGATTTAGATGATTATGTTTCGAATGATGATTATATCGCTTTGCAAGCCCATTCTGATAACAAGGATCTTCATACTGGAATTGCAACATGTTGGGATATGAAAGTGCTGAAGATATCAAAGTACTGAAGATATGAAAGTACTGTAAGCTGCAAAGTACTGGAAGAAGTCAAAGACTTAAAGTCTTTATTAAAGACAAAGTCAAATCTTGCAATATGAAGTCAAAGTCTTGCAAAGAACAAAAAGAATTATATTTGTTTATGGAAAGAATTGTATTCTATGTTTAGATTACTTGTCTTACAAGGTTATCAATTGTAAACCGACTAGGATATCCTTGAGCCTATAAAAGGACTCATAGGTTGGCATTAGAGATGCGATTTGAAAAAAGAGTTTTAGAGTTTATGAATTAGTGTTTTAGAGAAAAGTTCGATTATCTTAGAGTTGTATTAGAGTGTATGCATAATAAGCGATTTAGAGTTTATAATAAAGGTTATTCTTAGCTTTGTTAAGTAAATTCCGCATTACTTAATAAAGATTGCTCGGTGTTTCTTTGTTAATAACTTAGGATTTATCCGAGGTTATTAAACCTTAACAAGCTAGTTAAGATAGTTTGATTAAAGTATATCGATCCAACAAGTGGTATTAGAGCTTGTGTGGAAACTCGACTAGAAGAAACCCTACTTCAAATATATTCAAGATGTCGATAAAGTGTCCACCACCCTCAATCACCTCCTCGAATTCCAATAATCGAAGGAGAATATGATCTCCGGTGCATGAAGATGAGGCGGTATTGCCATTAAGAACCATGCTCTTTGGAATGTTATTGTGAATGGGAATGAAGTTGTGAGACCATTGATATTCTGGACAACCAAAGGCACCTAAACCGGTATTACAGCTGACAACCTTAAGGAATCAAGAGAAGGCTCAATATTCTCTTATCGCCATTCGGATGGTCATCTTCTCAAATTTCATGATGCTAAAGATGCTAAGCGACTGGGGCACTCCTGAAGACCCAATTTGGAGGGAATGAAGCCTCTAAAAGAATACTGCGAAATTTGCTAAAGCAACATTTGAAACTTTCCGCAGTTGGTGAAAGAGAGAGTCTTGATCTTTGCATATGATAGGTTTCGAATCCTCTGAACATGTTGGAGCTATACAAGGCGAAAGTATCAGGTTGAAGATGCTAATTTGAAGTTTCTAAGGAGTTTGCCATCTTCATGGCATGTGATTGCTACAATGATCCGAGGACAACAAGGTTTGGATGTCATGGACTTTGATGATCTATATCATCAACTTAAGGTGTATGAGCATGAGATGAGTGGTCAAACAAGTTCTAAGTCTCACAGTATTGCTTTTCTATCATATGAAAAGAAGGCCAATACTTCCAAATCGCTTCTCCTCAAAGTCTTGTTTCTTAAAGTCTTTGTCTATACACCCCTCATATGTTCAACGGGCCCACCAACTACCACTGGCCTCGAGATGAAGTTATGTGCTCTTTCTTTGCACAACAAGCTAGTTTACACATCACTTATGAAGAAGATCTAGCACAGATTGAAGAAGATGCACTTGAAGAAATTGATATAAGGTGGCAAGTTGCTATGATCACTGCAAGAATCAAAAAGTACATGAAGAAGACGGGAAAAAGCATCGATTTCAAACCAAAAAGGGCATAACTTTTGACAAATCTAAAATTGAATGCTTCAATTGTCAAAAGACTGGTCACTTTGCAAGGGAGTCAGGTTTGCTAAGTATCAAGCAAACAGACATCTCGAAAAGCCAAAACTTGAGCTTAAGGAAATTCCCATTCTTGAAACAAAGGATTTGGTTGCTCAAGAGAAGTTATCGGGAGTTGGCCAGTGAAGAGTTTGATGATGAACCGTAACTTATTGCATGATAGCGATGGAAGAAGAAATTGAAGATTCGAGTAGAAGCATTGGATTGGAGCTTGCTTTTTGTGAAGAACCCGAACATCTTTGTTTTGGAATCGATGATGGCTTTGGAGGATTTGATTGATCAAGGAAAGTGAAGATGATCTGTTCAACTAGCATTGGTGGCTTCACCCAAATCAATCTCCTATCTCCGAGGTATGCTCAAATTGCTATGATTTTATCATAAATTGCTTAGGATTATGTGATTGAGAGATAATTGTGTTAAGGCTAGGTGCGAGGTAGCGAGGTTATCAAATAACCTTAGAATCTATGGAAGCCAAAATCTTAGCACATGCAAAATAATGAAGTAGCTTGAATTTGAAAAATATACTATGAGTTACCGTTAAAGCTTAGTGAATGGAAATTAAAGCGTAAAATTCTTTGAAATTGAGAAATTAACTAAGGAAAGATGATTTGTTAGCTAAGTTTCTTTGCTTGGGGAAAATTTGGTACGTATGTTTCTTATGTTCAAAAACGAAAGAGCCTATCTTAAGCTGGATTAGGTTTTGGAATGGATTTTAGTAAGATAGAAGAAAACCAATCTAGTAATCGGGATGAAGGTGAGTATGAGGATATAACCACTAGTGATGAAGAACTCATTAATTAGGTAGATACATCTAGTAATGATGGTTCAATAAGTGACTCACTCACTGCATATAAGAAACCTAATGATTATCATCTTTGTTCCACATCCTCATGGCATTCATCAACCCCTTAGGTCTGATGTTTCTCGTTTTGGAATAGACAGTCTAGAGTTTAGGAAAAAGCTTGTTGCTAAATCTAGGTGCGAAAAACCCAAAATCTGTTTGAAAGCGATTGTTCAAAATCAAGCGGTACCTTTAAATCAAATCTTTGCTCCACAAGCGCATACCTTCTTCAAAACCTTTTCAAAGCGATCTTGCTAAACCTTTTGGGATAATTTTGGTCAAAACAGGTTTAATAACTCACCAAGAAGGCAAAATAATTTTGGGCATAGACATAGAAGATGTCACTTTAACAGTATGGGTCGAAAGCTGTGTTTTGTGTGTTTTAGTCCTACTCATCTAATTAAGGATTGTGAACATCACTCAAAATACCTCAGAAAATTTCCAAAGACAGGATGCCAACCGAAACCTAGAGAGTACAAACCGGTTTGGAATAATTCAAATAGGGTCAATCACGTACTCACCGTCATCATAAATACCCACACCAAATAAAACCTTTTCAAAACCTTCAGATCTCTCAAGACTTTCCAAAATCTTGTTAACTCGCCCAAGACTTTCACAAAATCTTGCTCGAGACAAAACAAGGTACTTGATCACAATACTTGGTATAGAAATTCTAGGCAATCTCACTATCAACCTAGAAGGTATTCCAATTCACATAGGAGATTTAGATCAGAGGAACCAAGTGTTAAAAAAGAATAGGTTAAAAGGGAAAGTCTTTGGAGGAGGGACAAACGTACTTTCAACTAAAAGTGAATCGGATGTTTTTGTGATGAGAAAAAAGAGATTTGTGTTGAAAACCGAAAAGTTTTGAAAATCCACATACTAAAGATCAAAAGATAATTCTGGATCATCATTTGAAAGATAGTGGTAATTACATACTCAAAGAATGTGAGTTTGTAACTCCTAAAGGAACACAAGTCAAGAATGGCTTGGGTTCCTAAAAGTTTCTAACTCTTTTCTTTATGTGCAAGGCAACCCGGAAGAGGAGCTTAAAGATCATCTTATTGTGGATAGTGGTTGCTTCAGGTACGAGAGACAAAGAGATCTGGCCGGATTTTAGGAAGATTAGTGGAGGAAAAGTTGCATTTGGGAATGATCTCAATGGAGGAAGGATTACGGGAAAGAACAATTAAAGCCGGAAGAATCGATTTTGAGAATGTCAGATATGTGAAGGAGCTTAAGTTCAACTTTGTTGGTCTCTCTCAAATTTGTGATAAAAAGCATCTGTGTTATTCAGCGACACGAATGTCTCATCCTTTCCTCGACTTTAAACACATTGATGATGATGACTTGGTAGTACTTAGAGTACCAAGGACAAATGATGTGTATAGTTTAGACATGAAGAGTCTACATTCTTATGGCAGAGCCACATGTTTGGTGGCTAAAGCAACATCCGAAGAGGCACATCAATGGCATAGAAGATTGGGCCATGTTAACTTCAAGAACATCAACAAAGCGGTGAAAGGCAATTTAGTTAGAGGTTTACCTTCAAAGACTTACAAGAACGATCAATCATGTTTGGCATGCAGAAGGGTAAAACACAAAGCTTCCCGCAAGAAGCTTGAGGAGAGAACTATTAGAGAACCTTTGGAGCTGTTACATATGGATTTGTTTGGACCGATTCGTGGCAAGTTTAAACAAGAAAAAGTAACGCTTAGTTGTAGCGGATGATTGTAGTAGATTCAGTTGGGTATTTTTCTTGGGTTTTAAAGATGATCCTTTTGATGCTATCCGACCGATTATTGCTCTTGAAAACCAATTGAGACTCAAGGTTAGAGGTATTAGATGTGACAATGGAACTGAATTCAAGAACAAACTTATGAATGAATTTTGTGCAAACAAAGGCATAAAAAGAGAGTTTAGTATTGCAGAAACACCACAACGAGAATGATGTTGAGAAAGGAAGAATAGGACTTTGATTGAAGCGGCAAAGAACAATGTTAGCGATTCTCACCTCTATTAGGTTAAGGCAGAAGTCGTAAGTCTTGCTTGTTATGTACTTATGAGTCTCAGTCACTAAACCAGATGAAGACACCTTATGAATTGCGATGGGCACTAAACCCAACATTCGTTTATAGAAACTTTTGGATGCCCTCTACCTTTTAAACACTATTGATACTCGGGGAAGTTTGATGGCAAGTCGAGAAGAAGGATACTTATTGGGTTATTACCTAATGATGGGGCTTTAGAGTATACAACAAAGTTAGGAAGGTTCAAGATTGTCTTCATGTTGAGTTTTAGAAGATCAAGACAATAGAAAGGTAAATCCCGATTGGATGTTTGATCTTGAGGTTTTAACTCATCTATGAACTATGTACTGTTAGAAGAAAAAATCAACCATGCACAATGGAGAAGATTTACAATATGTGGTTCATGGAGTTCATATTAGACGATGATGTTCCCGATAAGATCCCGTTAGTCCAAAACAAAGTCTTCAAGTTCCAAAACAAAGTCTTGTTGTTCCGAATCTTCTTTATCTGCCGAGGATCAATCTATTCAAGAGGAACTTAATCAGATGCTTCTTCAAGATGTTTTAGCACATTCTTATACTGATGAACAAATGAGAGCTTATGAAGAGGCAAAGAGGAAGAACAAGACTGCAATAGTACTCTCAAGTACTTTGGGCAAGTACTTTTGTACAAAGTCTTCTTCACTCTGATGACGATACTTTAGCCGTCACGATGATCATACCATGCCCGGATTAGAAGATCACGATGATGAATTTGAAGATGAAGGTATTTTCCCAAATTCCAATGAAGGTCTTGATGTTTTAATTTAGAGGATAATTATGAAGTTCCACGGTCTCCAAACTTAAGAACTCATAAGGATCATCCTTCTGATCAAATCATTGGTCCTTCTACTTCTGGAGTAATGACTAGACTTTCTCTACATCTCACAATGCTTTACTTAGCTTTGTGTATAAACAAAACAAGTTGAATCATAAGGACCATCAAACCTGTCTATTTACTTGTTTTATCTCTCAAGAGGAACCCAAGAATATTGCTCAAGCTTTGACTAAAGAAAGCCGGGTTGAAGTTATCAGAAGAACTTCTTCATTTAAACTAAGAAGTTTGGGTTTATGTGATCTTCCGGATGGGAAGAGAGTTATTGGAACCAAGTGGGGTTTAGAGTTAAAAGAGATGAAAGAGGCAATGTTATCAAAAACAAGGCAAGGTTAGTTGCTCAGGGTTATAGACAGGAGGAAGGGTAGATTATGATGAGGTATTTGCTCCTGTAGCAAGAATAGAAGCTATTAGAATATTTCTTGCCTTTTGCTTCTATATGGGCTTTCAAGTTTACCGGATGGATGTCAAAAGTGCCTTTTTATATGGCAAGATTACAGAGGAAGTTTATGTCAAACAACCTCCCGGTTTTGAAGATCCTAAACATCCAAACAAAGTCTACAAGGTTGTTAAGGCTCTTTATGGCCTTCATCAGGCACCTAGAGCTTGGTATGAGAGACTTTCCACATTCTTATTGCAACATGGATATAGAAAGGGAGCTATTGACAGACTTTGTTTATCAAGAGAGACAAGAAAGATATCATGTTAGTTCAAGTTTATGTTGATGATATCAACTTTGGGGCTACCAAGCAGGTCCATGGTTAAGAGTTTGAGCGGTGCGTCTGAAAATTTCAAATGAGTTCAATGGGAGAGTTGACTTTCTTTTTAGGACTTGAGGCTTAAGTCAAAGGAAGGTATTTTTATCGGTCAGACAAGTATGTTAACCGACATACTTAAGAAATTCAATTTTGATGATATGAAGGTCATTTACTACACTATTAAATCTATCAATTCATTGGGCAAAGATGAAGATGGACACCTGTTGAAGTCAAGCTTTATAGATCAATGATTGGCTCTCTTATGTATCTTCTGCATCCGGCTGATATCATGTTTGCGGTTTGTCTATGTGCAAGATATCAAGTCTCACCAAAGATCTCTCATGAATGCAAAAAAAGAATTTTTCATTTATTTGAAACAACAACCTAAGTTGGGGTTGTGGTATCCAAAAGAGTCTCCTTTTCACTTGGAAGCTTTTGGATAGTGACTATCTTGGTGATAATTATGATAGAAGATCCACAACCGTGGATGCCAATATCTTGAAGAAGGTTAGTCTCACAGTGCAAAAGCAGACAATTGCGCAACATCATCTACCGGCTGAATATGTAGGCTGCGCAAGTTGTTGTGGTCAAGTTTTGTGGATGCAAAATCAACTCTTGGACTATGGGTTCAATTTCAAAAATACTCCTATCAATATTGATAATGAGAGTACAATTTGTATTGTGAAGAATCTGTGTATCATTCCAAGACAAAGCATATTCAGATTAGGCATCACTTTATCCGAGATTGTTATGAGCATAGGCTCATCAATGTTGTTAAGGTTCACACGGATGACAATGTAGCCTGATTTACTACAAAAGGTTTTGATGTGTCACGATTCAATCACTTGGTTGTGAGCATTGGAATGATTAACTACTAAGCTATGTTTGAGGGTAGGACTATAAGGTGTTAGTATAGTCACGTTGTATTGCTTGAGGGAGGATGCTTGTTTATACTTAGTTTATATGAAGGAATTTGGCAGTACATTTTTTGAAAGTCTTGCTTGGAAAGTATTGCTTATGTGGAAAGTCTCTTGTTTATCGTATTAAAGAAATCTTTGTTCCAACGGTAATATTGATGGGTAATTGATAGTAACGGTAAATAACTACTTCGATTTTCCTCCATATTATTACTTTACATCTTTTCCATACTTATCTCCCAATCACCATCTCTTTATTCTTCGATAAAAATCTTTATTGTGCTCACTTATTCAACAATGGGAATCGTTTAAGCTGCTTTCAAAGCACAATATGGTGGCTAATTTGGACAAGGCCGAAGCTGAATATGGCTTTTATGATATTGTTGATTATCTTACTTGGTCACCATTAGTTATGCTCTTTTAGTTGAACCGGATGTTATTGAACCATGGATTCAAGAATTTTGGGCTAATGCTAGAAATAACATGGAGGAGAATGAATATTATATTAGATCTATAGTTCTTTGGGCCGGACTATCAAGATTACAGAAGCCTCTATTCGAGAAGATTTATTATTTGGAGATGACGATGGGGCTATTTGATTTGACAAGCAAGCGATTTGGGATACTTTTAGGAATCTTGGTTATGAAGGATCTTTAGCAGAACAAACATTCAAGAAAGCATTATTTTGTCCTCAATGGAAGTTTTTGATTCATGTATTGCTTCATTGCATAAGTTCTAAAAAGTACTTCTTGGGGCGGTTTGGGTCCAATATAGCATCCGAGTGGTTGGACCTTCTTGACAGTGTTTAATTTTTAAAGCTTATTTTGGATGGGATGCTATCACATATATCCTCAGGTCAAAATGGTGATGTACCCAAGGTTTGTACAGGTTTTCTTAAACAAGCAATTGGTCGATGTTCCAAAACCCGCCGCTTTGTTACTGTCATTGTGCAACAAGCCAAAATCTTTACATTTATGGCTAGGCGAAGTGATTTGTTCAGAGGTGGAGATATTCCATTAACTCCTACAATGATGGAAGTTGTTCAAACATGCGTCTTGAAATTTGGAGGATGAAGAAAGTGAAGTCGATTACGTACATGGTACTGCCACAAATCTTGCCTCTCAAAGTTCTTTCTCCAAGATCACTTCCCAAAGTCTTGCCTCATAGAATGCTTGCATCACCAGAATCGCTCAATGAAGTCTTGCATCTTCTGGGGGTATTGTTTCTCCAAGCCACGAGGTTCAAGCGAGAGATTGAAAGAACACCTACTACATCTCCACAACGTTGTTCATTTTGAGGAGGAACATCTTCAAGGTGGCATCATACTATACCTCGTGAAGGTTTGACTTTGGATAATTATGTTTGACAAGGGAGCTCGTTAGGTTGAACAAGTCTGTTGAGTTTCAAGCTAAAGCGCTTAGGAAATTGAAGCGTAAGTATATATGGTTGAGGAATTTTATTAAACCATATATTCAAGGTTTCAACTTATGGGTTAAAAAGGAAAACAAACGTCAGTAAACAACTTGAAAGGAATTAAAACGAAAGAAGGTTCCTAAATCATCTTCTGTCAACTTGGGAGGAATTTAGAAAAGGAAAATTTGAAAGAAGATGTTACAAAGAAGAAAGAATGTAAGTCTGCCGAGAAAAGATTATTTCGGATTCGGAGGAAGAAGTCAAGTTAGTCTTTGATGATCAAGGTTGAACATCAAAGTAATGTTTTTCATGATACATCTAGGCAAGAAGTGATAACTCCAAGGGTATTGAATTTTGAAGAAGATGCTGGTCCTTCTATAATTGTTATAGAAGAGAAGAGAGGAAGCTACATTCAAACCTATTCATTCTGCAAGTGATGATGAATTAATTGCTACAATATTAGATTTGTCACAACCAAGAGGAGGAGTTACTATTAGAGATGTACAAGAAGAAGAACCACCAAGAACATCTCAACACGCAATTGATCCAAAAGATAAAGGGAAAGGTATTATGGTTGAAACAAAGAAAAAGAAACTCACTTTAAGCGAACTTAGTGCAATTGAAGTTGCTAGGAATGAAGCTGCAGCTAGAAAAGTTCAAGAAGAGTTAGATGCTAAAGATAGAGAAGAACAAGAAGCTCAAGAAGCTCTGAATAGAGAAGCAGCTCAAAAGGTGCAAGATAAATTAGATCTTTGAAAGCTCTGAACCTTTACGGTCCCTACACATTAGATATATGCCAAGAAGACCTAATTTAGCTAAGGACAAGAATGCTATGATGGCTTATTTAAAAGGTCGAGGATATAAGGGTTTGCAGAAGTTAAACTATGTTTATATGAAAAGACTCTATGATCTTTGAAACGAGAAGCTTTATAAGAAGAGTGTTCTTTGATATTAAAGACTTTAGAAGAAGCTCATTGGATTTGAATGCAGAAAGGAAGAAGAGCTTAAAGAGAAAAAGAAAAACTAAAGTTCTGAGATGTTAGTTTTCAAAGAAAGAAAAGGTTGAATTAAGATCTTAGACTAGAGATGAATTGAAGAATTATCTCAGAGTGGTAGATTTTGATTATACAAAGGAAGATGATGACATGAAGATGAACAGAATCAAAGATCGGTGTTTTTAAAGTTGTGAAATTCAAGAATGGAGATTACATGATTTTTCATAAAGAAGATGAAAGCTTCAAAGTTTTTAAAAGGCTATGGGATTTCTTGCATATTATAGATAGAGTAGACCTATTCTACTTATATCATGTTGTGAAGGCTTACTTTGAAAATAATCCATTGGAAGGGATTGGTTTGGTTTTACATGGTGATCTCATAACTATATGGAAAACTGAAGAAGAGAGCACCTTGATGATATGGAAGAATCAAGAAAGCCGGAAATAGTTTCTTGGAGATTCTTTGAAGAATCTGGAGTTCATGTTTTGAGTGGAAAATGGAACAATGATACATGTTTGCGTAAAGAAGATACCCTCTCACAGTTGAGCTCATGAGAAGAATGCTAGAGCATGGATTGGAAGTAGAAGAGGATAATGAAACCGCTTGCATGGTTATCAACTTGTTTATCAACTGGACTACCATTGCTTTGAGAATGATCAATAACGGTATGAATTTTATTTGAATAAATACTTTTGATATATCAAGATTACTTTTTATTCAAAGTATCTAGCTGATGACGACAGACTTTTCATCAAAGTACTTTGTTTCTTTAACTAAACTAGTTAAATAAATTTTAGAAGAAACCTCTTTTGCTAAGTAATAAATATTTTGAACTAAAGGTTGAATAAATGGTTTTTGTGATGATAACATCAATAGGTTTTCAATCCACCATGGTTACAAAAGGATTGACTAATCCATGAGCAAACGGCTCTGGTAAAGATATATCAAATCCGTTTTTAGTTGACAACTTGCTAATAAGTTGGATGGTATTCAACTCACCATATCAGTAATGTGAAGAGTTGGCTAGTCCACAAGAAAATGGCTTGTGGTAAAGGCTGTGGAAAACCATTATTGGTAATTAGTTCACCATTAGATAGAAGAACTAACTAGTCCAGAAGGGTACAGCTTTTGGTAAAGACAAAACAAATCTGTTGATAGGTGGTGGTTTGCTAAAAATCATATGGTTATCAATGTACCATGGTCTTACACACCAAAACATTTGGCTACTCCAGAGATAATGGCTTGGTAAAGAGATCTAAATCCATTAATTTTTCAATGATTCACTTGGAAGTGATGAGAATAGTATGTAACTTAAACTGAATTAAATGTACAAATTGACATATGTTGCTGTGTTGCTGAAAAGATGGAGCTTCTTTGGATGTCTTCTGTAAAGAGAACAATTCTAAGAGATACTTTGACAAGAGCAGATGTTACAGAGATAAAAGCTTAAAGACTAAGAAACAATCCGTTTTTAAAAGATGAAGATGTTAAAGATATATTCACAAAGGAACTTGAAGTCAAGCAAGTAGAATTCAAGTTAGGGAGGATTGTTGGGATATGAAAGTGTTGAAGATATCAAAGTATCAAGATATGAAAGTACTGTAAGTGCATAAAGTACTGGAAGAAGTCAAAGACTTAAAGTAATCTGTTAAAGACAAAGTCAAAGTATCTGCAATATGAAGTCAAGTACTGCAAGAACAAAAGAACTGTTATATTTGTTTATGGAAAGAATTGTATTCTATGTTTAGATTACTTGTCGTACAAGGTTATCAATTGTAAACCGACTAGGATATCCTTGAGCCTATAAAAGGACTCCTAGATTGGCATTAGAGGTACGATTTCAGAAAAAAAGAGTTTTAGAGTTTACGAATTAGTGTTTTAGAGAAAAGTTCGATTATCTTAGAGTTGTATTAGAGTATCTGCATAATAAGCTGATTTAGAGTTTATAATAAAAGGTTATTCTTCTTAGCTTTGTTAAGTAAATTCGCATTACTTAATAAAGATTGCTCAGTGTTTCTTTGTTAATAACTTAGGATTTATCCGAGGTTATTAAACCTTAACAAGCTAGTTAAGATAGTTTGATTAAAGTATATCGATCCAACACAACACTTCCATTGGCTACTTCACATCCAAGCCCAAAAGGTTCAAGCTTAGTCGAAAATTCATCTACCATGAGAAATTTTGTTAATGCTGAGGAAATGAAAAAGTATGAAAGTTTCAAGAAATTTGATACTGTCTTGGACCATTCAGATCATTATTACTCGCAAATTCAAATAACGAATCAGCAAAACAATTGTATTTTTTTGTTTTTTAAATATTATTATTATTATTAGTTTTAATGCATTTTTGGTCTCGTGGTGTATGGCGGATTGCGTGGTTTTGGTCCAAAAAAACTATGAAAGTGCAACGATAGTCCACTATTTTCCCCGGAAGTTTGGATTGCATTTTTGGTCCCTAATCGGTTTGAAATGACCAAATTACCCTTGTCTTCTCTGAATAAGACAAAGGGTATTTTAGTCATTTCACTTTATCTAGGAACCAAAATTGCAATCTAAACTTCAAAATGAGGACTATCATTGCACTTTTAAAGTTTTAGGGACCAAACCTGCAATTTGACCATACCACAAGGACCAAAAATGCAATTAACTCTTATTATTATTATTTTTTAAACTATCTTCTTGTCATCTTTTTGAACAAAGTTGTCATCATTTCACACAAATATGTATCACGGGTTTCCACCGCCAAAGAATTGGGCTAAAAAGATACAAGAAGAGTGGAAAATTCTTAAAAAAGACTTGCTTGGTATATCTCATAACTTGACCCTTTATTATAATTTGTTAGAAATATAGTAAAGCATGTCACATTATAACATGATCATTTATTTGGTTCAGTTAAAATCACGGAACATGTTCCTTGTCTATATATGCTAATAGCATAAGTGGTCTCAAGTTGCAATGTATGTTTTTACTTTTGGTCCCTCGAGCGTTCCCTTTAGGGACCAGGAGCGTAATTATTCACATACTTGAGAGTCCCGAAGTGAAAGAAGATAGTGAATTTATGGACCATTTATGCATATAGCATTGACTAGGGACGAATACGGAATACCGTGATCTTCACCAAATGACGATTTATATACTCTCTCCGTCTTAATATATAATATATATTTTGTTTGGTTACAGACACAATATTTGTGAGAGTTTATGAATCAAGGATGGATCTTTTGAGGGCTGCAATCATTGGAGCTGAGGGTACACCGTATCATGACAGATTCTTCTTTTTTGATGTGTGTTTTCCATGCACTTATCCTCGGGACCCACCTGTAAGTAACCCTCTTCATCTTATTTACTTGATTCTAATGCATATACGAGGCTAATTTCATGTGAGTTTTTTCTAATAGCTTGTGCACTATCATTCTGGTGGTCTTCATTTCAATCCAAATTTATATGCAAGTGGTAAAGTTTGCTTGAGTCTTCTGAACACTTGGATGGGTCGTGCAAATGAGAATTGGATCCCAGGCACTTCGACTATGCTTCAAGTTCTTGTCTCCATACAGGGTCTTATTTTGAACACTAAACCATACTTCAATGAACCCCTGTATGCAAAATCAGGTGGCACTGTACAAGGAAAAAAGTCTGCCTTAGACTATAACGAGAATACCCTTATTTTATCACTCAAAACAATGGTGTATACCATGAAGAAACAACCCAAGGTAACAGATTCTTTCATTTAATGCCATTAAAGATTCAGTTTCAATCATGCTTAATGCTGTTGGATAATTGCAGTATTTTGAAGACTTGGTGGTTGGGCACTTTCGCCATAGTGTACGTGATATCTTAATGGCGTGTAAAGCTTATACGGAGGGTGTGCAAGTTGGGAGTCTTATGAGAGGAGGTGAAAAAGATGTGGATGATGGTGAGGAGAGTTGCTCGTACATGTTCAAGACCACTGTGGTGTCATATATTAAGGTTCTTATAGATGCGTTTAAGAATATTGGTGCAAAAGAAGCTGAAGAGTTTCTCTTTTTAGGTGAAAAGAAAATCCCTCCTCCTACAAATAAACCAGCAGCATGGATACCAACCCCTCCACCAGGTTATTTTCATGGTTATGGTTTAACTCCATCCATTTATAATCCTTATAATCCTAATCCTTCTACTGCCTATAATCAACCTTCTAATCTTACTACTACTTATAATCCTAATTCTCCTTTGACTTATGATCCTTATAATCCTAATCCTCATACTACTTATGATCCTTATTATGATCCTAATCCTCCTACTACTTATGATCCTTATAATCCTAATCCTCATAGTACTTATGATCCTTATTATGATCCTAATCCTCCTACTACTTATGATCCTTATTATCCTAAACCTCTGACTGATTATGATGCTAAACCTCCGTCTACTTATCATCCTTATAATCCTAAACCTCCTGGTAGGTATTATCCCAAACCACCGGGCAGTTATGATTATTAAACCTGCTCGGCGAAAGATGTGAATGTTATCAGAATTTGTTAAATGGGAAAGTTTTCATTTTGGATGGATGAGTTATCTTTATTTTCATGTTTGGACCCCAGATTAGTTATATGATTATATGCTATGTATATAGGGGTTAGAATCTTTTACTAACTTTTACTTTCTCTAATGGTAAAGTTGATTTACTATCTTAAATTCAAGATCAAGTATATGAAGATTATGTTATAAATGTGTTGTGGCAAAGTACAACAACAACAACAACAACAAACCCAATATCCCGCCGGGGCGGGGTATGGGGGAGTTAAATTGTAGACAGATCCTACCCCCCCAGTGATAAATCCGGGGTAGAGAGATCGCTTCCAACGAGACTCCTCCGCAAGTGCAAAGTGGGTGAGAGATAGGAGAAGAGAAGAAAGCATAAGACAAAAAGTAACAAGCACAAGCATAAACGAAAACAAAAACAAAGTGACGGGCAAGTGGGAGAGCACATGCAAAGGCACACAAACAAGAACAAACACAAACAAAGGAACAAAGCCCTAAGAAAGCAAGCAGACCAAAAGGAGCAGCATAGGCACACAAAAAAGGCACAAAAAACTAAAGGCAATGCAGAGCATAGAAACAAGGCACCAAAACAAAAGGAGCAGCATAGGCACACAAAAAAGGCACAAAAAACTAAAGGCAAGGCAGAGCATAGAAACAAGGCACGAAAACAAAAACAGGGCAAGAAAAGCAGGCAAACCTAAGAAAGACCAAGCGTTTTTTCATAAGTGGAGAACACAGTAGTTCTTGCTTTTTTTTCATGCACACTGAAAATTTGACACCGAGGGAGATGGTGTATATATACTTTGCAATTGATTTGATGTTATTTCATGTTCGAGAAAGCTTGGAGCATTAATACAACGGTCTTTTAACATATGTTATTTCATCTATAGCATCTACAGGAACATTAACCGGGGCTCCTGTAGAACGGTCTTTGAACATATGCTATAGATGGTTGGTTGAATTTCTTCCTTTCTGGATTTGTAACTAGCAAGATGCTAGAAAGGAGAGATTTGTAACCAAAGTTGTGATGTCCATGGAAGAGTCCGGAAAAGGCCACGGAAATACCAGTTAGGCAACATACGTTAGAGCTAAAAAAGGCTTGAGCTTGACTTTCCTGTGATATATAGCCTGAACATGAATTACGTACACTCCATTTATCCGTATACAATTAACAATTTCTAGTCTTCAAGAAAAAAATGCGTTTTTAATGAATCTAAAACGCAGACAATCACTTTTTAGTTATTTTCCTAGACATTAACAAAACAGATTATTGCACTTAGGTAGGACGGAGTGGAGCTCGGGTACTCCATCGAGCCTGATGGCCTCGGTACACCGTTCCGTGTATCGTATGCAAATCGGGTAAGCAATTCGAAATGGGAACCCGCTTGAACGCTGGAAAAGTGTACGCCGGGGAGCTTTGGACGGTTAAACAACGGCTACTTTAGCCCAAATAAAAAAAAATTCTTCCTATTTAACACCTACACTCATCTCTCAAAAAAAAATTACCCTTACATTTAAAAAAACACACATTAATCTCAAAAAAATGTCTACCGATTCTTCCGATACGTTGTTCCTTCAGTCCGACGAGCATCCACAGGTAGCTCGTTGCAAAATATGCTTCAACTAGCGGCACAGTATTATGAAGACACGGCAAGCTCTAGCGAACTAGCGAATCGTCATCGGGATATAGGTCTTGAAACTTTAGAGAATGATTGGTTCGTTGAAACACCAAAGTACAACGACAATTACTTTAAAAAAAATTCGAATGGAGAAAAGCATGTTTTGCAAATAGTGGGTGACATTGAAGCGAGATACCCATATTTTCAAGAAGGCTATGACGCTACGAGCTCAAAAAAGTTTCACGCGAAACAAAAATCACATCGGCTGTTAGGCAACTCCGCAACCGCAACCGCCCGATGAGTATGATGAATATTTATGCATGTCTTAAAGAACGTCACGTGAAAGTCTTGATTATTTTTGTGAGGCCATCATTGAGTTGTACGGCGGGAGTACCTACGAGGCCGACAAAGACACAACTTTGCTCGCATTTTCAGGCCCATGAAGCTAGCATCACCTCCCGATGCTTGGTAGTAGAGGTGCACAAAACCTAAGTTAACCGAACCGTGAGCCGAAAAGAAACAAAACCTAACCGTCAAAACGGTTTGACCCAAACCGGTCCGTTTTATCCAACCGGGTTTGGAACCGGTTTGGAGACTGGTTTTTATTAACCGAATAACCAAACCGGTTCGGTTAACCGGTTTGGAACCGGTTTTTTTTGGTCTAGGGCGGTTTTTGTGATTTTTTTGAATTTTAAACTTTTGAATTTGAAATTTTGGAAGTAGGGGGGGGGCGATATTATTAAATATGTTTTAAAAATTACCATTTTGCCATACAAAAGTTAGTATAAATAGATGTGTTATGTATTTGGTTAATTACCACTTTCAAGCAATCAAAAAACACTCCAAAAAATCAAAACCGAAAGTATTTCACTAAACACTAATGGAAAGTTCAAACACCACCAACACCGGCCTGGTTCAACAAGTGCAGCGACGGTTTTGAAAGTTTTACCGTGTGACCGTGTAAAAGATCCATGGGAACAGTTCAACTACGTCCTAATGTCGGACGGTAAGAAAAAGGCTCAATGCAAATGTTGCTTGAGTATATTAGCGGTTCCAACTCGACGTTGAGGGCTCACATCAAACAAAAGTATTGCAAGGCACTAAAATCGGTTCCGGAAGCCGGTCAATCGTCCATGGCTCGAGACGGGACTATTTTGCATACGATCATGATTTACTCCGTGAAAAATTGGCCGGTTTGGTGATTCAACGTAGTTTGCCATTCAACCACTATGACCACGATGGGACGACGGAGGTGTACCAGAATTATATGCAACCGCAGCACCATCATGTAAGTCGTATGACTCTTAAACGCGATGCTATGAAAAATGTAAACGGCTAAGCAAGATTTAAAAAATACTTTTTTAAATATGGATGATTGTGTTAATTTAACAACCGATGTTTGGGCCGCTCCTCATAATTTGCCATTTTCGTACCTTTGTGTTATCGCACATTGGGTTGATCCCGAAAGTTGGCAAATGATGAAGCGAGTCGTTGCATTTGAAAACTTTCCGTTCCTCACTCTCGAGAAGCTTTATACAATTTGTTGAGAAAAGTGTTTCATAAGTTTAACATGACAAAAAAAAAATTCAATAACGTTGGATAATGCTAGTAACAACACAAATGCAATGGGTCGACTAAAAATGGAATATGAGCCACCTTGTAATGGCGAATTTTTTCATAGTCGATGTGTTGCACACATCATTAACTTGACTGTGCAAGCGGGATTAAAAGATCCGCATTTGAGTGAAGTGAAAGAAGATTTTAAAAGAATGTTAGTCGATGTTTTTAAAAAGGGTAATAAAAGATATAATGCATACATTCGGATGTGTGAAACTGCGGGGAAACATTGGTTACAACCTTGTTGGGATATTGAAACACGGTGGAACTCCACTTATATTATGTTCATAAGTGGTTTAAGACAAAAGGTGACCTTGCAATATTTTCATGATGAGAAATTGTCGGGGAGGGGTAGGTGTGCTCCATTTAGTCAAGATAATTGGGATACTATTGAAAAAATAACCCGACTACTTGAAGTTTTTTACAACGCAACAAAAAAATTGTCGGGGGTTTATTATCCAACGGCTCATTTGGTACTCGAGCAACTATTCTTGATGTCTTCACAAATCGCCGCATTTGAATTTAATGGTGGTGTTTATACTAGCATGGTTTCCGGGATGAAAGAAAAGCTGTTGAAATATTTTGAAACTTTGCCACCGTTAATTACTTGTGCGGCCGCATTAAATCCATGTTATAATGTAAACGGGGTGGAGGGTCTTATTGACTCGATTGACTGGTTGGGTTGTTTCGCGCCAAACCCGAACTATGCATGATGCAAAAGAGTCCTGCCATTCTTTAAAAGTTTGTGGCAATATTATTTTGAAAAATATGGCAACCCACCTCCTACTGTGACGGAGTCTTCATCATCATCAAGGGCTTTTAGAGGGAATCCGATACTTGCTTTGCATAAAAAGATAAGAGAAAATCCCAACAAACGGTTAAGAAATGATGGTTTAGCGAATAGTGAATATGAAAGATATATCACAACCGATTTTATCTCACATATTCCGGCTGAACAAGTTGAAAACTTTGATGTGTTGGCGTTTTAGAAAGCAAAGGAAACATTCCGTTCTATCCCGAATGGCTCGTGATGTACTAAGTGTACAAGCTACTTCGGTAGCTTCTGAATCCGCTTTTTCAACAAGTGGAAGGGTTTTATCAATCTGAGAAACAGACTCACACCGGCTTCTTTGGAGATGTGTATGGGTTTGAAAGATCACTTGACGCATGAAGCGAGTGCAACATAAAAGTAGTCTTGATGATGCCGGAGACTTCGAAGGGGAGGTCTACGTGGAAGAGGCACAAGCGGGTGAAATCGAGATGCTTTCCGATGAAGAACTAAGGCAAGATGCAGCTGCTCAAGAAGCTAGGAGATCCGATGACGACTATTAGTTTATGTATTTCCTTTGATGTATTATGTTTTAAGTTTATGTATTTCCTTTGATGTATTTCTATTAAGTTTATGTATTTTCTTTCATTTTATGTATTTCCGACGTTATAAATAAAAGTTGAAGTTTATTCAGTGTAAGTTTGAATAATGTTGAAAAACTAAAAAAATAATCCGGTTAACCGTTACAAACCGTTATATGTTTTAAAAATTTGAATTTTTTAACTAGGCGGCAAAATTTTTAAAATGAAACCGTTATCCGTTAAAAACCTTACAAACCGTTCAAACTTTTGAAAATTTGAATTTTTGAACTAGGTGACAATTTTTAAAAATTCAAAATTTTGAAACCAACCGTTAAAAACCGGTCCAAAACGGTTAAAACCGTCAAACCGGTCCAATATTCAAATTTAAAATTTCAAATTTTGTATTTTTGAGCGGAAGGCGTAAACTTTCAAAATTTGATTTTTTTAATATTTACAAGTTTGCCATTGTAAGAATAGTATAAATAAATATATTGTGTTTTTATTTTTGCAACTTTTATACAATTTAAATTACACTCTAAAAAATAAAAATCGGAAGCATTTAATTAATGGTTGATCCTGCACCGCCCCGCCACCCCGCCACCGGTTATTGTTCGTTATTTTCCGGTAGACCGTGCAAACGGTAATCCCAAGGTTTGGGCTCACTAAAACTACGTCGAAATGTCGGATGACAAGCGAATGGCTCAATGTAAGTATTGTTTATGTTTATTCAAACCCACTTCCGGCGTGCCGTTGAGGGTTCACACACAGAAGTATTGCCACCAAGCACCTGCATTGATGCTGATTCGAGATCTCGAGTTGACGTTGAGTATCGTATCAAGTTATCGATGATTTATGTTTAAGTTATTATGTGTTGTGTTTTAAGTTTATATGTAATGTGTGATGTATCATGTATTCTCCGATCCGTTCCATTAAATAAAAGTTCTAGTTTATTAATACACGAAACAATAAAAGTTCTAGTTTATTAATACACTAAAACAAGAAAGCGACATTACAAACGCAAAAAAAAAAAAAAAAAAAACCTAGACCCGGTCAAAACCGGGTTAACCGGTTCAGACCGTTTGGACCGGTTGGTTTTTCCAGCTCACTACCGGTTCGAAACCGGACCGGTTAACCGGCCCGACCGGTTTTTTTGGCCGTTGACCCAAACCGGTTCGGTTTTGACCGGATCAAAAACCGAACCGGTTAACCTCTTTGTGCACCACTACTTGGTAGCCTCGACTGTACACACGTCAGATGGAAAAATTGTCCTAGACATTTGAGAGGGCAATATACGAGAGGTGACTATGGTGTTCCCACTATTATGCTTGAAGTCACCGGGTCACAAGATATGTGGATTTGGCATGCTTTTTTTGGTCCACCGGGTTCAAACAACGATATCAACGTATTGAATCACCGACTTGTATCTTACAGCTCGAAATGGAACGGCGATGAGTAGTTCATTCCACGTGAATGGACGCTCTTACAAACGCGGCTACTATTTGCAGATGGAATCTATCCTAAGTGGTCCACACTTGTTAAAGCATACCCGTATCCAAACGACCTAAAGGAAAAGAGATTTACGGTTACAAGAGGGAGCGAGAAAGGATGTCGAGCGAGCTTTTGGTGCTCTCAAAGGAAAATGGAAAATTCTCGATCGACCACTCAGAGCTATGACCAAAGCGAAGATTGCCAATCAGGTCATGCGCGTGTGTTATTTTGCACAATATGGTTATAAAACGCGAGGGGAGAGCAATCTCACCGGTTCATATAATGGATGCTACCGGTCCGCCTGTTCAGTTTGACGACAGTGTGGTAGCGGAGTTACTAGACAATTCTCCATGACCGTCTTTGATATGATCTCACGGAGCACGTAGCACGTGAATACTTGCCGCATCTCGATGATTAATGGGTTTTTTTTATTTTAATCTAGTTATTTTTAAGTATTATGTTATGTTATTTTTTTTTAAGTATTATGTAATGTTTTTTATTTTTAATGAAATGGTATGTTTTTTTTTTAAATATTGTATGTGATTTTATGTATTTAAAAAAAATGAATTCGGGTACTAGGGGTACCACTCCCACTAGTTAGGGTAGTGTTAGGGTAGTATTGGGGTAGTTTTGAGTTGAAAGGTTTTTATTGGATAGAGGTGATGTGGCACCTCTCAGGGTATTAAGGTATTAGGCAACCACTCCTTCCTCCCTTAAAACACAGTAAGTAATAATTAAACAATCACCTCCAAATTGAATCACAATCTCAAATACTCACTTAAAACATGAAATATACTTACAACGACACTTAAATCACAACTTGATTTATTCACGAAGTAAACGCTTAGTTCAGGACCGGTAAATTTGACGGGCATCATCAACTAAGGTACACATCTTTGTTTAAATTTTAATTGGTTAATATGTTTGTGACTAAATGACCCATTGTCAGATTGATTGAATTTGTTAAAACATAAGTATATACTGTAGTAAGGTGACGTGTAACAAGCTTTATAGATTTGTTTTAAATTTAAGAACTCAAAAGTGATAGCTTGAACAATGGTCAAAATTTTCATGTAGAAGATGTTGATAATTTTTCATATTTGGGAGCCAATATCTGAGTTAAAGCTATATCATTTTAATAATTGCTCTTTAGCGTCTCAAATTGATAAGGATTATTTTAGTCTATAACTCATGTGATTGTTACTTAAGTTTAATTAAAAAGAAAAAAAAAAGGTTTTAGTGCATGTTTATCGAACATTGTTGTGACGAATGAACCGTAGCATAGTTTATGAACCAGGGCGCATGTACCTTTGTGTCTCTCCAACATAAATGTGCTAGAACAAAATTTTACGAAGGTGTACTAATATTGATGTTTGTTCCATTGGGCTTATGTTAGATAACACCATATTGAGTTTGTGGTAAAGGGAAATTGATAAAACTTGTGTCATTGCATGTAAGCACCCTCTCAAATAACTTTTTGACAAAAATACATCGTTGGTCTTTAAACTTGCCAAAAATTATCTTCGGGGACCGAAATTTGGGATTTTCGTTGCCATGAGTCATTTTTTCAAGTTTTTGAGGCCAGTTGCGTCCCTTGACTTGTTTTTCGTTGGTCAACACCATTATTTGCTGTCTTTTTTTGTTTTAAGTTAAAGGCATAACTGTCAGTTCATATGTTTCTTCTACTTTCCTCCCCATTTTGATCCAAACATCACACAAACACTTCATCTCTCATATCTCACACTCATCATCTAATAGAGCCTCTCATTATCATCATCATAATCATAACCTTCAAGTTATCATCCACGACCCAATTGTCATAGAAACAAAACCCGGATCCATTACGGTTCTTCATCAACAACAACGATCAAACAAACACACCTCCAATTCAATTACAAAAAAGGTACACACACACTTGTTCTACCTTGATCTAGTTAGTTTCAGACTTGGAGGCTACGTTTACTTATGGATACGTCGTATTTGACCCTTCTGATACGCCGTATCGACCTCAATTTGACCCTTGGAGGCTACTCTTGCTTACTCCTATAAATACCAAAGCCCTAGGAACGATTTGGCATTACTTTTATCAATTGGGGACACCCCAAACTCGTCCCTAACACCTCCTCCTTCCATCCTCGAAGATCGACGAAGAACATCTCAAGATTTAACGTTGTGTATCATTCAGTTAGCATAATAATTTGTCTATGAATTCTTTATGTTCATTTTCAATGTATACTCTATCTTTTGCTGAGATTATAGGCTAACACCCTTAGGTGTTAGCCATGTTTATGAAGTTTTATTAGTTTATATGATTTTGTTGATTCAATTTACTTTATTATTGGATTGGGTGCTTATCGTTAAAAACTCATTTATTGCTTATTACTAGTAAAAGTATATGTAACTAGGTTATGATCCTTATGATTCCAATTGATGTAATTTACCTCCTGTAATAGTTGTTACATTGATTAGGTTATATGTGTGTTAACCCGAATCTCTATTGGGAACAATTGTGTTTACTCATCCGTACGAATTCGCAACCTAATAGGACTAGTAGTGCGTAACGTCGAACTAGGTTAGATGGTATAAAGCAATAAGTTAGTATTGATGCTAAATAGGTCACTATGATCTTGGCAGATTTCCCGTTCCGTATAGCAAGTTAATTAAATCGTGACAGGGTTTGGTAATTGGATCTACGCCTTAACAATTGAATGAAGTAAAACAAGTAGACATAAGCATGTATAACTATAAGATGGATTAGGCTTGGCTAACCCGTTCTTCCTACCTGATCTTTATCTTAGTTGCTTCACGTTAGTTAATTTAGTTATAGATTTATTTTCTCGTAATTAGGTTAATTAGAAAACACATAAACTTGTGCTAGTCTCTCAGGCTAAACCCCTTTAATATTTAATTGCTTTCTAGGTTAGGATAGTTTTGTTTAGTTTAGATTAGTATAAATACCTTTAGATCATTTTAGCTTCGCTCTTAGTGAACGACCCTTGCTTACCTAAAAACTATACACATTGATCAGGTATACTGCTCGTTAGTGTTTAGAGTCTATAGGTTAGTTAGACAATAAAATTATTTAAAACATGATAAAAACATAGGCCTAAAAAAACACATCAAGAAGTAATGTCATTTTAGTTTTATTTTTGTTAAGCACTTTGAAATAAGCAGATACCAAATTCTCTAAAAAGCCTTTTTTGCTTAGAGATATACAGATGAGCTGAAAAAAGTAAGCACTCCCAAACACCCTTTTTGCTTGGCTGTTATTGTTTTTTATATTATTGACTTTGAAGACTTGTATTGTAGGTATTGTATATAATCCGGATGATCTAATGGTTCAGTGCGATGGATGTTCAGATTGGTAAGTTGTGTTTGGTTGTTATGTTGAGAAGCGTTTGGGATTGTGGTTTGCGGATATAATCTGTTTAATGGGTTGCAAAATGCAGGTGTGTTAATACAAATAAACCGTAAAAACGTTTATTCATATTTAGCGATCTCTTTGTGTTTTGTTGATAACAAATAAAAAGTTATCATAAGTAAAATTATAAGAATACATGTTATTTTTGTAAAGTAGATACATTTGGTCATTTACATAAAATGTTGTAATAATTCATTTGTTGTAATAGTTTAATAGGATGGATATTATCCAAGACCTATGACCCATACCCATGGAGCTAACCCATAACCCAAGACCCATGACCCAATGTCTAGATACATTGTATCTTGTTGGGTACCCAAGGCTCATACCCATGACCCATGACCCGTTTTGCAACCCAAAATCCGGACTGGTACAACCCATTTGCCGGATCCCCGAGACACCGACGGATCCCCAAGTGAGGGATCCGCCAAACCGCTATAAAAGTAGAGATTTTGCCTATAAATAGTGAGCCATTTCTTCATTGTTACTCACCCCTCTTCTTACAAACTCTCTCATATATTATCTCTCTCTTCTAATCTCAGATCTCTTGATCTATCTAGTAGTTCTTCTTTCTTTTGTTGTGATTCTCATATAGGTCCTTCAAAGGCGAGATCATGAGATACTAAAAGTCATCCAAGCAAGGGGTCCTTGATTGATTTGTTCCTCCACAAGATTTCTGTAGCAAGATCTTGTATTTCATATTTCACATAGTTGTTGTGTAATAGTTGTGTTGGTTTGGTCCGCCGTGTTAAGGACTCGGTATTTAGCTTTGTACCGGATAAAGTGTAAGCGACGTTGTGAGGCTTCTCCGCCGTGTTGAAGGAGCTTGTTGACATAGTGCTTGAACTCTCGGGTGGGGAACTCGGGGAGTTGAGTAGGGCAAGAAAGGTGTCCTTGTAGCCGAACCACTATAAATCACTTGTGTCACTACTCTCTATCCTTTACTTTACTTGCTTACATTATTTACTTTACTTATTGCTTTATACTTTCTATCCATCCATACAAATTCACATAAGATCGAATCTAAAGTTTTTGAAACTAAACTTAAAATCGGAAAAACTATTCAACCCCCCCCCCCTTCTAGTTTTCCACGATTGGCATCAAGAGCAAGGTTTACAAAAGTTTTAAAGTAAATTGTATTTTAAAAACTTTTCGATCACAATGAGTTTTGAAAATTATAAAGAATGGCAATCTATGCAACGACCTCCACTACTTGAAACAAATGGCTTTATTTATTGGAAAAATAGATTTGAAACTTATGTGAAGTCAAAAGATATTTATCTTTGGTACATCATTGTTGAAGGTGACTTTCAAGCCACTACAAAAGATGATAAAACTGGCAACGAAATAAACATCCCTCATGATCGCCTCACCGACGATCAAAAGAAAAAGCTTTCCAAATAGTGAAGCAAAAATGGTTTTATATAATGCTTTACCCAAAAAGGAATTTGAAAGAATTTTTATGCTTAAAACCTCTAAAGAAATTTGGAATTCTTTAGTTGTAACTCACCAAGGAAATCAACAAGTTAAAAATAACAAAATAGATTTATTTGTTCAACACTATGAACAATTTTCAATATTGGATGAGGATAGTATAGATAATTCTTTTGCTAACTTTAATATTATCATTACTTCATTACAAGCACTTGATGAGTCTTTTTCTAGTCGTAATGATGTTAGAAGATATCTAAAGGCGCTTCCATCTAAGTGGAGATCAAAGGTGACGGCCATCGAAGAATACAAAGACTTGTCAATCCTCACTCTTGACGAACTCATAGGCAATCTAAAGGTCTATGAGCTCGTCCTCGCTAAAGACTCCGAAGCCTCAAAAGAAAAGAAATAGAAGCACAAATCTCTTGCCTTAAAAGCCAAGAAGGTCTCAAGCGATGAAGAAACCTCTTCTTCGGAAAGTGATGACGAAGAGTATGCCATGGTGGTAAGGGATTTCAAGAAGTTCTTTAGAAGAAAAGGAAGATATGTCAAGCAACCATATGACGACAAGAAGGGGTTCCAGAAAGGCAAAGACGACAAGAAATCAAGGGATGAACGCACATGTTTTAAATGTGGGTACCCTAATCACTTCATTAGCGAGTTTCCCAAACGTGACGAACAAAAGGCGTTTGTAAGTGGTTCATGGGGAATGAGTGAGGAGGAGAACGAAGAAATTTGTCTAATGGCAAATGACTCAAACGAGGTATGTCCCGAATCTCTTTATTATAGTAGCTCATCATTAGATGATGAATCATTACATCGTGAATATGATAAACTTTATAAAATTAGTCTAAAAGTAATTAACAAAAATAAGATTTTGAAAAACAAAAATGAACATTTAAAAAAGGAAGTCATTGAGTTAAAAGATAAATTAAAACGTTTAGAAAAGAGGAAGAAAGTAGATGGTGAATGTGAGCTTTGTGTTCAACTTCAAACGTTAGTTGGTAATCTTGATTCCAAGATTGCTAGAATGAGTACTAAAACTCTTGATATAATACTTGATAGTGTTAAAACGGGAAATAATCAAAAGGGTTTAGGTGTTCAGGAACTTAATGCATCAACTAGCGAGATTAAAGAAACACAATTCGTTAAAGCAATTGAAAAACAAGCTACTGTAGTCACGGATCCCTTGAAAAAGGAACCGTCTAGTGCAAATCCAGGGATCCGTGGGTATGTACCAAAGAAATCGTAGAAATAATGTAACTACATCATCTAGAACCGACTTTGTTATTGTTAACAAGAAGAAACCAACCCATGTTACTATTAGAAATGTCAAACAACCACCTCTACTAAAACAAAATCAAAGTTTTATGAAAAACAAAGGTCCGTCATTTTCTAAACCAAACACATTTATAAGAAGACCAAATAATGTTTATCCGAGAAGCAACCACCATCAAATGGGATGGAATCCTAATGTACAAAACGGTTTTCCATTTCAAAACTTTACACCGCGGAAATGCTTCTCACCCTTTTCATATATGCCTAACATGAATGAAATGCATAACACTAATGGACCCATGAACAAATGGGGAGCAAACTTTTGAGTTAATTGTTTTCTTAGGTGTGCTTAAAGGTCGACTTAGATCTGGATGAATGGATCAAGGATAGCGGGTGCACGAAGCACATGACCAGTAATAAAGATTTGTTTTCCACATACGAATCCTTCAACGGAGGAAATGTGGTGTTTGGTAATAGCAAGAGTAAAATCATCGGTAAAGGTACAATTTCTCACAAATCCTTAACCATTAAGGATGTATGCCACGTAGAAAACCTAAACTTTAATCTTCTAAGTATAGGAAAAATTTGTGATAAAAAGTGCAACGTACTTTTTAGTGAAACCGGTAGTAAAATATTGAAAATTAGTATTACTATAGGAACATGCATTAGAAAACATGGAGTCTATGTCATTAAAATCGGTAATTAACCAAAATACAAACTTTGTCTTACTTCTATGGATGATACTTCGACATTATGGCATCGAAGATTGGGTCATGCCAATATGCGACTTCTTCAATCGCTATCATCCAAAGAACTAGTAAGAGATCTACCCAAATTAAAATACGAACATCACTTTTGTGATGCTTGCAACATAGGAAAGCAAGTCCATGATAGTCATAAAGCTAAAAATATGGTCTCAACAACTAAGTGTATAGAATTACTACATATGGATTTATTTGGTCCATCCGCTATTCAAAGTTACAGGGGTAACTTTTATACTTTGGTCATAGTGGATGATTACTCTAGGTACACATGAACTAAATTTCTAAAGAATAAAACTGAAACGTTCAATTACTTTGAAATATTAAGTAAGAAAATACAAAGACAACTAGAAAGTCCTATAGTGTCAATTAGAACGGATCATGGTAGGGAATTGATAATGAAGTGCAATTTGGAGCTTTTTGTGATGTGATACGCGTACAACGCGCGTTCGGGGTCAAAGGAAACTTCCTTTTCTTCGAGCAAGTTTTTCAACCACCTAGGCAGTGAACCTAATCGTTGTAGTGTAGTATTAGGGTAAGCCTCGGGATTGACATCGTTCTTTAGAGGAATAGGAATACTAGTGAGAAATTACTACGCTAAGGTTGGGGTTAAGGAAGATTATTTTTTTTATCTTTTTTATATTTTTTTAGAAAATTTAAAGGTACGAATCTCGGGGTATTGGATTTGGGGGGTGGTATTTGGTATGTGCTAAAACACATACCTTTTCATTATCAAAATGACCCAAAATAACCAAGAAAGAGCCGCTTATTTAATATTTGTGGTTTTCTTGAGTTTGTGTTTGTGCAGGTACGATATGTAAAAAACACGCAAAAGGAACCAAATCGACATAAATCCGAGCACTAGAGATCAAGAGAGTTTGAGCTTGTTTTAAGGTCGATTGTACATTTATGAAGATTTTATTCTCCGAGGATGATTTTGAAGAAATAACCAAGTTGAAGATATGTCAAGAATGGCCCCTCAAGTTTCAGCATTTGGCAAAAATGATCCCTCAAGTTTCAGAATTTACAAATTCAACCCTTGGATTATTTGAAGTATGATAAGAAAGGCCCTTGATAGAGATTTTCAGAAAGTACAGTTTTGGTCCCTAAGGTTTCAACTTTAACACTTTTGGTCCTTACTATTTCAAATGGGTTTATAATAAATCCTAAAGCCCAAAATAATAAACTAAACCCACGGCCCAAAAGACAAAACCCGGATCCAATCAATTATCCTAAACCAATATAAACCCGGCCACAAAACCCACTCAACCCACCCCTAGCCCTGGTCAAACACAAATTGAAAAACTATAAAAAATCCAAACGCGCCCAAATAGAGTAAAACCCAGTTACTATGTAATCCCCTTCCCCAATTTACCTTTGCATCTACCCATTTACCCATACCACTTAAATGCTTCTAGAAGCCCTCTGACAACGTGTCAGAGGTGTGACAACCCAAGACTGCCAACGTGTACAAATAGAGCTTCCTTATTGGTCGAAACACATCACCCAAGCAATCCAAGGGCTATGAATTGATTTGATGACAAGGGAGTTGATCAATGGCTCAGGATAGAGCTCCTAGATGCTTCCCAAGGCTCCTCATCAGCTATATATAGCCCCTTCAGTCACAAGAGTCCATCGTCCAATTTTTCATGTCTTAGAAGAATTGTTACCATTTTTATTGTCAAATGTACCTTCAATTAGTAGTTTTTTACTAGTGTAATTCGAAATTCATTCCTTGTACTCTTTAGTTTCTAATGAAAATCAATTTTACTTTTAATTGTCTAAACTTCCTTTAATGTTTTTGAATACAAGCATGTTACTTCTATGGTTTTATTAAAGTTTTAAAAGCTCAGTTAAGCTCATAAATAGCTTATTCTAAGCTTAGATTTTATTTTCATGCACTTTCTTAAATGATCAACTAAAGTCAAATTGGGTAAGATTTTGAAAGTCAAACAGGTGTGGGTTAATTGCTTTAAATCTGCTTTTAGTAGTGTAGCTAGGAGCTAATTTGAGTTATTCAATTTATGTTTTATCAGATTACGTCAAGTTTTGTTGGTTTTTAAGTGTACTGCAGAATCTTAAGGGATGTTTGGATGAGCTTGTGATATAGTGTTTAGGATTGCATCAGTGGTAAGTGTTGATTCACACATCTTCATTTAGGCTAGTTTAGCTAGTTTCTAGCATAATACACCTTTGTTACACATCTAATAGTCATAATTTGTCATTTTACATATCTGTTTTCATATTGCCATATCAGTAGAATTTTAAGTTCTTATGAATTTTTAGCTTGTATGCTTATGGTTGCTTCTCTAGTAGACGTAGTTAGTTGATTGAGGTTAATTCTCTGGTAATTTACTTCAGGTTCATAAGCTTTTAGAATAGTCTACTTTGTCTGCAAATCATCATATCTGCTTGTTTTCTGTTTTGCTGTCATACTGCACCATCATCCCCTGCACCACAGTTTTTTTGCCCATATCAGCATGTTGAGATGGTTCTAAGGTTTGATTCAGTTTATTTACTTGTTATCAGTGTTTAGCTAGTTTTGAAATTAGTAGTGTTAGTTTAGTTTGAATATTGTTCCACTTGCTCATTGATCTCCATTTCTCGCTTTATCTGTCATATAGTTGTTACATCTTAGCTAGTTCTTAGATTAGTATCTTCTTCATTAGTTGCTTTAGATGCTAGATATTTAGTTCCTATAACACCTTGTAGGATGGTTTTCAAATGTTCAGGCTTTAAGTGCTTATATTCATGGCTTATTTTGCTCTGCAATTAGCCCATCAGTTAGTATGCTCGCATCAAAGAAAAATAGGCCAAGCTCTTTATAGTTTTGATTTTTAATTTCATCACTTTAAGGTCTTTTTAGCTGAAATTTTAGAATTAAGCACTTTGGTTGGTTGTGGACATCATGGCCATTTTTGCTTATTTTTGTGATTTTTCTAGATAGCTTATATTAGTGCTTAAAGTAGCTCAATAGGACCGTTTGGTTTAAGTAGTTAGAAACTGATTTACTGCTTAAATCTCCTTTTACTTGAGCTTATTGACCCATTTCTGTTGAAATAGCTTAGTTTCAGTTAGAATAGGGTAGTTTTAGCTTATGGTAGCTTTGTGTAGCTTATTGAGGCTTATTGCTTATTTTCAAGTGCTTATTCATTCTAGTAGTGTGTCCAAATCATAGTTCTTATACTCCAAATTGGTTTCTGTTATTTTTCCATAGTTCTCTATATTATTTTATTGTAATCTGGAAGTTTTCATAATTTTTACTGTTCATTTGCTATTTTTCTGCATTTTAGGTCATTTTCTAGCATTTTTAATTAGCATTTAATCCTAAAAATTCAGAAAATGCTCAGAAAAATGCAATTTCAATTTTATTAGGTTTAGAATATTCAAAAAATCATAAAAAGTATTTTTCCCTATTTTTCCCCTTTTATTTGGTATTTTTCACAATATTAATTAGATTAAAATAGTTTTAAATTAGTAGAAAATAGAAAATTAATCTGAAAAATAAAAAAATAGTTTTGAAAAGTCTTTATTGATATTTTAGATTTTTGAAAAGTAATTCCATAATTTTCCCCTTTGTTTTTTATAATTTTTAGTTATTTAGTCTTATTTTTAAAGTTAAAAATTAGTTTTTAATTAGAAATAATTCAAGAAAATTCCTAAAAAATAGTTTTAATTTTTAACTAGTTTTCTAATAACATTTATAGAGTAAAAATAATTTTAGGTTATTTTTAGGATTTAGATTAGACGTAATTGCTTTTTATTCGCTTCGCTTTTTAAATCCCGCTTTTGCGTTTTAGTGTAGAATTGCGTAGTTTGCCTTAATTCTTAGGTTTTCCCCATAGACTTTATTCCCATTTGCTTTCCTTATCCCGTAGTTTAGGAAATATCATTTTATCCCCTTCTCTTATTCAAATCACAAAAATCGGGACGTGAGTTGGAAATTCCATTCAACCCTCGTCGAACGATCTCTGCTCAAAACCTAACACGTTTGAGTTATCCCTGTACTACACTTCTCATCTATTATTGATCAGTGTCCCAACCGTTTTAAGTTTCTTACGGTTAGTCATTCACAAGTGGCTAGCTTGTGTGAGTTAAACTTGACGTTGTTTGGATTCCGTGCGAATCAATTTTTGGCGCCGCGCCGGGGAGGTTTAGAGCGAGTTCAGATTCCGTCTCGAATCGCGTGCATTTGAAGATCCTTCCCCGAGTGAAGTTACCGTTGTTGTTGTAAATATCCCTTTTATAAAAACCCAAAAAGATTTTCCTTTTCAAAATTTGTTTTAAAAAACCCAAAAATATTCTTCTTTTATCCTCTTAACCCGATAATTCTTGTCTTTTAACCTCTATATGTTTAATTCTCGACAATGATCAATTATCTGTCGTTGCCTTCATTGCCAAAAACCGATGGAAGAGACACAATTTCGGTGTTTGAAATGTATATGTGATTGGTGCGGAAATAATTGTCGGAATGGATTTTGTGATGTATGCCAGAATTTTATCAATCCAAATCAGATCTTGCTCGTCCTTATGCACGCTAGAACAAAAGAGTGCTCTAATTGAAGAACCCTCGATTCCTACCTCCCCGTGAGGAAATGGAATATGTTTCGAGCCCGGCGACTCCCGAGCCTATCACGAAATGGTGGAAATAGTTATTCCATCCGATAATTCTTCATGTATCGCCTCTGTGCATATGGTGTAGCGGACCCAATATGGTTGGGATTGTTCCGCTTGTAGCAATGGAAAATCTGGAACCGAGTTTCACCACAATCCTAACTATGAGATAACCAATTTTCCTAACCAACCTTTGTACCATGAGCCGGAATCATACTTCAGGAGTAATGTGGGGGTCCTCACCAAGGTTTTCAATGTCAAGTTCAATTTAACAACTCAACCTTTGGTTATGAACATTACCCGTATTCGCCACAACAATCATATCATAAGTGAGTATTGTGGAGGTCCCACGTTAATCCATTGTCGATGCGTGAACCGATTGTTTACGAGCAGTTTGTAACAATTATGATTATCCTTATAACCCACCTCCACAATACCACAGTTCAACCACCACCTTCTTCATGTTCTCAAGAATTTAATCAAAAATTTCAAGAGATCAGATTGATCTTTAAGAGTCTTCTTTGAAAAACTTCCCCACGGAAAGTTACATCCACCTCAGATGACCTATCGTGAATTATTAGCTGAAGAAGCCGCAAAAGTGATCCAACATCGTTCAACCACCTATTATTACGATTTTGATTCTGATGACGATTATACTCCTCCGAGTGGCAATCCCACCTGCTTCTGAGCCTTTAATTTCTCGATCCTTCCCTTCTCTCACACTGGTTGAGAGAAGTGACGTCGCTTGGAAGAGGTCGATGATTCTATTGTTTCAAACATTGTTGAACCCGTTGACTCTCTACAAAGGATGAGCATCTTAGTACTATTATGAAACTAAGTGTCTAATGTTGAGATTCTTATCCCAAGCCCAAGAGAGTCTGGGGTTGTTGACATTTGTGATGAGCCTTCTCTTGATATTTCAAACGATCATGTTGAGATGTTCTCCGATTTCGATGATGATTCTTATGGAGACATCGATTTCGTCGACGATTTACCTTCTGAGCCCATCCATATAGAAGAAGAAAATGATTTTGAGCCGAAGCAAAGAGATTGAGCCCGATAATATTGAGATCGAGGATGAAGCATTACGTGAAACATTGTCGAATGTTTATCTTCTCATTTCAAAAATTGAAGCCCTTAACGATAAATCAAGTTCGCCTCCTATCTCCGTTAAAGATAGTGATTTCTCTCCCGAGCTTGAGACTTTCCGATTTTATGAAGAGATTAGTGGGTCCCACTATGGCGATGTTTATCCTCCGATTCTTGAGCGATTCTACTTCGAGGTTGATATGAGCAAGGTTTTGAACGAGATTTCTGATACTCCGACAAATGACCCAATCATTGAGAAGTTTCTCATTTCTTGCTCTTGATGACTTGATACCACCGGGTATTGAGAATGTTGTTATGAATGATCCCGAGGTGGATATGATGTTTGTTGATGGACTTCTTGACTCTCCTCTCTCTGATGAGTCAACCATCATTTATCCCGTTGAGCCGACATGTGAAGACAAAATCTTTAAACCCGGGATATTAGTCATAGATGAGCTTTATGCTAAAACCGTTGTTAGAGAAAAGGATCCTCACTTGGATGCCTTCATTGTTAAGCTTTCACCTCCTTACCATGAGCTCCCGTCTTTCTTGGAGTTTTCTCATGTTGATCCGTCATCCTTTCGTCCACCCGCAAAACCACCGGATGATGGATCCTTCTTACATGATATGCCTTATCCACCCATTTTCTTCTCCACCCAACCCACCCAGTCTCCTTCTTTTGGGAATGAAGACAATTTTGACCACAGTATCTCTACCACTTTCTTCCCCAAGGACAAATGAATTGGGACGCAGTCGGGCTAGCGACTTCGTTAAAGAAAAGCAAGTAGCGCCGTGGGAGGCACCCCATGCTTATCCATCTATCTTCTTTCTATGTTCTAATAAGTGACGCTGGCGAAGGGGTGCCCTCTTCGATTTCTCGTGTTTGGTTGTTTGTGATGTTGTGTTTAGGATGTTCCTGATATGAAGACTCTCGTGCTCGAAGTTTGTCATTTTCTCCACTCGAGTTTCATGATCGTTGCTGATGGAAATCCGATATCCTAATCTTATCGACTAACGTCTATCTTTAAGCATACTTAATAAACGGCTTTTAGATTTTCGTTGATACCCTTGTTTTAAACATTGAGGACAATGTTTCGTTCTAGTCTGGGGTAGGGTAATCTTCGATTTGATTTGACCGCACTTGCTTATTTTTGTCATGTACTCTCGCAACCCCGTTTTTCCTTAGAAAATAAAATATTGGGCAAAAATGTGAAAAATTTAAAATTTTTTGTAAGCTTTTGTTAAGTCTTTTTGATTGAAAAGTTTTGCTAGTCTCTTAGATAAGAAGCTATAAAATGCGAATTCTAGCTCACAAGGCCAAGATTTTGCAAGTTTCCCTGAGTGATTTTAAATATGCATGACTTTATTTCATTAGACGAAGCATTTGCTAAGTTAATATATGTTTTGACACCTTGTTGACTTTCCGCTGGTTAGAGTAGGAATAGAATTGACTTGGCCAGGAGCGTGTTGAGCCCTAGCTTGTTCCCTTAACCATAGATAATCTATAAATTATCTGCTAAGCATCCGCGGATCTCATTATTTGAGATTTTAAATTTGCAGAGATTGAGAAATGATAGAGTTACTTATGAGTTTAGATGCTAAGCGTGGAGTAGTTGGTTCTCTTTAGAGCCCATCGAAGGTACTTATGGCTTTTTGTTCCCACAAAATTGTTTCACCCCATATCTGTCTAATAATAATTAGAGATGTTGAGTTTTTGGCGATAGTTAGTTCTTTATCTTCTTAAAAGAATCTTTGTTTTAAAAATTGGGTACACATCAAGGATCCGTAATAAATAAATGAGTAATCAGTTATAAGTGATAAAGTAATAAGTAAAGTTGTGAGCTGCGGTGTCGAGATCGGACCCTTGGATCTTTAGCCGGGATTGAGTGAGGTATTAGCCTAGCCGGTACCGGGATCCTCATTTCATGAAGCCTATAGTCTTGGAATTACCCCGTGAAGCTCCGTGGTTCACAGCTCATATAAATAAAAGTATAAGTGCAATGTAAAAAAAATAAAAAAAATGATGAATGAAAAATGAAAAAGTCAAAAGTATAAGTGAATAAAAATTCCTTGATGTGGACCTCATTTTGGGACAATGGTTCTTGAGAGAAGATGGATAACTAATTAGCGACTTAGCTTTGTATCTTTATCTGAATAAAAGTTATAAAGCGAGAATTTGAAGAAATTCATTTCTCACAAAAATAAAAAAATCTAGAGGAAAATAGGAAAATGGGAGCAAAATGTAATTACACAAGTAACTTCCATGGGTAGTGTTAGCATCTAGAGTCATATTTAACAATGATTTCGATTTTACGCTTTGTTTGGGACTTGTGAAATCGTGGGACGATGTATTCTATCCGATGGTCACTTCACGCCGTTGTGTTTTCTGCTCCGTGATCCTAACGTGTCATTTGAAAATGTTGGAGTTATTGATCGACATGAAAGTTCAACAAACCGTCACTCATAATCGAATGTGCCGTAATATCTATACATGAGAATTGAAAGGTAAAGCGGGCGTTTTTTAAAATTAGGGTTTCTTAATCTCTTCGAGGAATCTTTGCTACTTCTTCATAGGTTTAGTAGAAAGAGATTGAAATCCTTGGTTTTAGAAGCGTGAGTTTATTGCATTGCGTGAGGACGACAATAGTCTCGTCGGGAGGTATTTTGGTATGTGCTAAAACACATACCTTTTCATTATCAAAACTGACCCAAAATAACCAAGAAAGAGCCGTTTATTGCTAATATTTGTTGTTTCTTGAGTTTGTGCTTGTGCATGTCGGATATGTAAAAACACGCAAAAAGGAACCAAATCAGACATAAATCCGAGCACGAGAGATCAAGAGAGTTTGAGCTGAGCCGGAAGGTCGGGATTGTACATTTATGAAGATTTTATTCTCCGAGGATGATTTTTGGAAGAAATAACCAAGTTTGAAGATATGTCAAGAATGGCCCCTCAAGTTTCAGCATTTGGCAAAAATGATCCCTCAAGTTTCAGAATTTACAAATTCAACCCTTGGATTATTTGAAGTATGATAAGAAAGGCCCTTGATAGAGATTTTCAGAAAGTACAGTTTTGGTCCCTAAGGTTTCAACTTTAACACTTTTGGTCCTTACTATTTCAAATGGGTTTATAATAAATCCTAAAGCCCAAAATAATAAACTAAACCCGGACCCAAAGACAAAACCGGATCCAATCAATTATCCTAAACCATATAAACCTTGGCCACAAAACCCACTCAACCCCTAGCCACAGTGTCAAACACAAATTGAAAACTATAAAAAATCCAAACGCGCCCAAATAGAGTAAAACCCAGTTACTATGTAATCCCCTTCCCCAATTTACCTTTGCATCTACCCATTTACCCATACCACTTAAATGCTTCTAGAAGCCCTCTGACAACGTGTCAGAGGTGTGACAACCCAAGACTGCCAACGTGTACAAATAGAGCTTCCTTATTGGTCGAAACACATCACCCAAGCAATCCAAGGGCTATGAATTGATTTGATGACAAGGGAGTTGATCAATGGCTCAGGATAGAGCTCCTAGATGCTTCCCAAGGCTCCTCATCAGCTATATATAGCCCCTTCAGTCACAAGAGTCCATCGTCCAATTTTTCATGTCTTAGAAGAATTGTTACCATTTTTATTGTCAAATTTTACAGCTTCAATTAGATAGTTTTTACTAGTGTAATTTCGAAATTCATTCCTTGTACTCTTTAGTTTCTAATGAAAATCAATTTTACTTTTAATTGTCTAAACTTCCTTTAATGTTTTTGAATACAGTTAATGTTACTTCTTATGGTTTTATTAAAGTTTTAAAAGCTCAGTTAAGCTCATAAATAGCTTATTCTAAGCTTAGATTTTATTTTCATGCACTTTCTTAAATGATCAACTAAAGTCAAATTGGGTAAGATTTTGAAAGTCAAAGCAGTGTGGGTTAATTTCTTTTAAATCTTTTAGTAGTGTAGCTAGAGCTAATTTGAGTTATTCAATTTATGTTTTGCTCAGACGTCAAGTTTTGTTGGTTTTTAAGTGTACTGCAGAATCTTAAGGGATGTTTGGATGAGCTTGTGATATAGTGTTTAGGATTGCATCGATGGTAAGTGTTGATTCACACATCTTCATTTAGGCTAGTTTAGCTAGTTTCTAGCATAATACACCTTTGTTACACATCTAATAGTCATAATTCTGTTTTCATTTTACATATCTGTTTTCATATTGCCATATCAGTAGAATTTTAAGTTCTTATGAATTTTTAGCTTGTATGCTTATGGTTGCTTCTCTAGTAGACGTAGTTAGTTGATTGAGGTTAATTCTACGGTAATTTACCCAGTTCATAAGCTTTTAGAATAGTCTACTTTGTCTGCAAATCATCATATCTGCTTGTTTTCGTTTTTCGTCATCTTGCACATCATCCCACACCCAGTTTTTTGCCCATATCAGCATGTTGAGATGGTTCTAAGGTTTGATTCAGTTTATTTACTTGTTATCAGTGTTTAGCTAGTTTTGAAATTAGTAGTGTTAGTTTAGTTTGAATATTGTTCCACTTGCTCATTGATCTCCATTTACATTTTCTTGTCATATAGTTGTTACATCTTAGCTAGTTCTTAGATTAGTATCTTCTTCATTAGTTGCTTTAGATGCTAGATATTTAGTTCCTATAACACCTTGTAGGATGGTTTCAAATGTTGGGGCTTTAAGTGCTTATATTCATGGCTTATTTTGCTCTGCAATTAGCCCATCAGTTAGTATATGCTCTGCATCAAAGAAAAATAGGCCAAGCTCTTTATAGTTTTGATTTTTAATTTCATCACTTTAAGGTCTTTTTAGCTGAAATTTTAGACTTAAGCACTTTGGTTGGTTGTGGACATCATGGCCATTTTACTTATTTTGTGATTTTTCTAGATAGCTTATATTAGTGCTTAAAGTAGCTCAATAGGACCGTTTGGTTTAAGTAGTTAAAGCTGATTCTTGCTTAAATCTCCTTTTACTTGAGCTTATTGACCCATTTCTGTTGAAATAGCTTAGTTTCAGTTAGAATAGGGTAGTTTTAGCTTATGGTAGCTTTGTGTAGCTTATTGTTAGCTTCTAGCTTATTTCAAGTGCTTATTCATTCTAGTAGTGTGTCCAAATCATAGTTCTTATACTCCAAATTGGTTTCTGTTATTTTTCCATAGTTCTCTATATTATTTTATTGTAATCTGGAAGTTTTCATAATTTTTACTGTTCATTTGCTATTTTTCTGCATTTTAGGTCATTTTCTAGCATTTTTAATTAGCATTTAATCCTAAAAATTCAGAAAATGCTCAGAAAAATGCAATTTCAATTTTATTAGGTTTAGAATATTCAAAAAATCAAAAAAAGTATTTTTCTCTATTTTCCCCCTTTTATTTGGTATTTTTCACAATATTAATTAGATTAAAATAGTTTTAAATTATTAGAAAATAGAAAATTAATCTGAAAAATAAAAAAATAGTTTTGAAAAGTCTTTATTGATATTTTAGATTTTTGAAAAGTAATTCCATAATTTTCCCCTTTGTTTTTTATAATTTTTAGTTATTTAGTCTTATTTTTAAAGTTAAAAATTAGTTTTTAATTAGAAATAATTCAAGAAAATTCCTAAAAAATAGTTTTAATTCTTAATTAGTTTTATAATAACATTTATAGAGTAAAAATAATTTTAGGTTATTTTTAGGATTTAGATTAGACGTAATTGCTTTTTATTCGCGTTTCGTTTTAAATCCCGTTTTGCGTTTTAGTGTAGAATTGCGTAGTTTGCCTTAATTCTTAGGTTTTCCCCATAGACTTTATTCCCATTTGCTTTCCTTATCCCGTAGTTTAGAATATATCATTTTATGCCCTTCTCTTATTCAAATCACAAAAATCGGGACGTGAGTTGGAAATTCCATTCAACCCTCGTTCGGAACGATCTCGGTGCTCAAACCTAACACGTTTGAGTTATCCCGTATACTACACTTCTCATCTATTATTGATCAGTGTCCGAACCGTTTTAAGTTTCTTACGGTTAGTCATTCACAAGTGGCTAGCTTGTGTGAGTAAACTTGACGTTGTTTTGGATTCTGTGCGAATCAGTATTTCTACCGATTACTCTACTATTATCTAATCTAATTAACTAAGCTAAGGGGTAGTCTATGTCTAGTTGATGTGTGCTCGTATGATGATTAAAGATGTGTTTACCTAGATGCTATTACTCCCTCGTTATCTCCTATTGATGGTTGAATTGTCACGTCCTTATTCTTAACGCGTTGTGTCTTCTAAGGTCGTAGGGTATGCTTTTCTCCCTAACTCTTTGAGGATACCTTAAGGTTATTGCCTACAAAATCTCTAGGATTCATAAACTAACTCTAAGGTTATCTTTGGATTTTTAGCCTACAACAACTCTAGGCGATTATAAACTAATGTTCACAAAGATTACTCAAGCATTAAAAACACAACGATGGCCTATTGCAATCCTAGGCCAATTACAATTAAGATAAGAGACAACCAATCAATATTCAATACCTAGGTTTCATAGATCTAAGCAAACACATAAGTAAATTAGCCGGACATGGCAAACATGCAAGCATACACACATACAATTGAAGACATAATTAAATAAATGAAGTAAATAACTTATCTTGTTGTAAAATAGGGTATGAGATCCCTACGATACTGCCCAAGACAACCAAAAATCGTTATTAGGTTTTACTCCACTGATCTACCTCTCTAAAGTCAGAAAATTGAATTCTATATATAGAGTTACAAGCTGCGTGGCGTCACTCTTTAATTGTGATGCCGTCGGATCGCTGCCATTAGGGTTTCGTCTTGACCAAGTCAACTTTGTGACGGCGTCATGTTGGGGTTGTGACGCCCGTCGGCACTTCATATTCCGAGCCGTCGAATCTGAATCTAGGTCGTTTGAGTTGTGGCCCTACTCTTTAAAGCACGGCGTCGTCGGTACAAAATAACAATTTCACTTCGAGCCGTCGCAATTATAGGGCCGTCACCCTTTATCTGTGGCCGTGGTGCGTTTCCGAAGAACTTGAGTGTCTTGATTTTGACTTTGGCCATTTTCTTCATATATTCACGCCTTTTCGTCCAAATAAGTGTCATTCTAGCATTATGCCTTCAAGAGACCTAAAAAGTGAAAAGGAACGAAATTAAGCAGTAACGGATATAAAAGTGGTTGATTAAGGGCTTAAATGACCCCTCAAAAGTGTACCTTTTAAATCCTTATCAAATATCCCTACACTTGGTATTTGCTTGTCCTCAAACAAATGTGCTTTTGGCCAATCAATTTATAAGTTAGGGGTCATGAAGCATTGGTTTAGAACAATTCATAACAAGTATAAGCCCCACAAAAGTCATAACAAGCACGGAAATTATATACTAGCACCTCACAAGTGGTGTTTGGATACTCTCATCTCTCGGGTGTATATGAAATATATCAAATTGGAAATGGAAGATAAACACTCATTAACCGGTCCTAGTACATAGATTACCATAGGCTTGAGACTAGATCAAACCTCCATCGCTTTGGTGTAAGCACCTAGGAAAAACTATCCAAGAGGTCTTTTAAAGGGTTGTTACGTTAGGCTTACGGTAGGGAAACAAAGGGTTTGGTTGGATAGGCGATTTAGTGGTGGCAAGTCAAAAATCTTTATGTCACAAGCATGAGAAGAATGGCGTTGCTAAGCCAAGACTCGACACTCTAAACTCTAGATAACTTTGAAACAAACAAACATAAATTTAGATGTAGGATGGTAGCCCGTATGTTTTTTTCATTTTTTTTTTCTTTTTGGCTTTTTTTTTCATTTTTTTTTCATACACTTGTACTCTACCATCCTCTACGATAACATCAAAATAATAGGGATTTGTAGGCACATCCCTACACTTGAGTTTTTATTACTCTAACACTAAATTGACCCGAATTGAAAAGATCAAAACACTTGGAGTACATTATTACGTAAATAAAGGGAATTTGAATTTAACGTTCCTCCCCGTCACTTCATAAAATTTAACTTTTTCCATGAGTCCCAATCGTTCCAAAACTGTGTACAAAAGATATGACTCGACTTAGCAACTTATGAAAGTAACTAGATAATTGAACTAAGGGTTTAGTATGATCACAATAATGCACTAAAAGTGAGTGCATACAAGGTAGGCTAAGGTGATTTGGGTGTACATTTGGGGGTGGATTGTAAACAATGCTCTTCATTGATATTCTGGAAAACCAAAACATCACGAGAACCGCGAAAAGGATAGGCTGAGAGGGGTTAACTAGGGGTATCGTGTACTAAAGATGAGTACAACGCTAAGGGTGTGGGGGAATTACTCAACCGATGTGAAAGAAGTAATTATAATACGGGTATCAAACAAGGTTATCCTAATGCCTCTTATCATTTAGTTATTCCTAACTACACAAGTGTAGTCTCACTAGCGATCTCGGAATGCATCACAAAACAAGTTCTAGAATCTATTATACTACCGGTACACTCTCTAAGCATTAAAGGTGAATGCTTTAATTCCTACAAATATAGGGGTGAACCTCACATTTTTGGGGTAGAATTTGAGTGGTAAAGGGTTTTGTATGCTAGTCATATAACTTCCTATCCATGAGACGCTTTATTAAGACTAATGGCCCACTCCTACATGTCATGAAAATTTTTAAATTTGGTGCCAAAATTACCCTAACCGATATTTCTCATGGTTTATTACACAAATGAAATTGGGCAAGGCAAATAGTCAAGGATAAGCATAGTTTCAAAGTTCCCGTTTTATTTTCCCTCCCTACACTTAAACTGAACATTGTCCCCAATGTTCCCCGAAAGTATCATAGTTATGATAATGGAAGGTAATTAAAAACGAAAGAAACTAATACTCCCCTGATTAGCTCGGTAGGATCCGTGTGAAGTAGTGGTTAAATTCTTCTTCAAGAAGAATGTATTCGTGAAAAGCTCCATCCAATCTTATGTATCTTCTTCTTGATAAATAAAACATGCACACTTTAAGAAAACAAACGACACCTTCGCGTAAAATCGGCGGTAACAATATATATGACTCTACTAAACTAGGATATAATGCTTGTGGAATGGATGTTTGCAGGTTTTCTAGAAAATTAAGACCTGAGAAATTCTAAGAATTTATAAGTAGCCACAAACGAGAGAATGTTAGATAAGTGTTTTCACTCCTCGGCCGTCAGTGGTGATAGTCTGACGTCGTCAGGTTATCACAGAAACTGGCGGTGCATTTTACGGAAATTTTTGGAAAAATTACTTATTTAGAATCTGGAAAAATTTCTTGCAAAACATCCATTATGACTCGATACAAGCATTTTACTCTAACAAACACACATATATATCTTTTCCAAGAATTGTAATTCTCATGTTCACATTCTTTAGAAAACGTGTGTAATCCTCCCTACACTTATCCTTTTTGTAAAATACCTTTATATGTAATTTAGACGAGGTCAAAGACAAAATAAAGCATTTTCACAAATTCAAACATGAGAATAAACAATCAACGAAAAGATATACGACACACAAACAAGCAAACAGTTAAGCATGGGTTGCCTCCCACGAAGCGCTTTTCTTTATTTATGAGTCTTGTAGCTAAACTCGAAGTCGTGCTCCTACGAGACTTCATCTCCGTCACCTTCTTCCTCATGACGGTCGCTATTGGGGTTTTCCATATTATAGTAGTGCCCTATTATGCACCTTTCTACGAAGTCATCTTCTCCCCAATCGGTTCTATATTCCGGTCCTAGTTTCAAGCAATCCTTATAAAACCCGAAAATCTTATTCATCACATAATCTACTCCTTTCTCCTTATCCTCCTCATTCCTATAGTAGACCGCTAGCTTAAGTTCTTTTTCATCATCGGATAATGATTAAAATTTCTCAATCTTGAAGGGCATTTGGTAAGCTACATCATCGGTCTCGTCCTTGAATCTCACTATTCCTAACGACGGATCATAAGTCATCCCAGTGTTTTCTATGAAAGGATTTCCTAGAATAACGTGAGACAAGCTAGGATCTATGGTCGTACTAATATCATCCACAATTATGAAATCCGTAGGATACGTGAAACTACCTACATAGACGGGCAGTCCCTTAACTCTACCAAGGAAATTACAACTAACCCTATGATTATCGGGATCTTGCCTAGTTGGGATAGGCTTCTTCATTACCCAATTATAGTAGGTGCTAGTCATGCTATTTATCGGGGACTTGCGATCAATGTAGGCCTTTGCCACAAAATGATGTCCTATGCAACATGGTATGTTAAGATTCCAAGGGTTCCCAAACTTGATCCTAGGGCTTTTCCTAACATACATGTGACGGAGGTCGCGCACTTAGTGTGGGTGGCGAGAGAGTTCCTATTCCGTAGGAAACTTATTGAAATAGTCATCGCCTACTTCATCTACTTCCTCGGTTGTTTCATTCCTAGGGGTCTCACTAACCTCAAGTACCGTCTCATGGTTCGCTTCGTCATTTGTCCTATTAGGTTTCACTAAGGTGATGGTATTGACGAATTGAACATTCTTGGCTAACTTACTTGGGTCCTTAATTTCCACACCGGAAGCTTCGGGGGAATGAGTTGAGATGGCATTAACCTTCCTATCACTATTGGTCATGGCTTTCAAAAGGTTATCTATCTTCCTATCCATCTCGACTTGTTGTTGGTTAAAGCGGTCCGAGAGCTTAACTATTTGAGCTTCTTGGGATGTAACTAGGTGTTGCAACATCCCTTCAATGTTTTGTTGGCTAGGGCCGTGAGAGGGGGGCCATGAGAAATCATTAGAGGTGAATTATTTGGTTTGTCCCCAATAGAAGTCGGGTTTGCCCTTCCATGCTTCTCGGGCATCATTGAAAGTCCTAGGTCCGGGTGTTGTAGGAAATCTTCCTCCCGTTCCATTGGTACGCGAGGATGCGTAGTCAACGGAAGCTTGTTCAGGGAGTCTTGTGCAAGTTCGAGTGTCCTATAGCCTAGGTGGCTTGGTCTTGAGTATTCACCAAGAGTACGGCCTCTTGGCGGGTCATTTGGTGGTGGGTTGATGAGTGGTGGTTGATTATCACCTTCCATAATGAAAAGTGATGGGGTTACGAACAAAGGTCACAAAGAAGGGGGATAGACTACAAGGAAGCTAAAAATGAGAAAAAAAATCTTACTTGATAGGAATCAAGCAAGGGAACCTAAACGAGGTAGACTCCTAACTAGCTATTCTATTCCCGGCGTGGCTGCAAAAACTTGATACGCGTACAGCGGCGTTCCAGGGGTCAAAGGAAACTTCCTTTTCTTTGAGCAAGTTTTCAACCACCTAGGCAGTGAACCTAATCGTTGTAGTGTAGTATTAGGGTAAGCCTCGGATTGATATCGTTCTCTAGGGAATAGGAATGCTAGTGAGAAATTACTATGCTAAGGTTGGGGTTGAGGAAGATTACTTTTTATCTTTTTTATGTTTTTTTTAGAAAATTTAAAGGTACGAATCTCGGGGTATTGGATTTGGGGGGTGGTATTTCTACCGATTACACTACTATTATCTAATCTAACTAACTAAGCTAATGGGTAGTCTATGTCTAATTGATGTGTGCTCGTATGATGATTAAAGATGTGTTTACCTAGATGTTATTACTCCCTAGTTATCTCCTATTGATGGTTGAATTGTCACGTCCTTATTCTTAACGCGTTGTGTCTTCTAAGGTTGTAGGGTATGCTTTTCTCCCTAACTCTTTGAGGATACCTTAAGGTTATTGCCTACAAAATCTCTAGGATTCATAAACTAACTCTAAGGTTATCTTTGGATTTTTAGCCTACAACAACTCTAGGCGATTATAAACTAATGTTCACAAAGATTACTCAAGCATTAAAAACACAACGATGGCCTATTGCAATCCTAGGCCAATTACAATTAAGATAAGAGACAACCAATCAATATTCAATACCTAGGTTTCATAGATCTAAGCAAACACATAAGTAAATTAGCCGGACATGGTAAACATGTAAGCATACACACATACAATTGAAGACATAATTAAATCAATGAAGTAAATTACTTATCTTGTTGTAAAATAGGGTATGAGAACCCTAAGATACTGCTCAAGACAGCCAAAATTGTTATTAGGTTTTACTCCACTGATCTACCTCTCTAAAAGTCTGAAAATTCGAATTCTATATATAGAGTTACAACTGTGACGGCGTCACTCTTTAATCATGGCCGTCGGATCGCCGCCATTAGGGTTTCGTCTTGACCAAGTCAACTTTGTGACGGCGCGCGTTGTGGTTGTGGCGCCGTCGGCTTCATATTGGACGCCGTCGAATCGAATCTAGGCGTCGAGTTGTGATGCCCTACTCTTTAAAGCCTGACGGCGTCGGTACAAAATAGCAATTTCACCTTGAGCCGTCGCAATTATAGGGGCCGCGTCACCCTTATCTGTGGCGGCCGTCAGTGCGTTTCCGACAACTTGGTGTCTTGATCTTGACTTTGGCCATTTTCTTCACATATTCACGCCTTTTCGTCCAAATAAGTGTCATTCCAGCATTATGCCTTCAAGAGACCTAAAAAGTGAAAAGGAACGAAATTAAGCAGCAACGGATATAAAAGTGGTCGATTAAGGGCTTAAATGACCCCTCAAAAGTGTACCTTTTAAATCCTTATCATGATGCTAATGGTATTACTCACAATTTCTCAGCTCCCCGCTTTCCACAATAAAATGGGGTAGTTGAAAGGAAAAATAGAACCCTACAAGAAATGAGTCGCACCATGATTAATGAGCAATATATTCCTAAAATTTTTTTGTGAAATGGTAGTGACACATCAACCTATATACTTAGCAATAACGTGTCTAATTAGACCATTATTCGGTAAAACTCCATACGAAGTTACTTGAGGCAAAAAGCCTGGAACGCTAGAACACTTTAGAGTATTTGGTAGTAAATGTTTCTTACTTAACACTAAAGATTACCTAACTAAATTTGATCCTAAATCAACCGAAGATATCTTCTTAGGTTACTCTCCTAATAGTAAAGTTTATGTTATACTAAATAAAGAAACCATGAAGGTTGAAGAATCCTTAAATGTAAATTTTGATGAAAGTCCACCTAAACCTACCTAACATCTTGTCATTGTGAGTTAATCGAAAGTGAAGCCATAGAAGTCAAGGAAAATATAAAGAAAGAAGATGAACCATTAAATAATGAAATCATCAATATTAAAGAGTCTAAAGGTCATCCGTAGAAAAGGTCATAGGAAAATTAAATGAAAGAACCTTAAGATCTCAAGTCCAAAACCAAAGTAGTTTATTTTGTTTTGTCTCGAAAATATAGAACCTAAAATACATAGAAGCCATAAAAGATGAAAGTTGGGTAATGGCTATGCAAGAAGAGTTAAATCAATTTGTTTCTAACAATTTTTGGACACTTTTACCTCCACCTAATAACCAAACCATAATCGAAACTAAATGGGTATATAAAGACAAGTTAGATGCAGACGGATTGTGAGTGTCTAGAAATAAAGCTAGACTTGTTGCCCAATGATATAATCAACAAGAAGGTATAGACTTTGATGAAACCTATGCTTAAAAGTGGCTAGATTAGAGTCTATAAGAATACTTCTTGCTTATGCTTGTGCTCATGATCTTAAGCTTTTTCAAATGGATGTTAAAAGTGCTTTTCTAAATGGTTTTATTAATGAAGAAGTCTATGTAGCTCAATCTCCGGGCTTTATCGATTTGAAAAACCTAACCGTGTACAAACTAAAAAAGTACATGTTTACGGTCTTAAACAAGCCCCAAAGGCTTGGTATGATAGACTCAAATCATTTTAATCAAAAACGACTATACCATGGGGTTAGTTGATAATACACTTTTCACTAAGAAAAAGGAATCACGTATAATTATTGTTCAAATATACATGGATGATATTATATTCGGATCGACTTGTCAAGACATGTGTGATGATTTCTCAAAAATCATGCATGATGAGTTTGAAATGAGTATGATGGGAGAACTTATTTTCTTTCTTGGTCTACAAATTAAACAACTAGAAGATGGTATCTTCTTTAATAAATCAAATACATAAAGAAATACTAAATAAATTTGGTTTAGAAGAGTCAAAACCCATAAGAACACCAATGTCATCCGATACTAAACTTACCAAAGATGAAGACGGTGAATCCGTTGATAACCCCAAATACAGTGGCATGATTGGTAGTTTCTCACCTCATGGCTAGTCGGCGGATATCATGTTTAGTGTATGTCTATGTGCTAGGTTTCAAGAAGACCCTAAAACTTCACACCTAGAAGCCGTCAAAAGAATATTTAGATACATTAAGGCTACTACTCAATTGGGATTATGGTATCCTAAGGGAACGGGGGTAGAAACTATTGTATATCGCGGTTCGACCCGGCAGGTGATTATGTTGACCGAAAGAGTACAAGTGGTGTATGTACTTTTATGGGATATTGTTTAACATCTTGGATTTGAAGAAGCAAGCGAAATTGGCCATTTCAACAAGCGAAATCGAATATGTCTCAGCGGGCAAAACATGCCAACAAGCACTATGGATAAAACAAGCGTTAGTTGACTACGACATTCATCTAAGTGACATAGCCATTTTATGCGACAACAAAGTTGCTATCGACTTAATCAAAAATCTGGTATTGCACTCTTTTACAAAGCATATAGAGAGCCGTCATCACTTCTTAAGAGACAATGTTCAAAGGGAACATTTACATTTGAGAAGGTATCATCAAAGACAACATATCCAAGCGTCCTCACCAAATCGTTGAAGTGGGAACAATTCAACTTGCTTACATCTTGGTCTTGGTCTCATGGAACAATCGTCATAAAATATTTATCATTCTACAAGATGCGTAAACGTTAGCCTTACCTTCTTTTTCGAGTCTAAGATCTCTATTTCACACACAACTCACAAACAATATGGGGATTTTGAAAACTCAAGATAAATTTTTCTTCTTTCTATACAAGAAACTTTTTGAAATGCTTTCTAAAAGGATACTTCTCTCCGTATCATTTTCCTAAAATCATTCTCACGTCTAGGAAAAACCTTTTTCATTCTTAATACAAAGTAAAAACCTTTTTCATTCCATCTCATGTCTTTTGAATGCTAAAGGGAACACATAACTAATATGTGTTCTCGGGTACATTCATTTAAGCAAAAATGAATTAAAGGGCACTCGGTTATCTCACATAATTATATGCTTTTCACTCTTCGTTTATTTTTCCCTTTTAAAGTCGAGATAACCTAACTCCTAATGGTTTGCATATAGGCACACACTAGGCACCATTGTTTCCAAAAGGAAAAATTTGGTTGCATGAGATCACCGTACCACGGATCGACTTTTCTTTGGACGGATCCCTAAAGGATGGATCGGGTGGGAACCATGGAACGAAGCAATATTTTTCTTCTATTTTTCTCATTTTGGCTATAAACTTTTACTTTAACATTTTAGCTCTTTCACTAATGAGTATGTTACTTAATGCTTGTGTTCTCATGATCACATGCTTTAAATTCATATCTAATCATTAGATTTTAGTCCACATTTTGGTTTTAGCATTCATTGTAATGCATTATTTTCTCTATAAATAAGGTTTCAAAAAGCTTGCATATCCATCGCTCTCAACCTCACTTGACAATCATCATCATGTCACCCAAAAGATCCTCAAACATTGATGAACCATTTAGTGAAAACAATCCTTTTCATGAAATCCAAAACTTCATCCTACCACCGCCGTAGTGCCACCACCAACCAAATCTAGAAGAACCCCTACTGCACAATTAGCATCCACCTTTGTTCTTAGCTAAACCTTTGTCAAAAGCCCTCACCGACTACTAACTCTCCACCAAATGACTACATTGTAGCACCTCCATCATCTCCCACAGGTTCATCACCACATTCACCTCAGTCTACCAAAAATCACATTATCGGAACTCCTTAGGGCTCCAAAACAATCTCACTACCGTGTTTTTAGTCCCTACTCACTTCATTTCAACCATCCAAAACTACCCAAATAGCTTCCAACTTAAACCCAAAAGAACTAGTCTTTTAAACACCACCAACATCTCCAAACACACTTTACAAAGAGCTTGCAACATCACCACCTCTACATCCCATTATCTTATAAGAACATCTAGGTTCTTACCCTCCACCACTCACCAACATCATGGAATTTGATCCATATTTTCCAACATTTCCACCACATATTACGCCTTCCACAAATAAAACTTACCGAAAACCATCCACCAACACTACCCACCATTTACATTAGAACATTGTCAATCCACTAGAAAACTTGCAATGGAAATAAGGGACGAGATGCGTTTCATACTAAACCACATCCTTGATCGCATAAACATCATCACCTACCAAAACTTCCATAATTAACCATATGTAAACATGGAAGGAATGATATTACTAGTTTATCTATTTTTTTTTTCTTTTGAGTCATTTTTATAGAACAAACCTTGTTCTTAGTTTTACATCTTGTATGTGGCCTATATACCACTACACTTTGATATTTTATTACAAGGCTTTGTTTACGTACCTTGGCACTCCATCTTGTTTCTGTCCATACAAGATTATATTACATGTTACTACTAACATTTTCTTTGTAGGTCGTATATTTTCTCACTTGACACAATTCTAGGGAGCTCTTGTTGGGGAGCTACTAATTAATGGATCATACTTATTTTATTTCAAATTTATTTCTTCGTTAGATTCACTTTTTTTGTTTAGACAAAAGGGGGAGAAAAGTAAAGCTTACATATACTTTCAAAACATACATCTAATCTTAAGTTTTACTCATCATAACATTATATTTTGTCATCAACAAAAAGGGGGAGATTGTTAATACAAAAAAATCGTAAAAACGTTTATTCATATTTAGCGATCTCTTTGTGTTTTGATGATAACAAATATAAAGTTATCATAAGTAAAATTATAAGAATACATGTTATTTTTGTAAAGTAGATACATTTGATAGTCATTTACATAAAATGTTGTAATAATTCATTTGTTGTAATAATTTAATAGGATGGATATTATCCAAGACCCATGACCCATACCCATGGAGCTAACCCATAACCCAAGACCCATGACCCAATGTCTAGATACATTGTATCTTGTTGGGTACCCAAGGCTCATACCCATGACCCATGACCCGTTTTGCAACCCAAAATCCGGAATGGTACAATCCGGAGTTTGCGGATCCACGGATTGCAATGGACGGATCCCAAGTGAGGGGATCCCTTGAGCGGGCTATAAAAGTAGAGATTTTTGCCTATAAATAGTGAGTCATTTCTTCATTGTTACTCACCACTCTTCTTACAAACTCTCTCATATATTATCTCTGCATTCAATCTCATATCTCTTGATCTATCTAGTAGTTCTTCTTTCTTTTGTTGTGATTCTCATATAGGTCCTTCTCAAAGGCGAGATCACGAGATACTACAAGTCATCCAAGCAAGGTCCTTGATTGATTTGTTCCTCACAGATTTACGTAGCAAGATCTTGTATTTCATATTCGCACATAGTTGTGTATAGTTGTGTTGGTTTGGTCCTCCGTGTTAAGGACTCTGATGTTAGCTTTGTACGGATAAAGTGTAGCGACATTGTGAGAGCTTCTCATGTTGAAGGAGCTTGTTGACATAGTGCTTGAACTCTTGAGTGAGGAACTTCGAGGAAGTGGAATAGGGCAAAGGAAGGTGTCCTTGTAGCAGACCCTATAATTAAAGTGTCACTACTCTCTATCCTTTACTTTACTTGCTTACATTATTTACTTTACTTATTGCTTTATACTTTTATCCATCCATATGAATTCACATAAGATCGAATCAAAAGTTTTTGAAACTAAACTTAAAATCGGCAAAACTATTCAACCCCCATTCTAGTTTTTACTGATTAATGAGCAATATATTCCTAAAATTTTTTTGTGAAATGCCGTCGACACATCAACCTATATACTTAACCGTGTCCTAATTAGACCATTATTCGGTAAAACTCCATACGAGTTACTTCGAGGCAAAAAGCCTACGCTAGAACACTTTAGAGTATTTGGTAGTAAATGTTTCTTACTTAACACTAAAGATTACCTAACTAAATTTGATCCTAAATCAACCGAAGATATCTTCTTAGGTTACTCTCCTAATAGTAAAGTTTATGTTATACTAAATAAAGAAACCATGAAGGTTGAAGAATCCTTAAATGTAAATTTTGATGAAAGTCCACCTAAACCTACCCTACCTCTTGTCAATGACGAGTTAATCGAAAGTGAAGCCATAGAAGTCAAGGAAAATATAAAGAAAGAAGATGAACCATTAAATAATGAAATCATCAATATTAAAGAGTCTAAAGATCATCCCGTAGAAAAGGTCATAGGAAAATTAAATGAAAGAACCTTAAGATCTCAAGTCCAAAACCAAAGTAGTTTATTTTGTTTTGTCTCGACCATAGAACCTAAAAATACGCAAGAAGCCATAAAAGATGAAAGTTGGGTAATGGCTATGCAAGAAGAGTTAAATCAATTTGTTTCTAACAATTTTTGGACACTTGTCCCTCCACCTAATAACTAAACCATAATCGAAACTAAATGGGTATATAAAGACAAGTTAGATGCAGACAGTGTAGTGTCTAGAAATAAAGCTAGACTTGTTGCCCAATGATATAATCAACAAGAAGGTATAGACTTTGATGAAACCTATGCTTCCGTGGCTAGATTAGAGTCTATAAGAATACTTCTTGCTTATGCTTGTGCTCATGATCTTAAGCTTTTTTCAAATGGATGTTAAAAGTGCTTTTCTAAATGGTTTTATTAATGAAGAAGTCTATGTAGCTCAACCTCCGGGCTTTATCGATTTCGAAAAACCTAACCACGTGTACAAAGTAAAAAAGTCTTCTCGGTCTTAAACAAGCCCCAAAGGCTTGGTATGATAGACTCAAATCATTTTTAATCAAAAACGACTATACCATGGGGTTAGTTGATAATACACTTTTCACAAAGAAAAAAGAATCACGTATAATTATTGTTCAAATATACGTGGATGATATTATATTCGGATCGACTTGTCAAGACATGTGTGATGATTTCTCAAAAATCATGCATGATGAGTTTGAAATGAGTATGATGGGAGAACTTATTTTCTTTCTTGGTCTACAAATTAAACAACTAGAAGATGGTATCTTCTTTAATAAATCCAAATACATAAAAGAAATACTAAATAAATTTGGTTTAGAAGAGTCAAAACCCATAAGAACACCAATGTCATCCGATACTAAACTTACCAAAGATGAAGACGGTGAATCCGTTGATAACCCCAAATACCGTGGCATGATTGGTAGTTTTCTCTACCTCATGGCTAGTCGGCCGGATATCATGTTTAGTGTATGTCTATGTGCTAGGTTTCAAGAAGACCCTAAAACTTCACACCTAGAAGCCGTCAAAAGAATATTTAGATACATTAAGGCTACTACTCAATTGGGATTATGGTATCCTAAGGGAACGGGGGTAGAAACTATTGTATATGCGGATTGACTGGCGGTGATTATGTTGACCGAAAGAGTACAAGTGGTGTATGTACTTTTATGGGATGTTGTTTAACATCTTGGTTCGCGAAGAAGCAAACGAAATTGGCCATTTCAACAACCGAAGTCGAATATGTCTCCGCGGGCAAAGCATGCCAACAAGCACTATGGATAAAACAAGCGTTAGTTGACTACGACATTCATCTAAGTGACATAGCCATTTTATGCGACAACAAAGGTGCTATCGACTTAAGCAAAAATCTGGTGTTGCACTCTCGTACAAAGCATATAGAGATATGTCATCACTTCTTAAGAGACAATGTTCAAAAGGGGAACATTTCTATTGAGAAGGTATCATCCAAAGACAACATATCCGACGTCCTCACCAAATCGTTGAAGTGGGAACAATTCAACTTGCTTCGTCTTGGTCTTGGTCTCATGGAACAATCGTCATAAAATATTTATCATTCTACAAGGTACGTAAACGTTAGCCTTACCTTCTTTTCTGAGTCTAAGATCTCTATTTCACACACAACTCACAAACAATATGGGGATTTTCAAAACTCAAGATAAAATTTTCTTCTTTCTATACAAGAAACTTTTTGAAATGCTTTCTAAAAGGATACTTCTCCCCGTATCATTTTCCTAAAATCATTCTTACGTCTAGGACAAACCTTTTTCATTCTTAATACAAAGTAAAAACCTTTTTCATTGCATCTCATGTCTTTTGAATGCTAAAGGGAACACATAACTAATATGTGTTCTCGGGTACATTCATTTAAGCAAAAATGAATTAAGGAGCACTCGGGTTATCTCACATAATTATATGCTTTTTCACTTCTTCGTTTATTTTTCCCTTTTAGGAGTCGAGATAACCGCAACTCCTAATGGTTTGCATATAGGCACACACTAGGCACCATTGTTTCCAAAAGGAAAAATTTGAGCTGCATGAGATCACCAGTACCACGGATCCCAGCTTTTACGCTGGACGGATCCCTAAAGGATCGGATCCGTGGGAACCATGGAACAGAAGCAATATTTTTCTTCTATTTTTCTCATTTTGGCTATAAACTTTCATACTTTTAACATTTTAGCTCTTTCACTAATGAGTATGTTACTTAATGCTTGTGTTCTCATGATCACATGCTTTAAATTCATATCTAATCATTAGATTTTAGTCCACATTTTGGTTTTAGCATTCATTGTAATGCATTATTTTCTCTATAAATAAGGTTTCAAAAAGCTTGCATATCCATCGCTCTCAACCTCACAAACAATCATCATCATGTCACCCAAAAGATCCTCAAACATTGATGAACCATTTAGTGAAAACAATCCTTTTCATGAAATCCAAAACTTCATCCTACCACCTTCCGTAGTGCCACCACCAACCAAATCTAGAAGAACCGCACGAATTAGCATCCAGCCTTGTTTCTTAGCTAAACCTTTGTCAAAAAGCCCCTCACCGACTACTAACTCTCCACCAAATGACTACATTGTAGCACCTCCATCATCTCCCACAAGCTCATCACCACATTCACCTACCGAGTCTCTACCAAAAATCACATTATCGGAACTCCTTAAGACTCCAAAAACAATCTCACTACCCGTGTTTAGTCCACTACTCACTTCATTTCAACCATCCAAAACTACCCAAATAGCTTCCAACTTAAACCCAAAAGAACTAGTCTTTTAAACACCACCAACATCTCCAAACACACTTTACAAAGAGCTTGCAACATCACCACCTCTACATCCCATTATCTTATAAGAACATCTAGGTTCTTACCCTCCACCACTCACCAACATCATGGAATTTGATCCATATTTTCCAACATTTCCACCACATATTCTGCCTTCCACAAATAAAACTTACTCGGAAACCATCCACCAACACTACCCTCACCATTTACATTGCGAACATTGTCAATCCACTAGAAAACTTGCAATGGAAATAAGGGACGAGATGCGTTTCATACTAAACCACATCCTTGATCGCATAAACATCATCACCTACCAAAACTTCCATAATTAACCATATGTAAACATGGAAGGAATGATATTACTAGTTTATCTATTTTTTTTTCTTTTGAGTCATTTTTATAGAACAAACCTTGTTCTTAGTTTTACATCTTGTATGTGGCCTATATACCACTACACTTTGATATTTTATTACAAGGCTTTGTTTATGTACCTTGGCTCTCCATCTTGTTTCTCGTCCCATACAAGATTATATTACATGTTACTACTAACATTTTCTTTGTAGGTCGTATATTTTCTCACTTGACACCCAATTCTAGAGGGAGCTACTGTTAAGGGGAGCTACTAATTCGTGGATCATACTTATTTTATTTCAAAATTTATTTCTTCGTTAGATTCACTTTTTGTTTCGACAAAAAGGGGGAGAAGAAGTAAAGCTTACATATACTTTCAAAACATACATCTAATCTTAAGTTTTACTCATCATAACATTATATTTTGTCATCAACAAAAAGGGGGAGATTGTTAACACAAATAAACCGTAAAAACGTTTATTCATATTTAGCGATCTCTTTGTGTTTTGTAGATAACAAATATAAAGTTATCATAAGTAAAATTATAAGAATACATGTTATTTTTGTAAAGTAGATACATTTGGTCATTTACATAAAATGTTGTAATAATTCATTTATTGTAATAATTTAATAGGATGGATATTATCCAAGACCCATGACCCATACCCATGGAGCTAACCCATAACCCAAGACCCATGACCCAATGTCTAGATACATTGTATCTTGTTGGGTACCCAAGGCTCATACCCATGACCCATGACCCGTTTTGCAACCCAAAATCCGGAATGGTACAATCCAGTTTGCCGGATCCCTGAGATTGCAATGGACGGATCCCCCAAGTGAGGGATCCGCCAGAACCGGGCTATAAAAGTAGAGATTTTTGCCTATAAATAGTGAGTCATTTCTTCATTGTTACTCACCACTCTTCTTACAAACTCTCTCATATATTATCTCTCTCTTCTAATCTCATATCTCTTGATCTATCTAGTAGTTCTTCTTTCTTTTGTTGTGATTCTCATATAGGTCCTTCTCAAAGGCGAGATCACGAGATACTACAAGTCATCCAAGCAAGGGGTCCTTGATTGATTTGTTCCTCCACAAGATTTCTGTAGCAAGATCTTGTATTTCATATTTCACATAGTTGTGTAATAGTTGTGTTGGTTTGGTCCTCCGTGTTAAGGACTCAGTATTTAGCTTTGTATCGGATAAAGTGTAAGCGACATTGTGAGGCTTCTCCGCCGTGTTGAAGGAGCTTGTTGACATAGTGCTTGAACTCTTGAGTGGGGAACTCAGGGAGTGGAGTAGGGCAAGGAAGGTGTCCTTGTAGCCGAACCACTATAAATCACTTGTGTCACTACTCTCTATCCTTTACTTTACTTGCTTACATTATTTACTTTACTTATTGCTTTATACTTTTATCCATCCATATGAATTCACATAAGATCGAATCAAAAGTTTTTGAAACTAAACTTAAAATCGGCAAAACTATTCAACCCCCATTCTAGTTTTCCACAAGGTGTTTTCAAATAATTTGAATGTATGTGATCATCTGCGTATCGGAATATGCTTTTTGAAAATTCCCCATTTTGCAAGTCTTTAATCTGTTTTGAAAATGTAAATCCCAAACGCCACCTAATATTGTTGTTTATATTGCTTTTGTTGAATTAGAATAAAATGGTCTAAAGAGAATGATAATTTGTTATCAACCATTTTTTGTTGAACATTATGAAGTAGCTAATTTGTGGTATTTAGAATTTTGGATACTTGATATGTTGTTGATGGTTGTGTTTTTGGTTCAGGTTTTATGCCGCTTGTATAGGCATGGTGCCAGCTCAGGCTAAAAAAATTGAGCATTTCTACTGCGAGAGTTGTTCAACTGTAGAACATAAGCTACTCCAAACTTCTAATGTTACTTCTAGACACACGGATACAAAGGTAATTTTTTGGATTTTCAGTTTCCGTCACTGGTTTAACCTTCATTTATTAGACCATCTCCAAGGTATGCACCAAAATACCAAAATGTCGTAAAAGTTGATATAGTTGCTTATTCGATTATTAATTATTGGGTTATGATAATTATAAGACTATGAACTCAGTCCCATGCATATTGCGATATAATTGATGTTGGAGTATCCCATATGAATCAAAATGTCCCAATTATTGGATTGTTTCCAAAAATTAAGGGAGGATATATACTTGTATGCATCTTGGGCTTTACTGTCAACTCTTTTTATTATGCAACTTGGAAAATTTTATTCGGTTTTTCCTTTAGAAAATGGAATTGTGCCATAAAATACAAGTGACACTTTGGAATTGTGCTATAAAAAACATTTATAATCATGTGTGACCCTTATTAACTGTTGTTGCTAACTTTTGGCTGATTCGTGGTTTTCTTATGACATAGGCACCACGCACCAATTAACAGTGACATGGTATCTGATGACCCATGCCAACATTTTAGTTCTTTATTTCAAATACCTATTTTATTATCTAGGTTATGGCTGTTAAGGAGTCATCACGACTACATGCATCTTTGAAAAAAGAAAGTGTCCTGATACAAAGACTTATCGTTAATCAAATCTTACCCCCATATGCAACAAACTGCAAATTTTGTTCAATGAGAAGAAGACACAGTCCTCATAAGATGCAAATTGTACATAGAAATAGTTTGATCAATTGTAATGCAATGTAACAGTAATGTATAGTGTAGTGTAGCTTAGTTAGTTTGGATAGTTTGACTTTCACTCTTTGTACTTTGTATATAAATTGCTCTTGCAGTGTCATTTGATTAATGAGAAGTTTACATTTCATTTACGTTTCTCTCTGATTTCAATAAGAACTGTACTTGTAAAATAGAAATACTTATTCTAATTGTGACACGTGTATGAAATAGAGTGATTTTGAAAGAAAAAGCATTCCAGTTTATGTAACAATTACCAATATGCATATTTTAATGGAGTATATGAAAACATATGGTTAAAGTTGCAAATGTTTTGTAGCAAAAGGGGAAGAAAAATAGAAGATTCAAATGACTAATAATCCAAACATATGAAATGATCGTTATGCCCTTAACTAAAAACAAAAAAAATGACAGCAAATAACGGTGTTGACCAACGGAAAATGGGTCAAGGGACGTAATTGGCCTCAAAAACTTGAAAAAGGGACTCACGGCGACGAAAATCCCAAGTTTCGAGCCCCAACGATGATTTTTGGCAAGTTTAGAGACCAACGGTGTATTTTTATCTAAATTTTTAATAGGAACTTTTCGTCCAACCCAATATTATTATATGTCCGTTTACTTATATTTTTAACTAATTATAGGGCCCATGCACGGGGTTTTGACATGATCATATATTATTTTGATATCACACACGAGTTTCATATATGTGTACATAAAATTTAAAGAGGAAAAATAGAACGACTTATCGTGAATCATTGAATTATAACCCCGTGTAAATGTTGTTATTATTAACCTTATATAAGAATATGTTAGAATTTAAAATAGTGACGTATTGAATATAATAAGTCGTTGTTATATATACAATTTTGTGTATGTTAGTGCAAATATTACGATATTTAATCTATACAGTCTCGTTTGTTTTGTTGATGACAGACATGTAACTTGTAATACATAACGTAAAATGTATAAGTTACTTGTAATTGTCTCAACATACTTTCAACACCTCTCGACGACTCAAGTCCTTGTATGCTACAACACAGGTTCGTACATGTTTGTTATGTTGCGTTATGATCAAACCCCTAACAAACCATTAAACATGTTTAGTTAAATAGTTTATATAAAACTAAAGCCATTTTTATAAAACACTTAAGTAATCTTGGTTACTTACATTTTATAATATACATAAACAAAAGTAAATGTGTTGGGTAAAAACCATGATCCATAACCCATACCCATGACCTATGATCCATAACCCATGACTCATTGCATGACATCATGCATGAAATCATGTTGGGTAAAACCTATGACCCATGACCCAAAGTACATGACCCATGACCCAAAGTCCATAACCCATTGTCTAGATACATTGTGTCTTGTTGGGTACCCATGACCCAAAGTCCATGACCCATGGTTCATTACCTATAACCCATAACCCGATATGTAACCCAAAACCCGGATTTGTTGCCCAGTACCACGGTTCCGCCGGCTCCCTTTGGGTTACGCAGGCGGATCCCTCTCAGAAGGGATCCTTGGGGCAGAAACATGTTTTGGTCTTTTTGCCTATAAATAGCAAACCACTTTTCACCATGTTTACACACCTTTTCACATACTTTCTCTCCATAACTTCTAACATATTTAGATAAATAGGAAACATGTAAAACACCCTCATCTCATATGATCATAATGCTTCTAACTTTCATTTGTTGTAAGCATACTCCCGATGTGATTCTCTAAAGCAAGCCTAGAGATCTTACATCCTTACCTACTAAAGTTATCCTCCATCACAAGCATACAAGTACATGAAGATCTTCTACAACAAGCTTGGGAAACTTTTCATCTTCATTCATGGAAGACAAACTACATCATGTTTTGTGTTCTTGATGTTTGGTTTAGGATTTCATATCCATTAGACACATTGTCTTGGATATTTTCTTGTATCATCTTCTTGTATCTATAACTAGATTAGATGGTTTATGTGTTTGTGCCATAAAATACAAAGTTTGTTATGTTGGGCCACAAAACATAACGGGTGTCATAGATGTGTCATGTTGATCGGGTAATGGTTCCTCCTTTGTAATGGAACCCGGTATCTAGCCTTGTACAAGATAAAGTGTAGGCGACGTAGTGATAAGGTTTGGTTCCACCTTGTGTGAAGGACCCGATATCTAGCCTTGTACCGGATAAAGTGTAGGCGACTGATAACATCAAATAGTCCTGAATATTAAGTGTCAATTTCCCCCGATAATGCTCGTATTTTATATCATTTATATGGATTTACGCTTGTTTTCCTTTATATTTCACTTTCAGGTAAATTATGAGCATTAGAGCTAAAGAGACGCGGATTTGGAGAGTTTATTGAAGATTTATCATAGTATGCTCACTTTGAAGAAGTTACGGCGTAACTCCTCTCTCACATTACGCCGTAACTAAGGCGTGGCTCAGAAAACCAACTCAACAGAAGATTACGGGGTAACTCTCCCAAAGATTACGACGTAACCAACTAGGTCAAATGAGGTTCCGCGCCGCTGCAAGCTACGCCGTAACTATTGCATCATTTACGGCGTAACTCTTATAATTAGTTACGGCGTAACCAGATCTGGTCTATAAGTACCCTACGATTTCCAGCATTTCAAAGCATTCCATTTCACACACAACACAAAGTGAACGTGAGTAGAAGTCGAAGGCAGATCTAGAGGAGCATACGGAGCTACCTCCAAGGGAGAAATCACTCCCCTACGATAAGCATTAGCTTTTTATCTTTTCTTTACTTTCAATTCATGCATTTCGTAATGTTAAACATTGAATCGATTGTTATAGTTAATATGAGCGGCTAAGCACCTCTAGGTGCTGGCATAGTTATGATTCCTTAATTGTTTTGTTTGCGTTTACATTACTTCCGTATAATTATTTATAAGTGTATGCATGCATAGTTTGTTGGTAGCTACCCTTGCTTCGGTAGTTTTGAATGGCGGTAGAGGCTAGTTACTTAAGAGATATGACCAACTGACCCTAAGTGAGTAGACTGAGACGGGAAGGGTAAGATATGACCAACTGACGACCCTTTCTACTTGTGCGATTTGACCAACTGATCACCTACCGTTTGGATGAACTTAAGAAGTAGGGGGTGAGTGTTTAAGATGCTAGCGCCCAGGCACTCACTATTATGAATCTAGCATGTAGCGGTACTTAATGACTTGGCTTAGGGGACTAAGAACAACTGGACTTATGATGGGACACCTGATTTCTCCAGTGGGACCCTTTGCTAATAGGTTAGGACGAACTGACCAAATGCTGTCCTAGTGACTTTGACCTCACCTGATGTAATTGGAAGTAATTAGACATAAACATAACTAGTTATGATGAATAACTAGGTTAGCGCCCCTCTCCTCTATTGATCACATCCATCGCCTTTATTTGCTTTAGTAGTTAATTATATCAAAATCATATTAAAATATGTGACACCTAGACTTAGTTTAAATCCGCACACATAGCTCTTGGGACGACCTCGGTTTTACCGAATACTACATTACACACAAACGGGTACACTGCCCGTTAGTGCATTAGGGTAGACCATAGGTATAACGAGTAATTATAAATATTAAAACCTGGTCAGTAAAACCTGCATCAACGACGTAGTGATAAGGTTTGGTTCCACCTTGTGTGAAGGACCCGATATCTAGCCTTGTACCGGATAAAGTGCAGGCGACGTAGTAATAAGGTTTGGTTCCACCTTGTGTGAAGGACTCGGTATTTAGCTTTGTACCGGATAAAGTGTAAGCAATGTTGTTTAAGGTTTTCTCCGCCGAGAATGGAGTTTGTTGATCTAGTGAAGTGACCCTCGAGTCTGGTACTCGGGGAGTGGAGTAGGGCGGAGAGGAGCTTCGTGACCGAACCACTATAAATCCCCGTGTTGGTTTGTGTATCCTTTTACTTATCGCTTTACTTTTATTCTTGCTTTATATTGTTGATTATCTGTGTGATTGATGTTTATGTTTGTGATGTATACTTGGTCTTTCATATAGTCATAAACTATATTTAACACTTTACATATTATGATACGCTTGATCAAGAAAAAGCAACCGGACTAATAATGGTGAAACTTTATTTATAATGAACCATTAATCTTGCGGAATCTTATGTGATATTAAGGGGTTGGCCTTACATGCCGTAATGCGTTAAATGCATCCTCGCATCGAGATTAACAAATGCAATGGTTTCCACTATATTTTATACAAAAGTTTTAAGTTTGAAACGGAAACGTATTCAACACCCCTTTACATTTTCCACAGTGTATTAATTCACGGGTGAGGATTCTCTCAAGTAGTTTACTACTTGATTAATCAAGTTGTATAATCAAATGCCTAGATTAAAAGATACCAACTTCTTTGATTTAATTTAGGCCTTTGATTTTGATCTAACGGTTGATAAGCATTTAACTTGATCAATCAAGTAGTAAACTACTTCAGAGAATCCTCACCCTTAATTCACACATGATAACCCATGTTGTATTTTGATAGTTAATTATTAATTTATTTTCATTTTTGAAATGGGGTTTTTTTTATTATATAAAAAATTAACCAACACGTCTAAGGCGTGTTTAGCGGGTCAATAAAAAATATGAAGTATTTTTAACCATTAAGACAACAAATAACTTCCCCGAAAGTTATATAAAGTTTAAAATATTTGATATAACTCCAACTTTAACATATATAATAAAGATTTAAATATTAAAAAATCATATTAAACTCATATTTTTATTATTATATTTATGTGTTAGTATTAAGAAATCACATTTGTTGCATGAACATCAATTTATTAATTTTATTTACTTTCAAAATAATATTATAATATTATAAAAATTAGTACTTTGTATTTATGACATGAAACTTAATATTTAGAAATATAATAATATAAAATATAGATAAGGAAAAGGATTTAGTGAGAAAATAAAGTATAATGAGAAAAGTGAGAAATATTTGTCGTAACACATTACGAATAAGAAGAAAAAATTTAAGAGGTCATGCATCTATTTTTTAAAAATATATCTGAAATGTGACATTATGATTTCATCTCGCCCTTCTTATTTTAATGACTTGTATAAATAATCTTAGATCAAATGGTGTAGCAGAGGCTGATGCCATTTTCGACGTGTAAAGCCAAACAGCGCCGTCGTCAGGCGCCACCCCACCCCTCCCCACCCCACCTCCGCGACGCCATTTGTTACGTGAAAAAACTGGCGCAACGATAATTTTTTATTATTTTTTTAAAATGTATTAAAAGTGAGTTAGCGTGTGTTTTGTGTGTCAGGGATGTGTTTTTGTGTGTGTGCAACGTGAAATAAAAAAGGAGCTAACTTTTTTTTTTAGTGTGTGTAGTGGGAAGTATGTTTGTATTTATGATGTGTGTATTTTTTGTTTTTATTTTTTAATAATTTATTTGTAGTGTTGTTTATTTATATTTTTTTTATGTAATTTGAATATTTTTATTTTAATAAATAAAAAAAATTAATTTGTTTAAGAAAATGAAAAAATAAAATGATAAGTCTCAAAAATTATACACAACTTAAACCACTACTGAAAGAATATCTATACTACATAAAATGGAAAAACAGTCAAAGTGGAAAAGTGAAAAAGTGAAAAATGAAATGGTCAAATGAGAGAGAAAGACATATGTAAAGGCATATTTAAGCTCAAAAACATACAAATACAATCTCTCATCAACCACCTCCCATCACAAAACTGACCACTACAACTCTATCAATATATTAATACGCAGCAACCTTATAATCTATATTTTAATATATAAATGTAAAATATGAAATACTAATATAAAGGTAAAGTGATAAAACGGCTTAAGTCATCGCAACTTACCCTTTTAAAAGACACTATATTTAACAAAATCAACAATCACAACAAAATTCTAATTAATAGCAACAATCTTATAAACAATATATTACTTTCACCATTTAATACTAAATATGACTGTATGCACAAATTTGTTTAAGCTTTAATTTACATTGCTGATTAGCTTTTACTAAATTTTAAGTTTAATTTTTATTTGTAAATATACTAACTAAATAAAACTAAAAATATATTTTGACAGACCGGATGCATTTAAAAAAATTCGATATATTTTTTTAAAATTTTACACTATATCAGAAAATCCATGAAAGTCTCAAAACTTCACAGAAACCCCAATTCCATCCCTAACAATGAGATGACAAAACGACGTAAAGCCGCTCTTAAAGACACCAAATTTAACAAAATCAACAATCACAACAAAATTTCCATTAATAGCAACAAATCTTACAAACAATATGTTACTTTCACCATTCAATACCAAAAGCCTAAATCAAACATTTCATTGAAAAACGCATATCCCAATCTGCACCCACCAAATAATCCTACGTGGCACACATGCACCCTCATCTAAACCATCTACCTAATTGAGCCCCCAATCCAACGGCCAGAAACCCATTTTTTCAATAACCCCCTACATCACTCCCCACCATAACTACCATACACCCCCACTCATTCTTAAACTACTTATATCATCACAATCTACCCCCAAAATCTTCTCAATTAAACCCTAATCCCCAAATTCATCAAAAAAAATGTCAAAATTAGCAATCAAATCAAAGGGCTTTTTTGTGATTCCTTTTTAGTTGTCATCGGATTGTGTCAATTGCTTATTTGCTGATTTAATTGAAATTTTATAAAATTAGGGTTTTTTTTTCCTTTGGATTTTGGATTTTAAATTTTGGTTTTGCATTGGATTGAATAATGGAGTCTTCAGCGGTTGCTCGTTACATCCCTCAGAAATCACAGTAAATTTATTTATAATTCTTGATTTTATTGTTTATTAGTGTGTGTGTGAATTATGGTGTATTAGTGTGTGTAAAGATTGTATTTTTTATTTGTTTTAAGGTAAAGGGTGTTATGTATCTCATAAATGAAAGTAAAAAAGTTTGATTCTTGAATTATGTGTATGTAAATTATGGTGTTTTAGTGTGTGAAACTGTAAAGATTATATTTTTATTGATTATTGATGAATATTTAGGTAAAGGGTGTGCAAAAAAATTGTATTTTGGTGATTCTTGATATATTTTTCTTTGTATGTGAGTTATATGGTGTATTAGTGTGTCTAAAGCCTAAAGATTGCATTTTTAGTTGTTTTTAGGTAAAGGGTGTTCAAAAAAATTGATTTTATTGATTCTTGATATATGTATTTTTGTTATATGTATGTATATGTGTGTGTGTGTGTGAATTATGGTGTATTAGTGTGTGAAGACTAAAGATTGTGTTTTTAGGTAAAGGGTGAAAATGAAATTAAAACATTTTATTTTTATTGATTTGTGTATGTATGTGTGTAATTATGGGTATTAGTGTGTGTAAAGTATGTGTTTTGATTTGTTTTTACTTTTTAGGAAAAGGGTGTTTCCTGGAACTAGTAGTAGTGCAATGGAACCAGAGGTGATTGATGTTTCTGATTTTCCGGTGGTGTCGGGTGATCGGAAGCCGAAATCGGTGTCAAGATCGAGGGATAAGGGTAAACAAAAGGAGGTATATTTTTAATTTCTATTTTGTTTTGGTTTCTTGATTTTTTTTAATGATTATTGATAAGTGGGTTGGGTTGGGTTGGGTTGGGTTGATCATACATTTTTGGTTGGTTGAATTGCCTGCATATTTGATGTACAATTTGATATAAATTGTTTTAGAAAATAAGCTTGTCAATTACATTAGGAATGGTAGTTGGGGCAAACTTATTACTTTTATTTAGTACGGAACCTAATTTTTAGTTGTTGGGAAAAATTGTTGAGGTGTTGTAGTATGTTTTATATTGACTTGATAGTTATTTTCTTTTCTGAGAATAAATGGTAATGGCGGTATACCGGAATAAATGCATCGTCTCTATACGCAGAGCACTGACATGAAAAATGATCATGGTGGTATATAAGCATGATCTTTATTGACATACTATTGACATGTTATTTAGAATTTGGCTATAATGTTATGATAAATTACAAACGATGTTACATTAATAAAATGCACGAAATGTTTGACTTCATCAAGATGGACTAAGTTAGCTCTCTGAACATAAGTTTATCGGTAAATTTGCACAAAGAATTGGTTGTCAAGTTTTTAGAATGAACAGGCTGTGGGGTTGTGATAGATAGACTGATGATAATGATTAGTAAAATATAGTTATAGACGGTATAAGCTCAAATATCAAGAATGAGACTTGACTATAACAAATGAGGATCTAATTCATTATTGTTTGGTTAAAAAAATGTGGTTATATTAATCGCTCAAAATTTCAGGTTCCATTTCATGAAATAATTGATGTTGACATGGATGAAGACCGCAATGATGTAGTGTTTATTGAGGGGAAGGTTGGGTCTAACAAAAAGATGAAGGGTGCCATGGGCCTTTCATCGGGTTCTGGCAGTTCAGCACAATTTGATTCAAAGAAGGTCACATGTTTTCTTGATTATTTTTCTTATCTTGTTTTGAGGTGATCAATATGCTTAATTAACTTTAATTATTCTCTATTCCAGGACGTGGCGCCTGGTCATTTTCCCAAGGGCTTTACCCCAGGATCAAATAACTTTTTTGATTTAGATGATTATGTTTTTGATGATGATTATTTCAATTTGCAAGCCCATTTTGATAGTATGGATCTTCCAACTGGAATTGAAGCTCCTATCTCTTGGTTACCTGATTTAGTAGACATAAAAAAGAATTTCCAAAGTGCGTCTACCTATTTGAATGCAATGGAGCAAAGTAATGGTGAAGAAGTTCCAGCACAAAACATGCCCTCTAGTTATACAGGTTTTGGTAGCGGTTATTATTTTACTAACAATTTTAATACCCAAGTTGGTAGTAGCACTTCAAGTTTTCCCGCGGTACCAATGGACTCGGTTAATCCACTAGGAGTAGATACACCAACTTCGAAATTGCAGAAGGAATATTTGAAGAACTATTTAGACCTAAATGATGCTTATCTAAGTGTTGATATGTTGTCTGATTCTGATGATTTAGAGCAAAAGAAAGTTCCAAGCCCAAAAAGTTCACGAAAAGTTAGAAATTCATCTAGCAAGGTAAAACTTAGTAATGACGATGTTTCGAAAAAGTTCGAAGGTTTTAAGAAGTTTGATACTGTCGTGGACCATTCAGATCATTCTTATTCAAAACAGAACCTAGCAATGAAGCAGGCAAGCTATTGTGTTTGTGTTTTTTTTTTCAATTTACATATGTCGTTACCATTCATATTTTTATGTTTATTTTTCAATTTTCATCATTTAACACACGTAAAATGTCACTTGTTCCAGCCACCAAAGAATTGGGCTAAAAGAATACAGGAAGAGTGGAAGATTCTTGAAAAAGACTTGCCTGGTATGTCTCGCATATTGACCCCTTTATAAATTTATTAGAAGGAGAGTAAAGTAAATTCCACGATCGTCCGTATGGTTTGGTGAAAATCACGGAACTTTTCATGTTTTCTATGCTATTACATAAGTGTTCCCTAATTACTTTTGGTCCTTCGCTCGTCCCCTTATAGCAATTACATACTTGAGGGTCCCAAAGTCAAAGGAAACATTGCAGTTAGGGAACACTTATGAAATACCGTGATCTGACGTGTATTATATTTTTTTACCAAGCTTAGTCAATAGATATTCCCTTTGTTTGGTTACAGACACAATATTTGTTAGAGTTTATGAATCGAGGATGGATCTTTTGAGAGCTGTAATAATTGGAGCCGAGGGTACACCGTATCATGATGGTCTCTTCGTTTTTGATGTGTGTTTTCCAAGCGCCTATCCGCATACCCCACCGGTAAGTCATTCTCTTCATTAGTTCATTATTTTCACTTCATTCCAATGCATTTACCGTCTAACTTAATGTGGGTCTTTTTAATAGCTTGTGAAGTATCACTCTGGTGGTCTTCGAATCAATCCTAATCTATATAACTGTGGTAAAGTTTGCTTGAGTCTTCTGAACACATGGGGTGGTGGTGAAAAGGAGAGGTGGATCCCAGGCACTTCGACTATGCTTCAAGTTCTTGTCTCCATACAGGGTCTGATTTTGAACACTAATCCATACTTCAACGAACCCGGATATGCATCCTCAAGTGGCACCGCACAAGGAAAAAAGTTTGCCTTAGACTATAACGAGAATACCCTTATTTTATCACTCAAAACAATGGTGTATACCATGAGGAAACAACCTAAGGTAACAGATTCCTTTATTCTATGCCATTAAAGATTCAGTTTTTGATTTTTTATCATGCTTGATATCGTTGGATATTTGCAGCATTTTGAGGACTTGGTGGTTGGCCATTTTCGCCATCGTGTACGTGATATCTTAATGGCGTGTAAAGCGTATACTGAGGGTGTGCAAGTCGGGAGTCTTGTGAGAGGAGGTGTGCAAGATGTGGATGAAGGTGAGAAGAGCTGCTCGTACACGTTCAAGACCAATGTGGTGTCATACATCAAGGTTCTTATAGATGCGTTTAAAAGTATTGGTGCAAAAGAAGCTGAAGAATTCCTTTTTTTGAGTGAAAAGAAAATCCCTCCTCCTGCAAATCAACCTGCAGCAACAGCAGCAAGGACAAGGAGTGCGATTCATAAAACTGCTCAATCTTATCATGGTCATCATGGTTTTAGTCCATCCCTTCCTTATATACCTAAACAACCTCCTGTTATTATAAAATCCAAACCTTCTAATGCTTATAATCCGTACAATCCTAATCCTCCTGGTACTTATTATCCTAAACCTCCTGGTACTCATCCTAAACCTACCACTACTTATATTCCCAAACCTCCTGGTGGTTATGATTCTAAACCTCCTGCTATGTATAATCCCAAACCTTCTGTCAGCTATGATATTAAACCTTACGATTCTAAACCTTCTGGTAGTTATGATTCAAAACCTCCCGGTAGTTATTTCTAAACCTCTTGCTCCGAATCCCTTTGGCAAAGATGTGAATGTTATCGGATTTTGTTAGATGGGAATATTTATCATTTTGGATGAATGAGCATCTCTTCTTTTTCATGTTTGGACCCCAGGGTACTTATATGATTATATGCTATGTATATAGGGGTTGGATTTTTGACTAACTTTTTTTCTTTTATTTTCTAATGTTAAAAGTTGATTTGCTCCCTTAGATCCCCCTTATGAAAAATATATGTAACTTTTGGTATAAATTTTCTGGTGGCAAAAAAAAAGGTTATGTTTTGTTTTGCTTTGTGACACAAGTCATAAATTGATACTTATTATTATTTTTCTTTTGTGTGTTCGTTGGTAACTTTGGATATGAGGCATAGTTTTTGAAATTTGGACACTGAAAGAGATTGTGATTCACGTATAACTTGATTTGATGTTTTATTCAGCTGGTACTCGTGTGGAACAGCCTTTTAATATAGAGAGAGGTAAATCCTGTTACCAAAACTACTTATCTTCTTACTCATAGAATTTTGACAAGTGTCAGAATTGACGATTTGGATGTAGAGAGAGAATGAGTTGAAAAAATATATACGTAGTATATATTATTGTTGTGTAGAAGGATATTGTAGGAGGCTTTAGCAATGCTCTTTAATATACGCTTTAGATGGTTAGTTGGTAGGACTTTGTGGTATCTTGATCTGCTGCTACTACTACTAGGTAGTAGATGTTAGGAGGGCAAGACTTGTAACCATAGTTGTGAACTTGTGATGGCTGAAGGTTGCGAGCGTGGCTTATGATAGTGAGGTGGTGTAGATGCAACTTTTCAAACAGAGATGTCCATGTGAGATTTAAACTCGATTCTTGGCGAATTGATGTTCATGTTGTGATAATGGTATAGTTTATTCTGTGTCCCCTTGATTTATTAGCAGGAATGGATATTGCATGATGACAGTGATTTTATTTTATAGATTTTACTTCATCTCACCATCGCATTAAACCAAAAAATCAGAAGCCTGCACGTCTTCCACCATTTTTTTTTCAACGGCAATTTTTTCATACCTTACACCACTTATTTCATATATATCTCACGGATGTCTCCAGCGAGGCTTGGACCCACAATTCTAGGTTGGTAGGCAACTCACATACCGCTAGACTAAAGGGTGGTTATTAGATTGTTATGTCGATAAAGAATGCAAAGAATCAGAAGCCTGCAATGAAGGTAATTCCATAATGAGAAAATTGCACGTCGAAATTATGACCAGCATAATGCAAAGAGGTGTTTATGTCTTCAGCACTAAACTGAAGTTTTAACTGCATCGGTAAGTCATTGGATATGTGGTGTCTCATGGAATATCGTATGGTAGATGTGTTGGTGTGTAGGTCCCAGAACAGGATAAGATAATCAATGTTAGCAGAAACAAGTAACAATTATTGACAAATACAACTTTAGGTGGTTCTAGGATATCACTTGGAATCGTGTGATCACTTTCCAAAGTAAAAATTGATATAATCACGTTCTGTTACACGAATATCTATTTGGGATAAGACCAAATGTAGTTATGGAATTAGGCACAATTCAATAACCCTTGTGCTTATAAGTGTTAATAGTTTTTGTTTATTTTTTCTCTTCATGCATAATCGATCTCCTATTTATAGGATAATACTCTTAGCTAGTCAAATATGTATATGAGTATTAATCGGCCCATTAATAGCCTCATAATTATCCCCATTATAGCCGTTAGTTGTTACATGACCAATTAAACGTGGTCATTAAGTAATAGCGCCATTTAGCGATAACTTTAACACTAGTACTTTAACACTAGCGTACTTTCATACCATTAGCGGTACTTTCACACTAGCGGTACTTTCATAGCACTAGCGATGGATACACTACTTAGTGGAATCCACAGAAAGCTTACGGATGAAAATACAAGCTTCGAAAACCACAAGCTGTGATACTTTTACAGCAATTACTTTCCACAAACAATACTTTCTACTAGCACTACCAATACAAACCACTACAAGAGTCGGGGTGTTCATGGATCTTATGGGTGTACACTCCAGTACCTCTAACCCATTACAAGGTGTGAACTAATCTCACAAGTGTACTAAATTTTCCAACAATCCTCCCCAAATTTAGTTCACTTCCTTTGCATGAAAAATAAACATCAAGCAAAACATGTGCATAAACGAAAATGTCCCGAGGATTGAATTTCCATCTTAGTAAATTACACGTTCAAATATTCGAGAATCGAGGTGTTCTAAGAATTGAACCCTTCACCCATTTGAATACTCGACGATAAAATACACACAAGTTTTCAAACACTTAAAAGCTCCCGACACTATACAAGCCATGTGTCCATATCCAAATTCATAAATGTTGTAAAAGCTAAAAGTCCAAAGCTTCGGCAAAACTTCAACATTTACATAGGTGGTTCCTCTTTATTCATGCTCTCCCAGCACTTTTTCAAAGAAAATTAACCATTAAGAAGTAAAGACTTCATCCTCCTTTTAGCAGGTTCTGAGCACAACCTTGGGATGTATATAAAACATGTGCTCCAGTCCACTGAATGTTCAACTTTCCACATTGAACTCAACTCCCAAGTTTCCTTAGGAGGGAGTTGGGTGTCCTAGCATTCAATGACTAAGTTGGACTTAAACCCATCCCTTTAGCAGACTTTATAACCAAGTCTCTAGCTAGACCCTGGCGTCAAGTGATCAGCTAAGTTACTCAATGAGATCTACACAAACTCTATAGATACCACCCCATTCATGATAAGCTCACGAATCATGCTATGTCCGACACCTAAGTGTCTAGACTTACCATTGTACATCTGGCTATAAGCCTTAGCCAATGTAGCCGCACTATCACATCGGATAGAAATAGGTGCTATAGGTTTAGGCCACAATGGAATCTCAAGAAGCAAGTTTTTTCAACCATTCACTTCTTTACCGTGCATTTGCTAGAGCCACAAATTCAGATTCCATTGTTGAACTGGTGATACAAGTTTGCTTCTTGGATGCCCAAGAAATTGCACCTCCACCAAGTAGGAATACCCGACCACTGGTAGGAATTGTCTTCGTCATGTTCTTGATCCAACTTGCATCGGTGTAACCTTCAACATGATGGGTAACCGATATATGAGACTATAATCCATAGTTCTCTTCAAATACTTGTACCCTTTGAACGCTTGCCGTGATGAGCACTAGGATTACTAGTATACCTGCTCAATTTTCCCACTGCAAAACCAATATCGGGCCTTGTACAAGTCATGGCATACATCAGCACCAATTACCCTAGAATACTCAAGTTGAGATACAAACCTTGCCATGATTAGGCATCACCTTCTCACAAGTATCCATAGGTGTACTCACTGGAGTACAATCAAAGTAATTGAATTTCCTCGATCAGCATGCCTTCTCAATATAATGAGACCTGAGATAGAAATTCTTTTACTTTCATGTTTAATCCTTATACCAAGGATAACATCAGCCTCCCCATGTCTTTCATGGAGAACCTTGATGAAAAAAATTCCTTTGTCGAGTCAACTGATTTTGGTCAGCTAAGTTGAAGATCAACATGTCATCAACATATAGACAAATGATTACTCCTTTACGGATTCATCAAATTTGCTATATACACATTTGTCAGTCTGGTTAAGAACATAACCACTAGACAAAACCACTTCATCAAATTTTTGATGCCATTGTTAGGTGCTGCTTAAGTCCATAAAGAGACTTAATCAGTTTTCACACCTTGTTTTCATTGCCGGGCATGATGAAGCCCTGAGGTTGGTTCATATAAACCTCTTCTTCCAATTCACCATTCAAGAAAGCAGTCTTCACATCCATCGATGAATAACCAGATTGTGAATAGATGCCATAGCAATCGCCAGATCTTATGGTAATCTACGACACGAGCCTGAGGGCATAAGTATCAAAATAGTCTATCCTCTGAATTTTGTTTAAAGCCCTCGAATAACTAGTCTAGCCTTGAACTTTTCAATAGTTCCATCTACCTTCATTTTCTTCTTGAAAATCCATTTGCAACCCAAAGGTTTGCAACCAAGAGGTAGATCAACCAACACCCAAAATGTTGTTGTTGCATGATGGAATCCATCTCATCATTGATTGCTTCTTTCCAGAAAGCAATATCCTGGGACTTCATTGCTTTTTCAAATGTCTTGAGATCATCCTCAACAATGAAGCAATAGGAGTATTGGTCTGAGACCTCATCCTTGTTCCTTCAACTAAGTATAGTTGAAACTCAGGTCCAAATGACTTTGGAGTCGACCTTTTGCTCTTCATGAGCCTGAGTTAATGTTCAGTTGTTGAACCACAACCTCATCGGGGACCACTGATGGTTCATCATCGAGGACCTCTCTGATACACAAGTGTCATGAGTTCCATTAGGAATCCTCGACTTGGTCTAGGGACTGATGAGAATCTATTCTCATCAAAGTTTGCATCCCTTGATTCAATTATTGAGTTAGCTGAAACATATTCATTAGGTTCAATAACATAAAACCTAAAAGCCTTGGAATGCTTCGGATATCCAACAAAGATGCAATCAATGCCTCTTTTACCCAAAGTTTCAACTTTGAATTGGGGAGTCTTACAACAGACCCTACAACCCCAAACCTTGAGATAGTTCAGGTTGGGTTTCCTTTAGTCGAGTTCATAAGGGGTAACCTTGTTCCTTTTGTTGGGAACCCTATTTAATAAATAGCAAGCTGTTAACATAGCTTCACCCAGAACCCTTGACTCAGTCCTGAATAGGACAACATGGAATTAACCATCTCCTTCAGACACCATTTCCTTTCGAAATACCATTTTGCTTTCGAGGAGTATAAGAGCTGATTGTTTCATGGATTATATGGACTGAAAATCTGAGTATCCATGTACTCACCCTCCTATCAGTCCTTAATCTTTTGATCAAAGATCCAAGTTGTAATTCAACTTCAGTTTTAAACACTTTGAATTTATCTAATGCTTCATCCTTGGTATGTAACAAATAGACATAACAAAATCTAGAAGCATCATCAATAAACGTCACAAAGTACTTCTTATTCCCCAAAGAAGGAGTGGAATGCAAATCACACAGTCACCTGTGTATTAACTCCAAGAGCTTAGTCTCACGACGAACACCACGAAGGGTTTCTTGGTTATCTTGGACAACATGCAAGTTTTACACTTTTCAGTGTCCATGTCAAAAGCGGATCAACCCATCCCTTAGACATATCTTGCATTCTTTATAGTGTACATGGCCCAAGTCTTGCATGCCATAGGGTAGAGTCGATTAGGTTAGTGGTGATCACAAAAGCTGAAATAACATTATCAGTGGCAATATTAAGCCTGAACATTTGATTACATAAATAACCAAAACCAATAAAAACACCATGTTTAGAAAGCACAAATTTATCAAACTCAATAACTTGTTTATATCCATGATTATTCAAAACACTACTTGAAACCAAGTTTTTCTTTATATCAAGAACATGAATAACATTAAACAAAGTTACAATCTTTCAACTAAACCTAAGATCTACACAACCACGACCATGCACCAAGGCATTCACTCATTTCCCATGTGAAGAATAGAACCATCATTCGGTGACTCATAAGTCTTGAACCAGCTTCTATCTTTGCACACATGAACCATTGCACCGAGTCAACTCACCAATACCCGCGCAACATCATCATCACGCACATAATGAGATTCAGATACATATGTAACATAATAAATCTGAAAAAGACTTATTAACCATATTTCGACCTTTCGGTGAGTTGGAAGAACCACCACTCCCTGAACCATTAGTGCTTGATCCATTGGCTTTACCACCAACTTTAACACCCTTTGGTACCCTTTTAATGTGATCATCTTGCCACATTTCCAACAAGTAGGTGTTTTGCCTTCTTGTTAGGATCTGTATTTGTGTTATCATGATATTTGCGTTTGCCTTTGTTGTCATTGTACCTCGGTGGAGTTGTTTATGATCCGCCATATTGACAACAGATGGTCCAATAGCATTGCTACTCTTTGGCTTGTCATTTTCCACCTTGCTTAGAGATTCCTCAATCGCGAGATGTACGCCCACTGACTCAACCAGAGTTAACTCCTCTTTCTTATGTTTCAAGGTATGCTTGAAATCTTTCCAAGAAGGAGGGAGTTTGTCAATGACACAAGAGACTTTAATGGCCTCATCCATGTTCATATTGTGTTGTGTAAACCTTCCAAGTATTCCAAGAAGGTCATTGTATTGTTCCATAATCGGTCTTGAATCAGTCATTTTGTAATTTGTGATATTACTAACAAGGAACTTCTTACTTGATGCATCTCACCATATATTTGGCATCCAAGGAATCCCACAGTTCTTTGGAAGATTCAAAGTTCGATAAATATCAACAGAGAATCAGACATACCATTGAGAATAAGACCTCTGCATATGTAGTCATCTTTCTCCCATTTGCTCCTCTCTATCGCTCCCACAGTAGTATCATCCCCATCATCGTGAATAGGTGTAGTTAGTACATACACCACACTCATGCTTGGAAAGCAAAAAGTGCATCTTCTTCGCCACCTCCTAAGTCCACCCCTTCAAACTTATCAAGCTTGGCAAAGTTTGAAGCCATGTGTTTCATTCATGTGCGGCAGCCATTGATTATCACAAAATAGTTTACTTTGATTGTTGGTGTGTAGGTCGAGCGGGGTAAGATAATCAATGTCGTGAGAAACAAGTAACAATTAGTGAGAAACAAATACCACTAGGTGGTTATCGGATATCACTTGGAATCGTGTGATCACTTTCCAAAGTAAATTATTCGACCCTAATGCTCGTTACACGAATATCTACTTGGGATAAGACCAAATGTAGTTATAGAATTAGACACAATTCAATAACCCTTGCGCTTATAAGTGTTAATAGTTTTCTGTTTATTTATTTTTTTCTTCATGCATAATCAGATCTCCTATTTATAGGATAATACTCTTAGCTAGTCAAATGGAATTATAAGTATTAATCGGCCCATTAATAGCCTCATAATTATCCCATTATAGCCAGCAGTTGGTTACATGACCAATTAAACGTAAGTCATTAGCAGCTAGAATGCCATTTAGCAAGACTTTAACACTAATGACTTTAACACTAGCAAGATTTTCATACCATTACAAGAGATTTTCCAATAATTAAAGAGTCTTTGTTAGCACTAGCAAGGATACACTACTTCAAGGAATCATTGTAAGTGAAAACATATTTCAAAGGGAAACACTGCTATCAAAACCACAAGCGTATTTCCACAGCAAGCATTTCCACAAGCAATACTTCACTAAAGACTACCAATACAAACCACTACAAGATCAGAGTTGTTCATGGACCTTACAAGGCACCAGACCTCCTAACCCATTACAAGGTGTGAACTAATCCCACAAGTGTACTAAATTTTCCAACAAGATGGTGTGAGGATTTGCTTTTTTCTAAGCGCTTATTAGCTTATCCATTTTTTGAACTCAATAAACACTATAGTTTTCATTTGGGAAACAAATTGTGCTTATTATCTGAAATGCACACTTTTTTATAGACACCATAGATGATATATATTGTACGAGAATCGATCCTCAGGCCTTCTATTTTAATAAAAGTGTTACTCTAGTTTACTCTTTATCTCAGTTTTAAGTTTTCTTAAATTAAAACTTTATTACTTTGTTCTATGCAAAAATTCAAAAAGAAAACACATAAATTAATTTTAGTTTAAATTTTGTCAATCTTTTTAAAATTATTTATCTTCAAATAAAAAAAAATAGTTATTTAAACATCTTTTTTAATCACTTTATTAATAAAGTTTTAATCTTTATTAGTTTTTACTTTTAGGCTAAAATTGGTGCATTTAGTTTTTAAAATCAAAATTTTAGCTTTTTTAATAATAACGTTGCAATCTTTCCTCACCAAATTACCTCAAAATCAAATAAAGTTAAGATTAAGGGTTATAAAAGAGATATTAAAGATAATTATTGGGTATTGAGCGCTTGAATGAGTTATTTAGTTTAGTTGTTCTGTTATCATCTATTCCTTTTGATCCAAACGCTGTTCTCAATTCCTTTCGTAATTACCTCTTTATTAATAATGTTTGCCATGATTAGTTTTATATATATTGCCATATTTAGTGTTATGAGTATGTTAGAGTAGTCTTTTTAGTACTTGCTTAGAAATTTTGGTGGTTTGCTGATGTGAATATTTAAAAGTGGTTAGAGAAGTTTTTAGTGAGTATTTTAGGTTAAGCTTTTGACTTGAGACCGAATTAAATGTCGAAAACATGCAATCCCAGACACGGAAATAAACATTAATCTTACACCACTTATTATCCACCTTCTAAAGGATAGTGTCCTCTGATAACAGAGTTTAATTTATTCGAAGAACTTGTAAAAGGTTCTTCTCTGGCATCTTGTAAGACCGGCTTTTTCCTTTTATTGAGTTATGCCATTTTACTGGATCGTTTATCACTGTAACTCTAAGGGGGCGTTTGGTTCGTCGGAATTCATTTTAATTCGTTGTAATTGCAATCTGAATTACATTCCAATCGTGTTTGGTTGGCAAGGTGAAAGATATTGTAATTCAGATTACATTACAGTGACTGTTTAGTCTGCATTGTAAGTGTAATTCAGTCACTACAATTACATCAAGTGATGAAATCCATATTACATAAGAAATTGGTTGAATTACGTTTTAATTCAGAATTTGTATACTTTAAAACATTATTATTATTATTATTATTATTATTATTATTATTATTATTATTATTATTATTATTTTTAAAAAAAATAAAAATAAACATCACTTTCATTAGAAAAACAAACCAAATGGATTCAAGAAATTAGGGAAATTTCGAAACAATCGGGCTCCCACACCTTTAAGCAAATAGCAAAACTAATCCTCGAAGATATGAAGCTCGCGCTTCAATTCTTGAGTTATAGAGAACTTCGGATCCGCTAAGTAAGGTCAATAACACGCGTCGGTATCAAGTTTCTAAGGAGGAAAATGAGAAAGGGTGAACCCATATCCAAATAATGTCATGTACATTGGCTTTCCGTATTTGATGCGCGAACTACGCTTTTGCGGCATCAATGACACCTGCACGCAACCACAAAAATCCATCATACCAGTTTGTGTAAGGGGGGACGACCCCGTCAAAACATTATTATTATTATTATTATTATTATTATTATTATTATTATTATTATTATTATTGAATTAAATTACGTTGCGAGTCAACCAACGACATTAACAGATTTCAACAATTACAATTACAACACATTACAATTACAACACTTTGCAATTTTTTTAATTACAATTACATCAAAATACAATTACTTTCAAAAATTACAATTCATTTAAAAACATTCTGTAAACCAAATACCCCTATTTTGAACTTCGGATTGCAAATATGTAAGTGTCCTGCGGGACTGAGATGAGGGACACACCCTCATCCTTTGTACTTCAATATTTTTTGGTTACCCAAAAAAACTTCGGATTGCAAATCACTCCCTGATCGATGTGAAATGACCAAATTACCTTTGTCTTCTTTCTTTTGAGAACAAATAATCAGATAATAAGCTTATTCAAAATAGATTATGCGTTTGATAATAAGCTTTACAAAACGTATTCTGAAACATAGTGTTTGGATCTGATTATGCGGTTTGATATCGCAATAATCAAATAATTAGTTTTTTGAGTGTTTGACAAATCAGATTATTTTATGACATAATACATAAAATTACAAAAATAGACATTCTTAGAATATAACCTTTTTTTTCCTTCTAAAATTACCAAAAATAGACATTATTATTTGAAATTTGCTAGACCCACATAAAAGTATCTATAAAAACAATCCACTCGCTAAGGTGTCAGCGGGTGATTGATTTTTTGTGGGATCCACATCTCAAAAACCAATCAACCGCTGACACCTCATCGAGTGGATTGTTTTTGTAGATGCTTTTATGTGGATGTATCATTGCTCTTATTATTTATACTATTTATAAAACATGAATTTCCAATTTGAATCTTGAAATTTTGAAAAATTTAAATTAATGTAATTTGTCTAAATTACCTTTATGTACCTCTTAAACTTGGTAACTTTTTAAAAATTTGTCAATTTAAATTATGTATTTTGTTGATCAATTTTAGAATTGATAACTTTTCAAAAATAAACACTATATTAATTTTAACAAATACATGCTTTATACATAAAAAAACACGCTTTGCAATAACTAAAATTACGATTTTGTAATTATAATTATTTACCGCTATACACCGTCACTTTGCGCAAGTGTTAGTATAATAATTTAGTATTCACAATAAAGTAATACTCCTTCCGTTCCAAATTTTATGTCCATTTTGACTTTTTCAATCAAACTTTGACCTTAAATATATTTTTTTGTGTTATATAATACTTGATGTAAAATATATAAATGAAATTGGGTTTTAAATGTATTTTCATTGATATAACTTTCATCAAGCATTATATAATACAAAAAAATATATTTAAGGTCAAAGTTTGATTGAAAAAGTTAAAATGGACATAAAATTTGGGACGAAGATAGTAATAAATAATAAAATTTTAAATTTACCAAATTATCTTGAAGGAATATAACGGGTCCCAAATATTACAAGTTGACGTTTGACTAGCTTATTTACCAAATTATCTTGAAGGAATATAACGGGTCCCAAAAATTAAATTTGATTTTTTGTGTAGTCACCCAGAGGATTTATATCAAGTTTTGGAGCACGCTACTACGTGGTAAGAAACTTTTTAGCTAGCTTTCTTCTGAACGCATTCCTTCTCCTACCCATTAAAGTTGTTAAAATTTCTTGAAAAAACGATCATTCCACTAAATGGCACAACCGCCCAACTATATATGTTAAGGAGCACCTTAAATACACCCACTACCGCTAAGCCAAAAGATGTTTGGTCTACAATTTTTTTACTTTATCTCATAAAAAAGATTAATAGTTGGTTTCTATCGAATTAACCTCAATACTATGCATCAAGAGAGCCTTGAGGAAGATAAAGTGAAACATAAGACAACTCTTAAACTACTCAAGCGTATATGTGAAGAAGTTATTGAAAGAAATAGTACTCTTGAGAATGCACACAATTTCTACAAGGCAACCATTCTGGCAACAATAAAAGATAACCCTCACGTGATACAAGAGGTGTTGGCATATTTCCCACAATCAATTTGGTCCACCATGGGTGGCTATGGCATCATCCAAATGGCAATAATAAGCCGCAGTGTAAATGTTTACAACTTGTTGGTACATCAGATGCGTATTAACATGTCTTTACACAAGGTATTGAAAGACGGAGACCAAAACAATTTGTTACACTTGGCAGCCAAATTACCACAAATACACAAACTTAATGAGGTTTCAGGTGCCGCTCTGCAAATGCAAAGGGAGATGCAGTGGTATAAGGTAAAATTGTTATATATTCTCAATATTAATGCATAAGTATTCATGAAGTTTACACCTCAGCTATTTTAGTCACAACCCTTATGTTACAACACTAACATGGTTTAAGTTACTTCTTGAATCACAGGAAGTGGAGAAATTAGTTCAACCCATGTTCCGGGAAGCAGTCAACGATAACAATGAGACGCCAATGATGGTGTTCAGAAAAGAACACAAGGAGTTAAGAAGAGAAGGGGAAGAGTGGATAAAAAAGACCGCAGACTCATACACGATAACAACCGCACTCATCATTACAATAGTTTTTGCAGCGGCCATTACTGTGCCTGGTGGAACTGATGGTGACACCGGAAAAGCGATATATGAAACAAAAACTAGCTTTATTATATTCGCCATCTCAGACGCGATTTCATTATTCACATCAACTACTTCCTTGTTGTTGTTTCTATCCGTTCTCACAGCTCGTTATCAAGAGGAGGATTTTCTTTTCAAGTTACCAAATAGATTATTTATTTGGACTTCTGATGCTGTACTTATCCGTGATATCCATGATGGTTGCCTTTAGTGCAACACTATATATTATGTTTGGACAAGGAAAGGGATGGATCTTGATTCCAATAGCTGCATTAGCATGTCTGCCAGTTGCCTCTTTCACGGCATTACAGTTTCATTTATTTGTTGAGCTCATCTCTTCAACATATGGTCGTGGAATCTTCGGTAAACAAAATTACAAGAGGTAAAATAATTCATATAGTCGTATCACCTTACGGCAAGTTAAACGTGTGTGACCTTCAAATTCTGTGTGTATTTCTATGGTATCAAACTCCTTATGTGAAATTTTATGTATTGTTTGTTTTGTCTCTCCATCTTGGAGACCCCTGTAAGTTTAGTTCTTTGGACTTCTAAATTTGGATTGTCTTGCAATGCATTGTCTTCTCTAAAAACTCCTCATGTGAATCAAGATTACTATATTTGCTTTCTGATAAGGATAATATCTCTCTTGTTAAACACTAGTATTATTCATCATTTTGCATTCCAAAGTGATTTAACTCCTCAATCATTGCCTTAATGCAAACCAAAAAAAGGAAAAAATAGGATTATCACTTCATACAATTCGTATTGTTGTTGGTACAAAATCATTTCAAGAATCTGAACAACTCAGATATTGAAAGGGATGATTTTGCTGGTTAGTAAAGTGCCATCGGCTTAGAGCATAATAGACAACAATTGAGGGGCGCTTGGTTCAAATAGAGGAATAGAAATGAGAAAGTAAAAGGAATGCTAAGGAATGTAATGAGTATTGCATTACTCCTGATTTCCGTAACCTCCAATTTGTAAGGTAATGTTCCATTAACTTGTTTTGGGTAATGGTCCATTGCGTAATAGTATACCAAGCATAAGTAATGATTATCTTTCTCATTCCCCACCCTCTAATACATCCAACCAAGCATGCCCTGAAGTTTGAAATGTCTACGAGTTGTGATGCGAAGAAATTTCTTGGTAGATGGGGGATCATTTACAAAGTGATAAAAGTTTAAAAAGTCTAAAAAATAATCTCATCCGTTGGATGATAATAAGATCTTATTATTGTAAAATATTATGGGCTTATGGGCTTATGTCTATTCATCCTAATCTTGATTAACAAGTTAGGGTTTTCTATGCCTTATAAATACCTCCTATTGTAACATTATGAAGATATCTAATAATAAGAATTTTCTTCCTCTTTCATTCTTGTGTTCTTGTTTATTACATTTACAACACGTTATCAGCACGAAAGCTTGAAAGAAAAAGATAACGGCAACCATGAGAAAGAAATTGATTTGACGTCGCTAAAATTCACGATATGATTCATGTTTTCATAGTAACAACCTATACGTAGGGTAAGTCTCAAAGCAAAACTTACTTATATATTAGTATTAGTATTATAATATGTTGGTGACACAAGAACCAGTTGACGTCAATGATTAATTACATCGATTATCTATTCGGTTTTATCTATACTGTTCTTACAATAGTTTTTCAAATATGATAGTAACTTTTTAGAATGGCATAATATATATTAGATATATAAAAGAACTTGATCTAGTATGTTTATATGCTTATTGAGTGGTCCCATTATCCTTAATCAGATCACAATTAAAAAATAAAAGAACTTGAACTCATGTATGAAAAATAAAAGTGTGGCAAATATATTACACACTATCTTCACAAAAATTAGAATCGATGTTAATAGATTGTGGATATACATTAATCTTTGTGTGAATGCAAAATAAGAGCTTCTAAAGTTGTGTATTTGCAAAATTAGCAATAAAAAGAAACGAGAAATTGTAGATCTCTTTTAAAATTAGCAGTTGATCTACGAATATTAGTAGATCTTTAATGTTTCTTATAGAAGCGACCTACAACTTGTAGATCTTTTTTAAATATAATTAATGATAAATTGTTAACTGAAATATGAGATAGGAAACGTAATCTCTAATTATTTTTTGTGATATTATATCATTGATTATAAAGATTGTCATTTTTTCAAATGTTGAACTTTAATTGGGTTTTTATTTTTCTTGTTAATCTTTCAAAACTTTATTATAATTTTCAAGAACAGTAAATGTTCTATTGTTATTACATTGAAAAAAAAAATCAAAGTAACCATTGATATCATCAATAATGGTGGTGATTTTTTATATTTTTATCAAAAAGATATTATGATCTCTTTAAGTGGATTAAAAAAAAATACCATAACCTCATGTTATGATGAAAAAAAAAAAAAAAAATAGAATTTTATGTTTTAATTTGATTCGATCAATAGAATCAATGGCATAGCCATCATGTCATGGTTAAAAAAAAATTATTAGAACCTCAAGTTCTAATATGATTCTTTCATGAATCAATATCATAACCTCATGTTTTGATTATATTTATTCATAATAAAACCTCAAGTTTTATTACAATGAATAAATTAAAACTACAATAATCTCAAGTTATTGTATATCTTTTAATGAACCTCAAGTTCATTTATTATTCTCTCAAGAGAATCACAATATCATAACATCACGTTATGTTTAGAGAAAAAAAAAAGAAGAGTATGAACCTCAAGTTCTACTATGATAAACATAATAAAAATGCAGTAACCTCAAGTTATTCTTTTTAATGTTGAATCATGATTCTCATGAAAGAGTCAAAATATCATAACTTTGTGTTCTTATATTCAATTAAAAAAAGAAGATAAGAACTAAGGTTCTATCATGATTCTATCAAATACATAACCTCAAGTTATGATTAGAATGTTCTATGATAATTCTCTCAAGAGAATCAAATAACATAATCTCATTATGCTAAAGAAAGAAGCTAGAACATTATTCAATCAATTGAATTAATAACATAACTTCATGTTATGTTAAAGAAGAAAGAAAAATAGAACCTCAAGTTCTACAATGATCTCTTCAAGAGAGTCAAAAGATATCATAACCTCATGTTATGATTATTATAGAACCTCAAGTTCTATTATGATTATGGAATGAACATACAATAAACTCAAGTTATTCTTAAAATGTTCAATTATGATTCCCGCAAGTGAATCACAATATCATAACTTCAAGTTATGATTATGATGTTTAATAGCCTTGTGTTTAAAAAAAAAAAACATCAAGTTATTGTTATGACTGAATTTTTTTTTCTTCATCTTTATTTACATGATTTTTGACGTAACTATATTGATTTATTCATTTATATGTCTGTGAAATAAGATGAAAATTGTATGGCATTGATTAAAAATCAAGTTTTCCAATTTTGAAACATATTTTAGTCAAACTCTCAACTTATTTACAATTGCGTACAAGTCAAACTCTTAACTTGTATTTATATATTGTTGTGTTAACTTTGTAATTATTACATGTTATATTTTGGCTATCACTAAATTGTTTTTTATTAGATTAACTTAATCGCAATATTTATACTATTCCAACGATTTTCTATTCGTTGTGATACAATGATGTTTATCACAAAAATCGTGATCATTGATGTGGTCGATGTAACAATCGTTGTGTTGTTTTAAAAAAAAAGTATTATTGGCAACCTCAAGTTGCAAGATAAAATATGAAAAATGTAGCATAATGTGAGTATTACACATTGTAATGCAACATTAATGGCTCCTCAAGAGTTGCTAGACATAAATACATGCTACTGCAAGTTATCTTGGAGGATATATCACAAATAGAAACAAGGCATCTTTACAAGAGCCTACCAAAGCAATAATATTCCTCCGTCATCTTCTTTGTGATGACCTAAAAAAAAGGATACTTAATGGTGAAAGACCCGTTAAAATTATGGCAAAATCTAAAAGAAAGATTTGACCATCATAAGCAAGATATTCTTGCAAATGCGAGCATATTTTTCGCTTTATTAAGTAGTACATCTGAATGATGAAAAGAAAAAATTCAATGATGAGATGGTTAATGCCTCGAATATACTCATATATCGAGAACGATGCTTTGATATAAAAGAAATGGGCATGTTTGAACAAACACTATAAACCTGTTTACTAAGTTTACTCCATATTGTCGTGTTAAAAGAAACTGGTTGGCAACCTCAAGTTGCAACATAAAGATCTCCATTATTTCAAGTGAATGAGATAAAATGATCAATATGAGATCCTTATTCTCTCATGTGAATGTGATAATGTAACAATAAATGGTTAAAGATCATTTATCATGGTAAATGCTATGGTCGAGGAAGTATGACAATGACAAACCACTAATAGTAGCGAAAATACAATAACAAAGGAGCAAACAAAAAAAAATGCTATTTATGCAAAAATGCAATGTGATGTATATGAAATACAGGTGTGTCAAAGATATTGCACACTATATTCATAGATTTAAAAATCTATGCTAGCGCATTTTGCTCCACAAAAGAAATATAAAATTGTCATGAGAAACGAAGTTAAGTATTAAAGATACATTATATTCTTTTATATCTTCCTCGACATGCAAAGATTAGTAAAAGCTAATCACTGCCATAAACTTAAGTTTATGAGCAATAATAATGATAATATTTTTGGTATGACCAGTTACACCATCCTGAGTCATTAATGATGCGAAAGCTATAGAAGAATAAAATTCTTCAATCTAATGTTATTATCTCTCAAAGAAAGTTGATTATTATTCTATCAACTAGAATGGGGATTAAATTCCTCAATTATAATGAAAGAAAACAAATGGATATATGTAAGCATACAAATCCATGGTATGAACCATTTAGAGTTTAAAATCGATGCATCGTCTAAATGGTCATTAAATCGCAACCTCAAGTTTGCATGATTAAGAGCTCAATGCGAGCCTAACATTCAGGAGTGAGTATTTCATCATGAAAATACGATGAATTACTTATAAATTATCAAATGAAACTGAGAGAAAAAAACTTGTGTTGTTGTATGGGGCCATATTATAATATGCACAACAACAAAATTAGCATCATGCCAATATGTTATTATAAATCCTCCTTTTTATAATTGGTTTTGGTTATAAACCAAACATATCCCATTTTTGTTTTTTTTTGTGCAAATTACTCCACCTAAATGCACATATATGGGATATAGAAGATGGATAATTCCTTCAGGAGGAGAGAAGTAGCTGCAAATTCAGAATGAATTATCATATTCTGTTGATCCTCGAAAGATTTTTTTTTTTTATGAATTGATTATTCAATGGATAATCTAATAGCCATAAATAAACATTGGCCGAAAATAATATTTCAGCTACTCATGCTCTATTTAGAAGTTGTCCCTCAAAGACACTATTTTATTATGACATGCCTCAAGCATGGTAGACAAATCGATTCCAAATAAATTCCTCGATGAAAAATATAGAGCATGAAAACAAGATGGTTGTTCGAGGTATAAAAGACCCCATGATAGTCTCATAAAGAGACGCTAGACATTAAGGTTCAAAAGAACCTCAAATAGCTAATGAGATCTCACTAATTCTATGATGTCTAAAATCATATGGAATTGAAACAGAAACGACGTCGATAAATTTATTTACATACAATATAGCGCTTGCTATTACGCATAATGAGGATCATAAATCAATTGTTATTCGAAAGTGCGCTCAATGAAATGTTTGGCCAACATGAAAAAATGCAATCTCGTGAAAATACGAGAAGTATTGGGACATGAAGTCCATACACATGAATGTGTAAAATCTATATAAATCGGTTTTTTGTGCTAAACCGAAATAAGAGCTCTAAAGTTATGTGTTTTAATACTTGAATTGTGAAATAAATAAATTCACAAAACAATATTGAGACAAATTATCTCAAGGTGGATGTAAATATCTTATTGATATTTTATGAGATAAGTATCTATTTTTCCTTAAAATTGGGTTTATTAGAGCTCTCATATTTTATAAAGGATATGTAATGTCTCAAACATTGCTTACAACTTCAACTTCTAAATACGATTAATAAAGTTCTCAATAACTTTATTTGATAAAGTTGAATGAATCCGTATATGGATCAAAATGATTTTGGGCGCATATTATATAAATTGCTTTTGCACATGTCTCAAAGAAATAATTAGTCCTCAAGTACCATACAATAAGTACAATTGAGGTTTGGATACCAATTTTGTAATTAATATGCATCACGAGATTGTATTTTTCTCTTTTAATATTTGTACATGCACTGTATACTTTCCAACCAATTGATTTGATATTGGGTTGGAAGCTACACATATATTTTGTCATTTTTGCAGGACTTATTCGTAACATCATCAATTTGATAGATTTCATTGTAAAGTTGTTGCCAACAAAAGTATACGAGCAACTCGTTTAGAAATTAGCATGCGATGCTTGAAATATATACATTAAATTGAGGAGGAGGAGCATTATACGCATTGCACTCTTTTCCTTCATCAAGTTTTTTTTTATCCCATTGGGTTTTTCTTGATAAGGTTTTTGATGAGGCAGTCTATGAAGTATAATGAACGATGAATATCCAAGGAGGAGTATTGTAAAATATTATGGGCTTATGGGCTTATGTCTATTCATCCTAATCTTGATTAACAAGTTAGGGTTTTCTATGCCTTATAAATACCTCCTATTGTAACATTATGAAGATATCTAATAATAAGAATTCTCTTCCTCTTTCATTCTTGTGTTCTTGTTCATTACATTTACAACAATGGTATACTCGTCATTCCACTTCTTTATTTCCTCTTTTTATTTCTCATCAAATCCCTAATCACAAATCCAAAAATAAAAGACGATTAAACCACCATTGCACCACCATTCCACGGTCACCAGCACCGTCAAAATCACAACCACCGTAAATAATTTCTGACCCGATTAAACCATCGTCACTGCCACCATCTCATCAGTTACATCAGGTAATCTAATCTCGTATCATTTCATCACCAATCAATCAATAATTGTTTTTGACAATGATGATATTAATTGTTTATTATACTTGTATTTCATATTGTTTAATTTCATTAAAAATTGTTACTCGATACTTAATTGAATACTAAGTAGATAAACTGTTTAATTTTAAAAAGAAAAGTAATTTTGGAAGTGGATAAAGTTTATTTCGTAATGTGTATGAGACCGTGGAGAGCGATGAAATGGTGATTGGTGTTTGGGTTGGTTTTTATGATTCGGCGTTTTGAATGAGAGAAGATGAGTATTTTTTTTTCTTTTACCTTTTTAGTATTGTTGTATAGAAAGTTTATATGAGACAAAAGAAAAAAAAATAAACACATAATTTTCAATTAGTGACATGTAAGCATACACATGTTTACTAATATTACTTAGAGATAAGTCTTATGAAAGTCATACCTCTATTGCAATTTTAGTGTCCTTTTGAAGAGATTTATCAATGGACAACTCCGGGTTCCTCGAGATCTACTAGGTAATAGGTTTGGACAACTTTTTTGGAAAGCTATCTTATTACCGAAGAATCTTGATGGTCTGCTTATTTTGGGATCTACTAAACAAAATGACAAGTAAGATTAGTGCATTTTGTAAAACAAAATAAGATGTAAGATAAAATGAGTGTTAACATCTAATCAACATCCAATGATATAAAAAAATTCTTGAAACATAGTTTATGTTTTAAGAAATTTCCTTCTTTGTAGTTTTCAAAACATACGCGGATCGTATCAAAAAATTTAAGTACAATACACTCTAAGAAACTTGGTAACAAAGCTCTAATGCCAATTGTGGAAAACTAGAAGGGGGGGGGGGGGTTGAATAGTTTTGCCGATAAAAACTTCGTTTTAAAGTAGTAGATCGACTTATGTCAATCCATTTAGATCGTGTGTTGGATATTGATAGATGGACATATATATATATATATAAGTAATGCAAAAATATAAAGAGTAAAGGAACACAAAACCACAACACGAGTATTTATAGTGGTTCGGCTACAAGGACACCTTCCTCGCCCTACTCCACTCCCCGAGTATCCAACTAGAGAGTTTCTAAGCACTACACAATACAAGCTCCTTAATATGGCGGAGAAGCCTTCACAATAGCTGGCAATCTAGACCCGTTTGGGTCTAGATGTGTTAGGAATTGGAAATTCCATGTTAAAGTGTCGGTCACCCCAATTATAGTCTAGCATATGTTAGCTCGTAGATTTGTAGTTATTTACGTTGTTTAGTAGTTTATTAGTTATTTAGTAGCGTAGATTAGTTTAGTGTTTCACCGTGGAGGAAGGACGGGTCTTTACCCACTGTATGCCTGATCCACAGGCCGATAGGAGGTCGTGTATTTTGTAACTATAAATACCCCTTCCATCCATGGAAAGGGTGGTGCTTCTCATAATCTAACCTTACAACTTTTGTGAACCAAGTCTCTAGCAAGAACACCTATCTCTCTACTTTCTCTCTCTAAAATGGCTATCATGTATTTTGATCATCCAAGACCACCTGAATCATCAACACAATAAATATATCGATCCTACAAATGGTATCAGAGCCAGGTTATTGTGTTATCTTTGATTTGTGTGGTCCGTACCATGATTGTTGCTTGTGGTTTTTGGTTTACGAGTGTTAACTGGTTTTTCTTGTAGTTTCTTGGTCAGAAAAATTTATGTTTCATGATACTTTGGTACAACAGTTTTTAACAATATTTTGCATATTTTGGTCAAAAAGTCACATGGTCGAAATCTGTCTTTTCTCGGTATTGTGTCCAAACTGTGGTAACGTTGAAAATGTATCTATGAGTAATATGGTTTGAGAAAGTATTGTCTTTTCACTGTAAGTTATTGTCTCATGGTCTATTTTTCTTGGTCAATATTATGCATCTGACATATCTGCTTATTTTAACTGTGGTCATATTCATGGGTCAAAACATGCAATCCTTTGTCACTTTTTCTGGGTAACGATGAACGTAAAACATAAAAAACGCCGGAAAAAGTCTTATGTTCTAGCTAGCGACTTGTATGTATAAGTTAGCGATTTAAGATGATAGCGACTAGTCTTTACTAGTTAGCAACTTGTGTTTGAAAAACTGAAGTTAGCGACTTGTGACTGTCAAAAGTAGCGACTTGTTTTGATAAAAGATTAGCGACCTGACGCAAAACTTTGGTTAGCGAATTGACACTGACCTAGCGACTTATGTCAACAAATTATCTAGCGACTTGCTTTGAAAACTGCTAGCGACTTACTCTTAAAAACGGTAGCGACTTATATTTATTTGTTAGCGTGTTGTGCTTTGAAAGGTAGTGACTTGTGACAAAGGATTAGTTAGCAACTTGTATCATAAGCTTAGCGACTTGGTGACAAAAATGAAGAAGAAGAGTGACTGAACCATGACCACGACCACTAAAAGACTTAAACCATATACCAAACGACTCGTGAGACCTTAGTACCATTACCATCATCAGTCCACGGATTCAACTTAAATCAACCGACTCCAATCCTCCACAATCAAATCCCAATCTATACTAACTCATACTCCATCTCATACCACACATATTTAAGACTCAAAGATCTATACGAAATAAGAAAATTTTTGGAAAGATCTCAGAGGTGTCTCATGTGTATTCGAAGCTAAATCAAGACCAACATGGGTCTATCACACAAAACCACAACATCACATATCCGTTCCTATTGAAAATCAAATGCGGAAAACACAAAAAGTCATGGTCTCAGATTCGTTTTCTCGTGCTTTACAAAGTATCTTTATACCTCAAAAGCCTTGCACATGAGAAGAACATTTATCATCATTGACCATAGTGATAATATACGAATTAAAAGAAAATGAATGTAACAATTATGTTAAATCATCTTTCTTGGTTCGTTTAAGTATATATATCATGAAGGAACAATGTTTAAACCTACCTTGAAGCCGTGACCACATCTCGTGCCATCCCTGTGGTACTAATGAAGGACTCTTAACCATCTCTGTGGCCTATCCGTTCCACCTTATAGCCAACCCTGTGGCGAGGTGTTAACATGAATGATCTCAAGATGCTCATGGTTTGGTATTATTATTAATAAAGGGAAGATTTTGTTGAGGTGCGTTTTGATTAATAATAGGAGATGGTGGCAGATAATATAGTGAATATCTAGGGTTTGGTTGGTTTTGGTTAAGAATGTGTTGCTGCTGAAGAATGGGGCGTAGAATAAATGTGAGTGAGTATGTGAGACTAAATACCCGAATGTTTAGGGCTTCTCTGGATCAGTTATGGTGAGAACTTCATGGGCCTCGTTGGTTTATTATTGGATCACATGGGCCTCGTATGATGCCATCAGATGGGCAGCGTTATTTTTGGTGGACGTATTTCGTTTGGGCTTCTCGTTTGTGCTCGAGATCAATACATTTCACATTAACTTAAATGATACTTTTCACATATTATTCAATGAGAAGACTCAACTTTTGGAGATTATGTGCTTAATTTTACAAGTATACACGTTTAAGGACATTATGTGCTTAGAATTGAATTGATTTTCACATTGGCCTGAATGGATCTAATGTTAATTTGATATGTGAAATTTGTTCAAATGGGCCGACATTTATGATTATACTTGGATGATGGACTGATGGGCTTCTCAATATTGGTTCATACACATGAGATTTGGACTTTATGAGTTGTGATTATGAGATTTAATGATGAGATTTGTTGTGGTATGAAGTTTGATACTTTGGTTTATATTATTTCACGATGGATACTATTTCACGGCATGAATTGGTTATTGAACAAAGTTGACTACGGGGTTGTTGGACGGTATTTCTTATTTGAATTTGCAATGAAAATTTTCGGGCGTGTTTACTTATTTCGTCTTCTTTTTTTCTACCATTCCGCGAAGATGACTTGTTTGGGCTTTTATAGAGGGTGATAAAGACTTGGCTATTTAGTTAAGGTTGTGATTCTTTCTCGCTTAATCCACAACGTAACTATCACTTCGGTGTCTCACGCAGTTGAGGATACGTCAAGAGGTTTTGTACATTGGGTACACCGTTTCTTTTTCACAAGGATTAGTACAAGTTTAAGTAACAAATCTGGGGAACTTCACTTCTTGTTCAAGTTTGGTATATCGGGTTTACTTCACCATTTGGTCACAGCAATTGCCAACAGAATTTGAGAATGATGTGTTTACCAAAGTATTTATTGGATGGTTGATAATATTGATGATGTTGGATAATGAACCGTTGATGAACCGCTGCATGTTCCCCTAAAACAGATATTCACTGAAACCAATGTGTCATAACACATTTAAGCTGACATTGTTTACGGTTTTGTCTTGATTTTGTAAAATCCCGCGAAAGAAACTATTTCTCGGTTTAAACCATAGAATTGTAAAATCCCGTAATGATGGATTCATCCTGGAGAAAGGAAAGTGTATTTCGGGATCTCTTTTGATGCTGATGCTACGGTTTCTGCTTCGAAGAAGGGATAAAAGGGCGTACTTCATGAATTGGGTGATTGTTTGGATATTCGTCATGGCAGTTTGGTTATTCTTGGTTTTACGGGGTTATGTGCCTTTAACCATGGTCGGGATGAAACCATTATCAGAGTTCACTTAAAACGTTAAAGGAGGCTAGAGTTGAGCTTTTAACCAGAAGATGTGACAACGGGGTGAATTCACTATTATTTATTTGAGGTTGAAGTGAAATATCACGGGCGAGTGTACTTAGTATCTAAAGGTATCGGGGATGGATGGATGAAGATTCTTCAAGATCCTTGTTCAAGCTTATTATTAAAAACGAAGACTTGGAAATCTAGTTATTGTTGGGTGACTTTTACCTTTTCTTTTACCACTTGGGGGAATTGGGCTCTTATCACCTCAAAATAACTATCACTTTAAGGAGTTACGTTGTAGTGCTCAGTGTCACATTCAATTGTGGATTTTCAAGAGGTGATGTACATCTTATACTTGATGGTTGATTGGTTGAAGAGTATAGAGTACCTAGAGATTCAAAGGGGCATGAATTCTCGACACCGCTCTTTGTTACATATGTGCAAGTTTAAGTCACGAGTTTGGGTTATTCTACTTCAGGGTCAAATTCATGATATTGGGTTTTCTCCATCAAGCTGTCACGACAAAGAGCCTAGAGAATGATAATGGGGATGATTACATGTTTTGCTAAGAGAGCTGAAAAGAGAGATTATGACGTATGAACACTACAGTTCATGCATCGTACTCCAAAGAAAAGAAAAGTGTACGTGTCAGTGCGCTTTATCTTCTGAAGAAGAGAAATCTTCTCAAATATGACCATTCTCATCAACATGCTTCATGCTTTTTCCATGTGCTTTCAATTATCAAGTGAACCGGGCTACAGTTGATTGTTTTCTGATTCCACTTGCTCAACTATAATGACGATGGCGACATCATGTGCTAAATTTTGCGGGGGAGAAGTGTGAATAGACTACATTTGGATGATTTCACTTATTTAATCAAGAATGGCATCTCCGTATGCAATTCTTGAGGGGGAGAAGAAGTGTGAATTTTTTGCATGGTTGATTGATATTTGAGAATAAATGGTCAAACGGCTCGAAACTCATATAAGAACCGATCTTCTTCTTATCGGATCATCTTCACATAGAGTTGTTCTTCTAAGAGCCGTTGGTTGACATCTTCACTCAGATTGATGAGTTTATTGACAAAGTGCTTCCGGTTAATGCTTCACGTGCACATTAACATGATGATTCCGAACAACCTTCTGTTCTTGTTTGATGTGATTGTTTGCTTGGTGTTACCATTTCGTGTGTTCGCTGCGGGCTGATTGTTGATTTCCTTGATGAACATCTTTCTCTTGTTTGATTGGGAGGGATCTTAATTAAGGGGATTTGCAAGATGTAAGTTGATTGGGATGCTTTTGGTGATGTTCTTGTTTTTGGTGAGTTGAAGATGTTAACTATCTATTCCCCAACTGGACAATCTTGAAGAAATTCGAGTCTACAGTCTGTTCTACACTTTCTGCTGCGTGTTAGAAGACTAAAGACGAGTTGCATTTAACGATCTAAAGACTTCTTCTTAATTCAAGCATTCATCATAAAGATTGTCGGTTCAAGGGAGAGCACTAATTGGGGGAGGGTGAAAAGTCAGATTTAATCCCCAATTAGACTTGCTCACATTATTCAACATGTTGATTCTCACAAAGACTTCAAGCGATCTTCTCAACAGATTTCAAGTATTTTGGCTTATAATGTTTTTGCGATTCGAAGTGTCAAAACCGCAGGGGAAAGGAGACACGCATCTAAACGCGAGTAAACTTGATGAACTTAATACTTCTAAGTAATTGAAGATATCCCGGGAAGACAAATGTTATTACCGCAGAGAAACTCAAGGTTTGACTCATGGCGAGTAAACTTGATGAACTTAATTCTTCTAAGTGATTGAAGACATCCCGGGAAAACAAATGTCATGACCGCAGAGAAACTCAAGGTTTTACTCATCAAGGCTTTTAGTGTTATTATTCCAACGACGTGGGGGAAGAGATGGAAGAGAAAGTTTCTGAAGATAAAAGAGGTACACAAGTACGACATATTCAGGGGAGATTAATGTATAACATGAGGGAGGTGTTATCTGTTATTCTCTCGTTGGGAATGTGTGTACTTCGGATTCTTGAGCTTCATACACATTCATCAGGGACGAAAGATGTGAACATAGGGAGGTGTTCTTCATTACCCTCATGATGTGTATTCGGGAGAGTTCTTGGATATTGGTGTACTTCAGGTTCTTGAGCTTCATATACGTTCATCAGGGAAGAAAAATGTGAACATGGGAAGGTGTTCTTCATTCCCTCATGAAGTGTATTCGGGAGAGTTCTTGAGCATTATACTAAGAGACTGACTGCATCAACTCAACTACTTGGGAGAATTGTTCTCTTGACACCTTTTGGAATGGACGCTGAGACTTCAGTGGAAAAGGAATTTGAGAAGAGTTATTTAAGCGTGGGATGAAACGTTGCTGTTCTTATGGATGATATAACCTCGAACGAAGAATCACGGTGATTATTCTTAAAAGGAGCAGCAAGATCAATGATAATGGTGTGCTTCTTTGTGCACCTGGCTAATGGAAGCTTGAAAGAAAGCTTTGAATCTGCTCAGCTAAAGGATTTTCGGTTTGGGGGGAAGCTGCCAAAGTCTCACTTTCAGATGGTTCAATTTCTTTCTTCGATTCAAGAGCCCTGGAAGCTTTGGTGGTGAATGTTTAAGAGTTGATGACTTCTATCTTCTACGACGTGCTGCTCGATATCCTTATCTTGGTACTCCTATCATCATCTTCTTTAACTATATCATCTATTCTATCTTTGTAAATATTTATCAGAAAACCAAATACAAAAATATAAAACCAACAAAAAGAAAATAGAAAAATATAAAACCTTCTAAAACCCATAAAAATAAAAAATAAAATATATATATATATATATATATTGTTTTCTCATGACATGTCTTCTGGTATCGATAACATCTGCGGTCTGAGAAATGTCATTCAATAATGGCACGGGACCATAGATGAAGTTCGAGCAGGAGGTGTAAATATTCTTTTCTATACATGTCTCAAAATTATGGCTTGCAGTTACTTCAGACTGTGACCCGAGCTTAAACTATGGCTTGCTATTATTTCTGATAGCAACCCGTTTTTCAAGGAAGGAAAGTGTTGCGCTAAACAAATTTTCAAAAATATCGTGCGCTTATCCTAAATCAAAATGAGGAAAGTATGTCGAAGGACTACTGTTCCTACACAAATGTTTTTCCGTCTAAAATTCTTCAGGAAAATATTTGTTTTGACAAAATGGTGAAAAATGAGTTGCTTATAAATCAATCAGTTTCAGAGTTTTTAGTTATAATTGAAAACTCAATCAATGACTTCAGCGCTTTTAATCTTTTCAGAAAATAAGTCATTGATTGAGGGGGAGAATGTTTTCAAATCTATATCATCTAACGGACTTTCTTAATTATCCTACGTGCTTAATTAAAAATGATATTTGCCTGTGTCGAAGGACTAGGAATTTAGGATATGATTGTTAGGATTAGATGATTAGAGTTTGATATACACATAATTCCCATACCTTATATGAACTGATTGTTATGTTGGATTGACTTTTATTAGTCGATTTTTGTTTGGGTGATGTCGACCACCATATATCTGTATGTGTGTTCACTAACGTATGCCGGTATATTGGTATATAAGAATGTTCCCGATCCGGATCCCACAATTGAAGATGATTGGATGCCGAAAGGAAAGGGTAACTATATCTTGGGTTGACAAATGAAGAAACGGAGCTTAACTTGACTTCAATGGAGAGTTGGCATAAATGCAACGTAAGATGTCTCACTGCATCAGCAGATGGTTTTCTTCATCAGCAAATGAAGAAACGGAGCTTAATTGGCCCTCAGTTGGCATAAAAAAAATGCAACGCAAGAAGTCTCACTGCATCAGCAGACGATTTTTCTTCCAAGCCCTACAGCAACAACATAAGCTTCTCAACCACCTAACGTATCTTTGTGCAGGAAAAGTAGTGAATGATACCATTTTCCAAAATATTTGATAAAATTGTTTCGAAAATGGAAAATATTGTTTTTGAAAATTAATTGGACTAAATATTGTAAATCACCGGACTTCATTTTATCAAAACTTAAGTCACTTAATCATCGACTACGGTCATTGATTGAGGGGGAGAGTGATTTTATCTAAAATATTTTCAAACGATATTTCATCAAAAAGTCCGGTTTGTACGAAATAATGTGGTGATCTAAGGATTTAATGTTATGTCATTGATTTGCTCGTTTTCGTACACAAGATATTTTCCGAAGAAATACAAAGGTATGTATTTCCCGGGTCGTTTTCCCAACGAGGGATGAATGGAGTTAACAACTCACGTCGCGTGATTCGGGATTCGAATGGGTAATAAGGATTTTGATGATTTCTAAACTACGGTGCAGGGAATAATAAAAGAAAGAAATTATAACAACTAAATCTATGATGCAATGGAGGTAATGCAACTAATTATGCAAGATTAAACTAAAACGCAATTAAACGTAATTAATGAAACGTGAATTAATTGCAACTACTCTAATTTTAAACCGTAAAAATGAACTATTATTTTTCTACAGCTAAAATGATATTTGAAAACTATTTGAAATTTAAAACTAATTTTTTTGGATTTTTCTTGATTTATTTTGAATTAAAAACTAATTTAAGACATTTAAAATAGAGCTAAAATACTAAAAATTAGGAAAACAAGCAAGAAAATTACAAAACTATTTTTCAAAAATCAAATTTAACTAAAACGATTTTTCAAAACTGGAATCACATTTTTTTGACTTTTTCTCTATTTATTATGAATTTAAAACTATTTAAAACTAATTAAATTGCTAGAAAATACTAATTAAGCTAAGAAAATTCTGGAAAAATACTTTTTATCACTTTTTGAATATTCTAAAACTAGGAAAATTGAAATTGCATTTTTCTGAACATTTTCTGAATTATTTGGATTAAATGCTAATTAAAAATGCTAGAAAATGACATAAAATGCAGAAAAATAGCAAATGAACAGTGAAAAATATAAAAACTTCTAGAATATTATAAAATAAAATAGAGAACTAGGGAAAATTAACATAAATGATTTTGGAGCACAATAACTATGATTAGGGCACACTACTTGAATGAATAAGCACTTAAAATGAGCAATAAGCTAACCACAAGCTACAAAAAGCTACCTAAACTAAAACTACCCTATTCTAACTGAAACTAAGCTATTGCAACTTAAATGGATCAATAAGCTCAAGCAAAAGGAGATTTAAGCACTAAATCAGTTTCTAACACCATATTCCAAACGGCCCTAAACTACCCACTTTGAGCACTAATTAAGCTAGCTTAGAAAAATCGAAAAAATAAACTAAAAATACCATGTTAACCACAACCAACCAGAGAGCTTAAGTCCAGAATTTCAGAACAAAAAGACTAATTATGAAGGAATGAAAAATCAAAACTATAAGCAACTTGGGACTTAAGTTGAAACTTTGACTTTTTTTGTGAAAACTTGAAAGTTTGACTTTGATGAAATTAGACAGCTTCTCTATGATCCTAAATGGTGTTTTAGACTAATATGAGACTAAATTAAGCTACACTAACTATCTTTATACCTAGATGCAAGCTTGTGATATCAAAATCCTAACTGATGTAACTGATAGATTAAATCAAGGATGATATTGACTTTTAAAAGTATGCAAGCACAATTTAAGAACTAATCTGTACTAAATAAACCTAAATAAGATTGATGCAAGTAATCCTAACCACTGAATTATCCTATAACTCCGGTTACCTAATCTGATCCAAACACCCTTTATGAACCTAGATTGCAGATTCAAAACAACTTAAATGCAGAGATCAACTACAACACTAAACTACTAATTATAACAAAATTAAACTAATATTATCACAACTAAGCAATTAAGATCAATTACACTACTGTATTAACGCAGAAATTAGAATTTGAACTTACAAGGGTCCTGCCACTATGGCATGCTAAAGAGAAACTAATAACCACTATCTAATACTTGATATCAACCCAAACTAAACACAACTAACCCATATCCATAGCAATTCAGAACCATCTCTGCAGTGTTGACTTTTGTGGACTAAAATATGATTTGAAAGTAGGATCTGAGTAGTGAGATTTTAAGGAAATAATAAGCTAAAATGAACTTATAAAAACTTATTGTAACATAAAACTTAAACTGAATTCAGATTAAAAACAGATTTGAGTTATTTTTTTAATTTTTTTTCCAAATATTTTTCTAATTTTTTTGTTATTTTTGTTTAGAGAGATATAAAACTGAGATTGACTTGAAAATTAACTAAAATGATTACCAGTAACAATAAAAAGCTAATAACAATATCAAAACAGAGATTGAAATTTAAGTGAAAAATTAAAAATTTCTTTATTAACTAAATTGAGTACAAACTGGAATTGAAATTCAGATTTGTAAACTAAAAACAACTGAAATTAAACTACACTACTCAGAAACTAATACTACACTACATCTAGATGATTTAATCTGTGATATGAATGGGGCTTTTATAGCCACGGATAGAAGCTTATGGGACTCTCTTGGATGCCTTCTCATCTCTAATCACGACCTTTGATTCCTTCCCACATCAATCTAATCAATCTCAACCCTAGGATCACTTTGGTGATGTGTCACATCCAATCAAAACAATTCCTTTGTACATGCTGGCGATCTTGTGTCATTCCCACCTCTGACACGTGTGTCCGGACCTTCTGGAAGTACATTAAGTGGGGTTAAAATGAGGTGTGCAAGGTAAAAGGGGGATGCTGGGTAAACAGTAACAATGGGGTGAAAAGGTTTGGGCGCACTTTGGTTTGGGATATTTTTTTTAACTATTATTTGGTGTGGCTAGGATTATTTGACCGGGGTATAAGTGTACGGGTCATGGGTTGGGGATCCGGTTGAAAAGGGTTCTTGGGTAATATTTGGGCTAGACTTTGGGCTTTTGGTATATGGGTTTGAATTTGGACTTAAGGTGTATAAATGTAATGGACTAATATTGCCATTTCTGAAAATCCAAGGACCAGATATGTAATTTCTGAAAAAGTGAACCAAGGGCTAATCTTGTAAATCTAAAATAATCCAAGGACTGAGTTTGCCAACTTTGAAGATTCCAAGGACCAAACATGACAATTTTGAATCTTCAGGGACTAAAACTGCCATTTTGAGAATTGATTGTCCAATCTTGCAAATTCCTTTCCCAGCCTTAGCTTTTTGCATACTTCTTTCTCTCGTGCTCGGTTTTCTTCGGTTTTGGCTTTCTTTTGTCTGTTTTGTCATATCCGTACCTGCACATGCAAAAACTCAAGAAAACAACAAATATTAGCAATAAACGGCTCTTTCTTGGTTATTTTGGGTCTGTTTTGATCAAGAAAAGGTATGTGTTTTAGCACATACCAGTCATGGTATGATTTTCTTTAAAAATCAAGGTCTTTCAAAATGAAATTTTTTCTGTTCTTGTTTGGTTGTGAAATTGTTTTATTTTACTTAAAGATCGTTTAAAAACTATCATACCTGACACTAACAATCTTTAATGTCTAGAGTTGGTCCATCTCAGTCAATTTCAAATAGTTAAATCTTGCCACGTCTTTCCCTAAAATTTTCTAAATGATTTAAATCTTCTGGGATCACAAATCTCAAATGGTTTGAAATTTCTGATCGGGGTAGAGATCGTGATTTAAATCTCAAATCTGTTTTAAATAGAATTGGTTTTAGTCCTTCAAAGGCACTCCTGCCTCCATGTGCCAAACGATTTCAATATACATAATGCACATGTTGAGGGGGAGCATTTATCCAAAAACAAGATGAGTTTTTAAATCAGGCACATTTTCTCTCATGTTTTCTAAACCTTATTAAATCACTTGGGATCCAAAATCTCAAAGGGTTTGATATTTTTGATCGGGGGAGAATTTGTGATTTAATAATGAAATTTGATAAAAGATGATCGTTTTGATTCAAATGTGCATGCTGCTTTCCCTTGTGTGCTAAACGCTTTCGAATCTCGAAGCACATATTGAGGGGGGGCATTTTAAAAGAAAATAAACTATCGAGGTACAAAAGCTTTTATGTTTTAACATAAAGTACCTTGATTGAGTTTTTAAATGGTTTTCTTTATGGCTTTTGTGATCGTGGATGTACTTCAAAAGAACTCTTGCCTCTATGTGATAAAAATGATTTCAAATATCCTATGCACATATTGAGGGGGAGAATTTACCAAGAAAATCAAATGGCTTTTTTTTCTATGAAAATTGTGATCAAAGAAAATATTTCAAAGTCCTCTTGCCTCCATGTGATATACAATTTCTAAATCATATGCACATGTTGAGGAGGAGGTTTTCTAAATGATCAAAACTATTAAGGTACAAAATGATTTGATCTCGAATCACAAGTACCTTGATTGTTTTTCCAAATGATTTTTCAATTGATTTCAAGGAAGAATGAACTGTACCAAAAGACCGACCATTTTACTTTATGTCTGGAGTTATAAGGATGGTGAGGTTAGGTATTAGTTCCCACGATCCGCCAGAACCGGAGAGATCTACCCAGGGACAATCCACTAGATAGTGTAGAGTCTTTTGGTATATGAAAAAAGGAGAAAAATGAGAATATGGGAAGAGTGCGGACTGAGACAGAGCTAGTAATGGAATAAACCCAACAAGGTTCTAGTTATGAAGTCTCGGTAAGCAGAAGGGGTTGAAGAATGAAAAAGAATTGAATGTGAAAAAGGGTGAAAATAAATAGCCCTTCATTAATTCAACCTTAGGGCGTGTAGGGTTCAATACATATGCTTGGTGTTTACTAAGGTAACACTGGTATTGAAGACAAGACGTCATGGACCCAGTGACGCACTGCACTAACCTTCCCAAGCTACTCAAGTTCCTCTTAAAAGGGCTTGTTTCATTCTCACGGGGAACCTACATAATCTATCGACTTTCTCTTAGAGTGTGTTGATATTGAAGAAGGAGACCCTCTCCCTAGTCTCCGGCATAGGAACCAAATGTGCACTATTGAGTCTAGAGCCAAGAGATCATCCACAATATCTCATTAGGACACAAAATTAATGAAGACTTGCTGTTTCACACAATGTGGAAAGTAAGTATATATTGAGAGTCCTACGCATTATCCTTGTGGTAATTGCCAGAACATCCGAGTGATATGTAACAATATTCACGATGAAGATGGAAAGCCTTCTAGAGCCAACATCAAACAAGCTCTTGGTAGGTGACATGTGAGATCTTCTCGTAAGATCAAGCTTGTGACAACTGGATAGAAACGATTGGGAGATTCAATATTGAATCAACCTTGGTCCAAGAAATGAATTGACGAATACTTTTGGAAAAACCATTCGATGTGCAAATCTTCTTTTCTCTAGCGCATCGAATGTGTATTCGTTTTCGAATTCAAAAAGTATCTCTGATTGAAAAATACTTTTAGAAAAACCATTCGATGTGCGAATCTCTTCTTTTCACTAGCACGTCGAATGTGTACTCATTCTTTAATACAAAAAGTATTTTGATTGAAAAATTGATCTTTCTCATAAACCTTCGTTGTATTGCAAAACTCTTTCTTCAAGCAATACACGATTGTTTTTCAAATCATTTTTCATCAATCGGTGAATCTCAATTCGCTGGTTCACTCACTCCGTGTTGTCTTCTTTGAGACGTTTCGGTTTGAGAACGACTAGAACATTGCGAAACCTGTCAAGGAGATTACTTCGGAATCCTACGATCACGGCGACTTGTATCGATCAACGGGGAACCATGGGCGTGTACCTCAATTCAACGAAAGTGATCAAAGACACTTTCGTGCGATTTATTGCTAACTGTTGTATGCAGGTACACCCGATGGTTGCAGCTGATCAGAATTGAGGAGTCATTCCATAGCCGCATGCTCACAACATCCTCTCTTAATTGAAGAAATCATGACTTGTGCTTATCTACATAACCTGGCTCTGATATTTCATACTATGCTTCTGCTTCATTGCTGCAAATATCATGAACCAGTAAGGCTTCCGCTACTCTGATGGAAAGATGTCATGATTCAAAAGTGTGAGCATGTCGGTCCGAAAGTCACAACTTCACATGATGGCAACACAATAAAGGGTGATCCAGAGATTTACTGTGGCTGATGATCTCAATTAAAGCTCGAAGATCATCAAAGATGTGGATCAATATAAAGGCCTCCACTTAAAGTACAAAGTTATCGGACTTTAAAGAATCGCTACTAATGCACAAAGATTGCGGAAGTGAAGAATTCAAGTCTACGAGCTCAGAACTAAAGTCAAAGATAGAATGCTAGGATGCAAAATGTATTTCATGGGGTGACCTCCCTTAGGGGGAGATTGTTAGGAATTGGAAATTCCATGTTAAAGTGTCGGTCACCCCAATTATAGTCTAGCATATGTTAGCTCGTAGATTTGTAGTTATTTACGTTGTTTAGTAGTTTATTAGTTATTTAGTAGCGTAGATTAGTTTAGTGTTTCACCGTGGAGGAAGGACGGGTCTTTACCCACTGTATGCCTGATCCACAGGCCGATAGGAGGTCGTGTATTTTGTAACTATAAATACCCCTTCCATCCATGGAAGGGGTGGTGCTTCTCATAATCTAACCTTACAACTTTTGTGAACCAAGTCTCTAGCAAGAACACCATATCTCTACTTTCTCTCTCTAAAATGGCTATCATGTATTTTGATCATCCAAGACCACCCGAATCATCAACACAATAAATATATCGATCCTACAAGATGGGTTTATATGAAAAGTGGAACTTATTCGTTAATGTTCGTCTAAACCTCATGGGTCTAATTGGGTCATTTTTAAAGTTATTAGAAGAAGTATGTTGGGTCTACCCGGTTTGTTAGACTAACGTCAACATACAAGTTCTCACTTTTCTTATATACCCATCTAGACCCGTTGGGTCTAGATTGCCAGCTCTTACACTTTATCCGGTACAAGGCTAGACACTGAGTTCTTCCACGAGGTAGAACCAAACCTATCACAACATCGCCTAGACTTTATCCGGTACAAGGCTAGATACCGAGTTCCATTACAAATGAGGAACTACTACCCAACACTACTACCCAAAAGGAGATAAACTCCATTTTTTACAACACTTACAAGGATATCAATATCCTTTAACCCAAACTACACAAGTATACTTCGACACCTCATATCGAATGTAAACCTTCGACACTATACACCAATGCCTTCAACACGACACTCTATTGGAGGGAGAGAAGAACTATCAACAAGATGCACTTCTGTGGTCTTGATGATGACGAAGCTTACCAACTCATGACCTTGAGCTTGCACGTCTTCAAGAAGTTATGATCTCGCCTTTAAGAGGAACCTATAGAATCACACAAAGAGAAAACTAAATAGAATGATCCTTTGGATCTGAGGTTAGAGAGGTTAGAACATAAAAAAGAAAAAAATTTCTAAAAGAGTTAGTGAGCAAGAGAGAAATGGCTCACTATTTATAGGAAAAACTGCCTACTGTTCCACGTTTTCGGCGAATCCCTTCTTACCCAAGGGATCCGGCCAGCGCAAATCAAGGGACCGGCTACTGGGTCAGATTAGTCCGGATTTTGGGTTGCAAACCAGGTTATGGGTCATGGACCATGGGTCATGGACTTTGGATCATGGATACCTAATAAGATACAATGTACCTAGTCAATGGGTTATGGATCTTGGGTCATGGGTCATGGACTTTAGGTCATGGATCATGGATAATATCCAACATGACTTCATGCATGATGTCATGCAATGGGTCATGGGTTATGGATCATGCTCCATGGGTATGGGTTATGGACTTTGGTTTTTACCCAACAAGATTCATTGTACTTAGTCAATGGATCATGGGTCATTGGTTATGGACTTTGATTTTTACCCATTTATTTACCCATTACAAATTATACTAAGCACATATACATTTTTATAAAATATAAGTAAACAACATTACTTGTAAGTGTTTTATAAAAATGGTTTTGGTTTTATATAACTTATTTAACTAAACATGTTTTGATGGTTTATATGTTTACTAAAAGTGTGTTAGTAAATTATTGGCTCAAAGATTTTACGTATTTTATTTATGTCGTTAAAATAATTTCATTTGTTATCGACAAAACATTAGAAGATCATAAAATATAAATAAACGTTTTTATGATTTATTTGTATGAACATACTCTATTCGAAATCGGTCTTCCTCCTCTTCAATGGTAGTCCATACAAGCCCGTTAAACTCAATTATCGACACAAAAGAAGTAATACTACCTGATCAATGGTAGTATGGTTACTCAACAATAAAAATAATCACAATGATCCTTGAGGCTGCACACACACTAACCATTCTAGGCGTTTATAATCACACGCCTAGACACACACACACACACCCCTTTACTTAGACTTCTACATATTTTGTGCACACTAAAACCTAATAACTTGTATCTCTTTATATACTAGAGAATTAGGTTTACAAAGGACTAATAAGTAAAATCTTCTTTGTCTTCAAGTCCCTTGTGTTTTGCATTGTCTTCATTCTTCACTTATTGTTTGTATTTATCAATTCAAATATAAATCCCAACATAAACCGTTGATCATTAGGTAAAACTAATTACACCATCATCTCGAGTATAAAATCATCTTTTATTAGAAGGGCACTTATATATACTTTCGACGATTTATTTTTTCGAGTATTTTTTAGTGTTGAAATTTACGCCCTGAATAATCACATGTGATTTGTAAAGTCACATTTGATTTGTAATATGCAAAAACACATGTGATTTATGAGTTGATCTTTAAAACTCGGATCACAAATTACATGTGATTTTGTGTCGTCTAAAATTTAATTCCCATAAAAAATGAGATAATGCTTTTTGTTGAAAGTATATCGAAGTGCCTGTCTACTAAAAGATAAAAAAAATCTCGTCGCGATGATGTATTTTTTGTCGCTTAACTATTTACCGTTTGTAAGATATTTTATTTAAAAAAGTGAATTTTTTATTTTGATGAAAAATGAATAGCTGGAATCTGATATTTTGTTGATCTTTATTTAACTCACGTCTATACAAACATAGGCGTCCAATGATGCTCAATTGTACAACTTTGAGAAGTTTGTTACCTATGTATCTACTTGTAGCCATGCTTTTGCGACCACTAATCTTGATTTCACCATACATACTTCTTCCTCCTTAGTTTATTCTCTCGCATAACCTTGATTTCACCTTACATTCTTCTTCCTCCTTAGTTGATACTCCCACACAACTATTTGGTGCAATTAAATTGTCATGTTGCTTTTGATAAATCTAATAAAGGATTCTAATGCTTCTTTTAGCATTGTCGTACGATTCTAAATGTGATCTACGTTATTAGATATGTAATCTTTTGCCATATCGTAGGTGGTTAATGCTATTGCGGAACCTCCAAATGGCCATCTACTTATCATATTTAGAAAAACACCCTATCATGGAGGTTAGATGTTCTCATGAACATGGTCATCTTGTAGATTTCGGAGGCCTGGTTCCATGATTGTGAAAAAGGCCTTTTAAAATCGAAAACTTAAAATGTTGTTTTCTCCTTTACGATTTCCATATTCAGACAATTTATATATGTTGGTTTTGTTTTAGAAACAAACTTCAAGTGTACAAGTACAAAACATGTTTTAAAATTTAGCAATCAAAATTTAAGTTTTTTTATACAAGTGAAGAACTATGTGATAAACACTAGAACAAATAAACAAATCACATATCAAACATCGTGTAATAATATGAAGTTCTGATGCTCCTTTTTAAGTATATAAGTGCAAGAATGAAGAATGGTTATCAGGGCGGATCTAGACATATAGTGGGCTTTGTACAAATAGAAAATTACCCTTATTTAGTTATATACATATTGGGCTTTGTTCGGAATTTGAGGCCTCTCAAAATTTTTAAGCCCTATGCGGTTGGGCAGCCTACACATGCTTTTATCCAGGCCTGCTCATAGATGACATTCACATATGAGCAAATAATATGCAAATATCGAGTCTCTTCGGAAGTAGCTCAATGCGTTATATACCGATTTAAATTTAAGGTTTAGTTGAGATGTTACTTTCTTTAAGAATTTAACTCATTTTCTAGAAGTGATTTTCACTGAGATTAAAGCTTCATTATTATTATTATTATTTTTTTGACACACTAAATATATTTCCGTTATAAGTTGAAAGACCTAAACCACCAAACTCCCTAATGCCAGCTTTAAGAGGCCCGGGTACAGTGGCTGGTGGCTCAAGCCATTGTGCTCGGCGCGATCCAATGGCGCGGCAACTCACATCGGGGCTAGGCTGGTAAGGCCTGGCGCCGTGGCCACCAGCTCACGCCAAAGGCTTTTTTTTTGGTGGGTTTGTTTCTCATTTGTTTGTGTTTATGTGTTGTGATGTGTTTGTGTGATGTGTTATCTCTCTCTCTCTCTCTCTCTCTCTCTTTTCTTGCATGTTGCAGGTTTGAGACTTTGAGACTTTGAGAGGAAGAAGGTAGTTGATGAAGAGATGGAGTATGGCTGGGTGTGTAGTATGCAGGGAATGAATGAATAAAGACCTAGGGTAAAAGTGTACTTAATTGGGATGTGCAATATTTTGATAGTTGGGCTAAATAGTTGTACAATAATTAATGGCATTCAAAGTTCGTTATATGATAAACTCCTTTAAGTTTATTAATGGTTGACAAAAGCTGGTGTTTTATTTAAAATTAAAAAAAAAATTAAAAAAAAAAAAATAATAAATAAATAAAGTCCAACGGCACCAAAAAACTGATGTTATGCTATGGAGGAGGGCTTTGGTGTCATAGCCAAAAGTGGTGTCATGGGAAAAAGTGCTAACGCGTCACCAATTTTTCTCATGACACCACCCACGGCACCAAACGATACCTAGCGCTCTAAGACATTTTTTTGTATCTTTCTTTGTTTTTCGTATCTTTTTTCTTTTACTGCTTTTGATTTATAAAATTTTATAATTATGTTCGGTATTTTTATTTTGGCAATTTAACCCATTAAACAGTTGTTTATGATTTTCTGCTACGTATTTTTTATTTATGTTTTACTACTTTTGACTTGTCATGATACGTATTTTTTATTTCTCTTTATACTAAAAACAAAATTATAAAAAATATATATATAAATAAAAATAAAAAAAATAAAAAATAAAAAAAAATAGGGGATTTTCAGCAATAACCTAGGCCATCTAAAATATCTCCATCTATAAACCCTAAAAAAACAAACAATCCCCCACCGGAAAACAATCATTCTCCATCATCTCCCCTTCATGGAAATAGACGGGTTCCTTTACGAAACCCTAACCCCATTAACCACCCCCACCATCCCAGCCACCACGCCGCCTCCGTCACCGCCGCCACATTCCGCCACCGACCCAGATTACCTCGTCCTCCGTAACCACATACCCATATCTTCGATTTTCACGCCGTTGCCGGAAACTAATGCTACTGAATTCTTCTCTCTTGATGTTAATGGCGATGAGGATGAGGGGTTTAAGATAAAGACGCCTCCGGTCAAACGGTCAAAGTTGACGGCTGAAGAAAAAGAGGAGGAGCCTGTTAGGAAATTGGAAGATGGGTGGTTTAGGGCTAATTGTAGGTTTAAAAGCCCTATGCTTCAGCTCCATAAAGGTTTATTTATTTATTTATATTTATATAAATTTGGGATATTGTGATATTATTTAATGTTGTTGTTGATATATATTATGTTGTTGAGAAAAAAATGTTACATTTAATGTTGAATTTGCGAACAGTTTGTGCTTATTTGTATTGGGAATTAGTTGCATTATCTGGTTTGACATCAAGATAGGTACTTTTGAGGTTTGTGGCGCAGAATATATATGTATAGAAGGCTAATGTGGCCACCGTTAATACTTTTTAAATTTGTCCCTGCAATGGAGTGTAATGGTTGAGGGACATTATGTGATCTTTATGTCGAAGATAGATAAACCTTTTCCTAAGCATGGAGGAAAAATTATCGTGATTGTTTAGTGTAGTGTTTTTTATTTGGGTAATGAGACGTGTAGAATTTGGGTTCTGTTTTTCTTTTTATGACGATATTTAGAAGCTATGGTGGATTGCTAAATGGTGTCTGTGTTTGCAGAGATATTGGATTTTTGTGATTTTCTCTCCCCGACTGCTGAGGAGCAAGTGTCACGTACCACTGCGGTTGAGGATGTTTCGGGTGTTATAAAGTATATCTGGCCTAATTGCAAGGTACAGTTATCTTTATGGTGATGTGATGTTGATATATGCTTGAAAGAGGCATGTTTTAAAAGTTTATAATTTGCTTTGCAGGTGGAAGTTTTTGGTTCATTTAAGACAGGTCTGTTTCTACCAAGCAGTGATGTTGATGTAAGACAGTCTCTCCTTTAGATAAATGTTGGAGCACATTTATTGCTATAAGTTACCCCGTGGCAATGTTTTTCATTTATGCTACTTCATGTGGTCAGAATAATGTGAATGACTGATTGTATTAGAACTTTTGGTTGCTGGCTTAAATGTAGATGGTGATACTAGAATCGAATATTAGAACTCCTCAGATGGGTTTGCATGCTCTCTCCAGGGCTTTATCACAGAAAGGTGTTGCAAAAAAGATTCAGGTACTTCTAAAAAAATTTGGTAAATTCATCATCCCACTACCTTAAAAGTCTTCCATCTGTCTAATAACTAATTTGTATGTACATATTATGAAATATATTAGGTCATTGCCAAAGCTCGTGTACCAATCATTAAGTTTGTGGAGAAAAGAAGTGGCATCTCATTTGATGTGAGGTTAGACAATCTAAACAATTTATCTTGTTGCATTAATTTTGTTAAAATTAGACTAGTGTCAGCTTTTCTTGAATACTTGTATTCTTTTTAAACAGTTTTGATATGGAAAACGGACCCAAAGCTGCTGAATATATACAGGATGCTATATCTAAATGGCCCTCTTTAAGGCCATTGTGTCTGATCTTGAAAGTTTTTCTGCAACAGCGAGAATTAAACGAGGTATGTGGTACTTATGTCACATCTTTTATAATGTTCTTTTCTATAAGATTTATCATCACTAACTAACAAGTGTTGCTGCTGCAGGTCTATTCTGGTGGTATTGGGTCGTATGCACTCCTAGCTATGTTAATAGCAATGTTGCGGGTACATATTATAAAGTACTTACCACATGGGTACTTCTTATTATATCATGGGTGGCATGTCATTACCTTAAGTTTAGCTATCTTATTTACTATCTTAATTTCTCAAGTAATGCTTATATTGTTATATTTGACTTTACAGAATTCACTAGAAACACGTGCATCTCCAGAACATAATCTTGGAGTCCTTCTGGTATGATAAGTTTAGCTATGTGATTACATTTAATCATTTTCACTCATTCATTATTTATGCATATTAGATAAAAAATTGGCCTTTATATTCTTATTTTTGCTTTTGCTCTGTTTATATTGGAAATAGGTAACTTTCTTTGATATGTATGGGCGTAAGTTGAACACATCTGATGTCGGCGTGTCTTGCAATGAAGGAGGCACTTTTTATTCTAAGAAGAAAAAAGGGTAAGAATTCTCGTGTTTATTTGATGTTCTTAATAAAAGCTCTTTATGCACAGCATTTTTTACCCTTGTTTGCTATTTTTATTTAATTATTTTGTTATTGTGTTTCTACTTTGCAGGTTCTTAAATGCAAACAGACGGTCACTGCTTTCTATCCAGGATCCACAGGTAAATAGCTATATCGTTAGCTTGCTTTTTTATTATTAAGAAACTTAGGTTTCAAGTTGCTTGCTAACTGTACATGTAAAGTTATGGTTGATGTTTTCTTTTTGCATCTGATAATAGGCTCCCGAGAACGATATAGGAAAAAATTCTTTCAACTATTTCCAGGTTAGTCTGATGTAACACTCAACATGACACATTGCTTAATGCAAGTCCTTGACAACTAGTGAAGTCTCTAAAATGCCGTTTGCTTATTTATTGCTACAGATTAAATCCGCATTTGCAATGGCATGTTCAACACTAACGAACTCAAAACTTTTAATGGACCTAGGCCCAAATCGGAGTATCCTTGGTACCATTATAAGACCTGATAAAGTATTATTAGAGCGAAAAGGAGGTTTAAATGGTGACGTGACATTTACTAAATTACTCCCGGGAGCAGGGGAGAATTTGCAAAATGACTTTGGTGAACACGAGGGGCTTTTTTGTAATTGGAATCTAGATGATGAAGAAGAATCATTCTCTCGGGGAAAGGCAGTTTTCTCTCGGGGAAAGGCAGTTGTTGGTGATGATGGTGCTGCTTTAGAGAATGGAAAGAAGTCAAAGAAAGTGGTCAAGGTTAAAAAGGCGGTTAAAATTAAAAAGATCAAGAAAGTGACCAAGAAAAGAAAGCGAACAGAGGCCGACAGTTGAAACTCTTTAAAAGCAAATTTGAGCAGAAATACTAACTACCCCAAACTGGGGTGTGGGGTTTTTGTATTAGCATGTGACAGTGGTAGTGTGCTTGTAGGAGTATACTAGAAATGTTGGCAGAGTGTCTTTGTTTACCTTATGTATTGATCCTGTGAGGACAATAGATTCTAAATTAAATGGTAGTATCTGTCTATCTGAGGTTATATCTCATGTAATGTACCAATTGTCGCTAATAGATACCAATTTTTTTGATCCTATAATCTCATTTCATGTTTGAACCTGATCGTTTTTTTTTTCCTTCCCTTTCTGGTTCAACCTGATTTATTTATTTTCTTGAAAGTTAAACAATATATTAACACAATTTGGGACTTGAAACTATAACCACTTTGGTTGGTGAACAATCTTACATAGGTTAAATCATGGACTCATGTTATCTATTAGGGAACCGGTTAACTCTATTATCTAACACAGAACAACCGTGCAAGGGATTGTCATCTATTCAAATCCTATCATGTAACTTTGCCTATGTGATAATGTAATATAAAAAGAATTTAAAACAAGTAGCGTGCGTAAAATCAGCCATAGATCATGAAGAATGATCAGTCACGACTCACGAGAAAACAGAAGTATTTACAAGAGTGCACTGGGGAATCTGTCATCTATGTCCCTTGTAAAAAATATTGTATAGTTATCACGCAAAACAATTGTCAGCATTTGATAAGAAAAACATAAGATAGACGGTAACAAATCAACCGCAAACCATTGAGCATATTCATAACGTTTGGAATAGGTTAAGAGCAATTTGTTCAACTGTTTTAGGCCATAAGCGGGTGATGGTGATGGATGCAAGGTTACTTGAACCATCTACATCGAGTGCATATTACAACAAAATAAGTCCTCCGCGGACGCCTAAAGTTCATGACAAGTTTTTTAGTTGGTCGATGCCTGTCAAATAGGTTTGTTAAAACTAAGACATTTGGGATTGATTACATCAATCCTGATAGAAATTACTTGCCCATCTTGTTCTTCAGCCCAAGTAATTTTTTCATTCTCTAGTAGCTTAATTATCTGCAAGTAAAAAATAGAAAATAATGTTGTCAAATGGAAATGTTCGATATGATATATTGAATAATGTTACCAATCACACTACTTCAATATGTTTATACTTTATACCATTTCATCTGCCTACTAGAATTATAAATTTTAGGTGTACCAGTTCGACCCATTTACCAAAGTTTAGTTTAAGCGCACACAACCTCCAAATTGTTTTTATTCGAGAATTTAGATTATTATTTACACTTTTTTGTAAATCATAATTATCTAAACAAAGATAGATACACGTACGAACATGGACCTGTTTTAACCAATTACCCAACCCACCACCCAACCTGCCCATCTAGCCACCTAATAAACGCATCTCCAATCACACCAACTAAATTTGGTTATCCCAATTTCATCCGTTTCTCATTATTCACTTATGAAAGTCCTGTCTTTTCTACTTACATTACTTCACATAAATGGGTCCCAGAATGGCATTTACATTTTTTCTAGGCATTATGAAGTGACCCAAAGTAATTAAGAGTGCCTTATGCAACAAGTACGTTGATGACTTTACGAGTTGAATATGAAGTTACGCAGATTAATAAATTAGAGGCATGAGAAAGATGATTCTTACCAGACGTTTACAAGCATTTGGTTTAGGTTTATCATCATTGGCCCCAACCATGACCTTCAGATAATGAATGGCTGCAAAATACCACCAAAAAGAGATTAATAACATAACTTTGAGAAGTTACAACCATGCTGGTAGAATGAGGAATTACATGGTATGCCAGACATAGCTTTCAATTGAGATTTCAAAAGGCGCCTGGCTTCCTTTGGATCATAGCCATTCAAATTGATGGAAATTGCTTCCCCGTCATCTCTGCAAACAATATCAGAATAAACAATAAATTAAATCCAAAAAATGACCCCAAGATTTTAGTAAATAAAATCAATATACAAAAGCTATCTCTTCAAGTAAAATAAAATCATCTCACAGTTACCTGGTTTCAGTGAGCATTTTGGCAGATATATCATTTGCTTCTCGAGCCTTGGCCATATAAAAGTGTCCCTGCATGAACATGTTTTAACCATTTATTGAACGGACGAATAAATGTGAGAGAGAATAACAGAAGCTCTAAAATAAGCAGAAAACAAAAAAGCATGCACGGACAAAGCTACCTCATTGACAAGCTTGACTGCAACATCCTTCCTACCTTTGACATATGCATCAGTAGCCTGCCAAATATAAAAACACATTAAAGATCATAACTGGAACAGACATGCCGTTCACAATATTACAAGCCTGAAATCAAAGGATGGAAATTCCTACTTACAGCTCTATAGTATTGTTTCATAGTTGCCCAGTGCTCCGTTGCAGCTTCCCTTAGAGACTCGAAATTATCCTCAATCTTAACATTTCCTGTTCATCAAACATAATGCAAAAGTATAGCTTCAGGTACAAGTCTCAAAAAGAAATATGTACAAGCAGAAGGATAGTCCACTCCCTACCATCTCCATGAGCTTCCTTCTTTATAATTGGAGTCTTGTACACTGGTACAGGATCTTCTAAAGGTCCCGTTACTACTCCATATTTTCTTGGCCGTAGTTCTAGTCTTGGAAGGATTGTTCGTGGGCCAAGTTCACATCTTTCAGGCACAGTAAAGAGGTTGCCTAATACTTCTTTTGCAAGTTCTGACCTATTTCTGTACAGATGAGAAAAGAAACATGATTGACTAGTTGGTGATGATTTTATCTCGATAAACAATTAGTAACCATAAACTGTAGCTTCATACCTGTGTGCAGAATCACTGAGATGTAGTTTCTCTTCAAAATTATTGCTCAGATTTTGACATGTATCCGTAGAATTCTATCATGAGATGAGAAGACGTATAAGAATATAACAATTTTTTTTCTTACCTTTTTTTTTGAAAGGCAATAGAATATGACAAAAGGTCATGATGTTGTATCTAAATAAATTAGTTTTCTCTCTGAGTTGCACATCAATTTCAGTTTTCATTACAATAGTTCCAGTTGATTTTATGAAAACATTTGTAATCATCAAAAGCAATCACAAAAAGAAAGTATACAGAAAGTGAGTTTGTAGATTCTTTTTGATCTACAAAAGCTTATTTCATGTGTAAAACAGAAGGCTCAAAATTTATTAGCTTGCCTAGTAATAAAGCTTATATCTTACTGTTTGGTCAATCGTGCTTGCAGTGGCATCTCCCAAATCCAATGTGGGTGCGGACATGCTCATTAGTTTCTCCACGCTCTGCATGAACATATCAGGTACAACAATTGTTTATTGCTTAAAAAGAACATAAGATACTGATTGACATACAAAAAATATTAACAATGAAGAGATCAAAGTCTAAACATTGATGTCAACCGACTAAATCAAACAAAACCATACGGGCATTTACAAATTGAGATCAAACAGCTATTCAGATTTTGAAAATAGAAAGGTGAATATAAAAGCGCATGAAAGTATGAAACAATCGGATAGCCATTAAACTGATATTCACTAAACCTGGGTAAATATCATAGTCGCTGTTTGTACAATCATCAATGTTACCGTATCAAGAATAGGGACTTTTATGCCTTAAGTTTACGTTAAACAAAACCGTCTCCTGAAAAACCAATTCCCTAAACACTAGAAATAATCAGACAGTGGTCAAAGAGTAAGGACTAACAATATTATTCCTTCACCTATCTTATGGTTGTCCATTTAACACGAACTGATAACTATAGAAACTAGAAATATAAAAACATATAAAAACAGAAAGAAAATAAGCATATGCTCCAGCTCGACTCCTACACCATAAAAAGATCTCGTGGCCTTTGCCTTAAAAAAGGCAACTAGCAAGTTGAGTCATGTTCTTCGGTCACGATGGACCATGTAAATTTAAGTAAAATAAATTTGGGTCTTGAACTCTTTATAAGGTAGTTATAGATAATGCACTAGCAAACTGATATCTGCGTGAATTAATTTACGAACATCGTAAATTCCCTCATTTTTTGTACTTAGAGTTCGATTCATAGGAAATGTGACTTATAGCAAATAAAAGAAGGCTATGAAAAACATGAAAGAAAAAGATAACCAACCTGATTGACATCGTAGCCGCAACCACCTGCAATATATGCAAACAGTAAGTTTACATATATATTTTAAAACCAAAATGAGGTTTATATGAAAAAACATCGACAATTAATCATGCGTCACGTGGTGACATGTTGAAATCATAAAAAAGACCATTATAATAAGATGAATAGAATGAAGCCGTGGCCATCAACATACCATCTTTAGTTGAAGCAATATAGAAGTGAGAAGATCAATATTCAGTAAGACAAAAAAGCTAAGAATAAGAAACTGATATACAAATTCAGAACAATATCCCAATCGTTCTATTCAGTTAAAAGACTTAAATCTGCTTTTACCCTCAAGTAGGATAGTCGGGAGGCACTTAGTCTAGTGGAACCATTAAAAAGTAGAGTAGGTACTATACTTGATAATAACAGAACTAGGCAGTGTATGCTAGCAAGTATGACAAGAGAAAGCTGCGGATCAAAAAATTCAGATGAAATACGGACCATAGTAAATTTTATACTAATTTGGGAACCAATCATTTTGTTGCAACATAAACAAAGCAAAACCAAAATCAGATAGCAATTAGACAAAAGAAAAAACAAGTTATGATACTGACACCACAAAACGATTTATCAAGGTATAAATAACAATAATTTAAGGGGAGAATCGACCTGATGACAACAATTAGCCAGCGACAAAAACCCTCCCTTGAATACCCGTAAAATGACAATGTGAACAGATAATAGAAACACAAACAATTGATTCTGCAACAACACTAAATAATGGCCGTTTGCTTTCATGTAAATGCAAACAATAATCTTAGGCCGCCATATATAATATCAGAATACCTATAATAAGCATGCTAACATATGAACAAAAGATCATCGCAAGTAACAGTAAGAAAGTTACAACTTTTTACAAATGGTCAGTAACTACGATGGATAACAGACAAAGATACGCTAACATACAAAACCCAAATCATACCAACATTAGAAAGAGCCACAAGTGGTTATTTAGCCATAAGTACGATAATGAGAATGATTAACTACTTACCAACAACCTCTCTGATGACTTCCATGTCTAACTTAAAGCCATCCCCAAGCATCTGAAGCAGGAATTGTTCGACATCTTTGTTCATACTTTCATTTTTTTCATCAACTAGTTGTGGTTTTTCATCCCATATCTGTGATGCAGGAACCTCATGTGACATCAACTTCATCGGTTTGGTAACTTCAGGAGTTTTTTTAGCTGGAACCCTCGACCTTCCATAATCAGCACCAATCATCCCTGAAATTGTACCCGTTGATGCGCCAGACTTTTTTGAACGAGAAGTAACCTTTGCAGGTTCATTTTGTAAGGTCCCAGCAGTCAAATCCTTAATCAAAACTGGTCTATCATCATTTGACGAGCTTCCCAGCATATGGTACAGTATTTCACAGGCCTTGTATAAATTGTGGCCTGCTTCCATATAGGCAGACGCCATGTCATCAACAGATAGTTTTGAGCCAAAGGCTTCGAGCAGAAATTCCAAATTCTTATCATCGTTGTTGGAAAGAGTTACATTGGTAGAAGCTCCATTCATTATCGTCCTTCCAAACACAAACAAGAAATAAACAACGTTACTAAAGGTTCACAAAACAATAACTTAAAAGAAAATCCTGCTTGACTATGATTAAATAACGACAAAAACCTTCAAATCAAGTTATCTGCATAATGCTTAACGGGTACACAAATGATAACTTTTCAATACTACCTTTACTCCAAGAATCAATACATTTCTTGCATGAATCCAAAATCAATTAATCATAATCAATACCAATAACACAAATCAATTATCGTCCTTCCAAACACAAACAAGAAATAAACATCATTACTAACAGTTCACAAAACAAAAAACTAAAAAGAAAATCCTGCTTATTATGATTAAATAACGACAAAAACCTTCAAATCTATGTTATCTGCATAATGCTTAACAGGTACACAAATGATAACTTTTCAATACTACCTTTACTCCAAGAATCAATACATTCCTTGCATGAATCCAAAATCAATTAATCATAATCAATACCAATAACAGCAACGTAACCATTACATCCTCATTCACAACACGCTATCTCGTTTTACAATCCTTTTTAACTGTTCAGATTAAGTCTACTGAATACTACATCCTTATAATATACAAGTCAGGCTCGTAAACTAAAATCTGGCAGAACGAGTCTCTAAAACCAAAAAAGCATAATGTACATCTGTAACTAATTACCTACACTCGTGACTACCTTAACTAATGATGTTCCTAGGGAAATATGACTTAAATCTTATGACAAAAAGTTCAAATCTAATTCTTCTAGATAATGATTAACACGTGCACAAATGATGACTTATTAATACTACCTCATTCTGATAATTAATACATTCCTTAAATGAATCCAAACCAATATTTCATAGTTCACTACCAATAAAGGCAATGTAACCGTTCCATCTTCCTTCAAAACACAATATCTGATTTATAATCATTTTCTCACATTTCAGATTTCTAATCAAGTCTGATCAATAAAAAGCCAATAATTACTCGTGTGACACCCTTTATAATCTACAAGTCATGTTTGTTTACTTAGAAGTGTTAGAACTGAAAAAAGTGGCTACTAATTTGTTGTCTATAAAGCATAATGTATATCCAATCCATGTATACACACACTCGTAAGTATTAACTACTAATATTCCTATGCAATATATATACACATAGTAACATCAAATCTATAGATATACACCCTCAGAACAACAGTGACTACTAATAATCCTATGCAATATCTATAAGCATAATATACATCTAGTCCATACATACATATATATATATATATATATATATATATATATATATATATATATATATATATATATATATATATATATATATATATATATATATATAGAGAGAGAGAGAGAGAGAGAGTAGGGATCCAGTAAGAAGTAAATTAAAATAAGAAGTGGTGAGAAGTGACCAAAATCACGCATTTGAGATGCAACGACTTGCATTAGATGCATTTATATTCATATAGATGCAACATCTTGAGTTTCGAAAGTTAATTTGATGTATAGATGATGCAAATTGATTTTCATGATTTCGGCACGCGTCAGAGGAACAAAAAACAAGAGAAATCATGAAATGCATCTAATATACGTATATACATATGATTAAAAACTATAAAACATACTATGGTGCGTTATAATGCATCTAAGATTATATGGATGCATCTAATTTAGGTCGGTGCATCTCAGATTTGCGGTTATAGTTCTTATTCCTTCTTATTTTAAGTAATCTTCTTATTTGATCCTAACTCTATATATATATATATGTGTGTGTGTGTGTGTGTATATATATATATATATATATATATAGTAATGATTTATTGCGGTTACACGGTATTAATAATTATTGACCCGTATTTATGGAATAGACGTGCATTATGCTTATAATTTATGATTTATCATAGGAATAATAGTAGTTGCAAATGTACATATCAATGGATCAGATGCACGTTATGATATTAAATATTCCTATATTAGTAGTTACTGATGTTACAAGCATGCGTATTTATGCATCTATTCCATAAATACGCACTCATAACAACACTCCCTATGCAATATTTATTAGCATTACGTACATCATCTAATCCATGGATACGTACACTCATAACTACTAATATTCCTATGATAAATTATAAGCGTAATGTACTTCTTTTCCATAAATACGCACTCGTAATAGTCATAAGCATAATGCACATATAATCCATGGCACAATCGTGACTACTACTGTATTATTCCTAAGCAAGTCATAATGTACATCTAATACGTAAATACGCAGCTAGCAACGACAGTAACTACTAATATTCCTGTGCAATGTTTATAAGCATAATGTACATCTAATCCTTTAATACACAAATTCGCAAGTAGTAATTACTATAATCCTAAGCAGTAAGCATGACATATAAACATAATGCTGTAAATCCATAAAATGTGAACTCGTAACAACTAATACTCCTGCAACATATTTATAAGCATAGCATACATCTAATACATGAATACACACTCATAACTACTAATATCTGTAAGCAAGATTTATAAACATAATGTATATCTAGTTCAAAAATAAGCACACTCATAACACCAGTAACTGCTGATATTCACGTGATATATTTATTAGCACAACGCACATCTAATTATAAGCATCATTTTCATTCCATACACACTCACTCGTAACAACAGTAACTGCCAATATTCCTGCACAAAAGCCATAAGCATAAGGTAACATCTAATCTAATCCATTTATAAACCCCCTCGTAACAATATTCCTACGCAGCATATATACATTCCTAATACCTACCTACATTATACGCACAAATATAGTAACTAGCTTTCTAACTAACTTCACTGCTTTTTCGCAACACGAAACATCTAAACAAACACCGCAACAATCACATTCTGCATCATCTAATCATAACAACCTAGGGCAAAAGCTTTACAAACGAAATTACACTTTAATCAACTAAAATTATCCATAAAGTAACTATGATCCATACATTTAACTACCATTCCTACGCAACAACTAATATTCCTACACCTTTTATACATTTCTAATAGCTACATTATACGCAATAATCACATTTTACATCATCTAATCATAACGAATAAACAATAAAGTAACAACTAACGTTTATAAGCATAATGTACATCTAATCCAAAAATACGCGCTCACAACTACCTACACAATACTTATATATTTCTAACAGCCACATTATGCGCACAAATATACTAACTTACTTTCTACCTAGTTTCACTACTTTTTCTCCTCGCAAAAAACAGCAATCATCTAACCGCAACAAATAAACACAAAATTCAGCAATAAACTAATAACCTAGGGCATAATCCGTACAAATAAATGAATGATCAACACCTAAATATAAAAAATATTAAAAATAAGTACGATCGATTATATCAAAATTAGATCTACTTACATCGAGAATTTTACACAATTTTCAGTGTTTTTTTTTGTTTTTGTTTCGATAAGTAACTGTTTCCGTTTGTTACGGAGTTTGTTATTTGATGAGATGATCGGAGATGATTGATTGAGTTTAAGTGAGTGAACTGATTTGGTTTATGAAGAAGGAAACACGCTCTTTGTGTAGAAGGTGTTCAGTTTTGGGTGAAATGAGGGGTTTGGTATTTATAGGGGGTGGGAGTTGGTGAATAGTGTAGGGCTGTTTGGATTTGTTTATTTGAGATATTTTTTTGGGCAAGTAAAGTAGAAAGCTTCCTAAACAAGCTAGTTTTTTTATTTTTTTAAACAGCCGACGTATATTACTCTCTCTGTCTTATAATAATCTCACTTTGATTTTTTTAAGTTTTTCTTGTTTAACTTTGATCATTAATATTTTTATTTGTGTTATATAATACTAGATTAAAGTTATACTCAATGAAAATACATTTAAAACCCAATCTATTCATATAAATTTCATCGAGTATTATATTATACAAGTAAAAATATATATGGTCAAAGTTGAATGAAAAAGACTTAAAAAAGTTAAAGTGGACAATTATTATGGGACAGAGGTAGTACTTTAGTAATATATATTAGGCGTGCGAACGACGCTGTTCTGGAAGGAAAATAAGTGAATCAAAGTTGTTTTTGACTATATGATGTGGTTTTGTGGTTTTGGTTATGTCGTTTGTAACTGGGTCATTAGATGTTGTTAGTTGGGCTATTAGATGTTAAGTAATTGGGTCACTAGATATTGTTAAATTGGTCACTGGATGTTATTAGGATCGGTTTTTTTTCTTTATTTCTTTTTTCCCTCTTATTCTAATAGTCTTTCTAGTTTTTTTCACCAACCATCATAAACAATAACCTGTAATCATATATCTTCCTTGATCAGTGTATCATGCTAAACAATTGTCACCTAAAAATTTGGAATTGTTGTTACTTGCTGGTCGAATTACACGTTAGTATTTCATTGTTATGATGGGTTTAAACAAGCTAGTTATTTTCTCGCTATGTTTGCCAAATGTCACTTACTTGTCTAATGCAGTTGTATTCTTTATTACCTATTGTGGGTTGGTCAGTCTCACATCTAAGAACTAGTCTAAGTGAGCGATGCCTATCTGAATCTCAATAACTCACCCAATAACTAATTCACACAATAAATACCCTTCTCAATTAATAACCTAAAATATAAACATTAGTTAGACATGTTTTAGTGAATGTTCAAGCTACCCAAAATGGTTCGTAGTCAGTTTTCCAACTCCTAATGTACACATCATTGATAAGAGACGATAAATAACCAATTAATAACTAGGTTTCATGTAATTCTAAGTAAATACTAATTAACTTAGCGCAGCGTAGTAATAAAGAAACAAGCAAATAAGCAAATCACACAATTACGCATAAACATGATTGAATAAAATACTTATCTCAACGATACATGAGGTCTTAAAGTGCCAAAAAGGCCTACAAAACTGATGGAAATCGACTAGGGGTTGGACTAATAAGTTCCTCCAAAGTTGCTGATAGAACTAAAACACCTTCTTAGTTCTTGGACCGTTTATGACTAGAGGTTGTTTAGACCTCATATAATCTAGGAACATAATAATGAAAGCGGAATATTCAAATAAGAATTAACATTATTATGAACAAGGTTTTTCTTTAATAACACTCCAAGCCCCAACTATTGTTTGATCAGAATAATACAGTTACAACTAATCTGTAACATGAATCAAGTGATTCTTGAGGCTAAACTAAACAAACCTTAGGCGTCCATTAGAGGACTTAACGCCTAGACACACACACACCCCTTTAGACGTCTACATTATGAAAGACTTAATAAAACTAATCCCCTGTAATCTCTTTATATAGAGAGATACTAGGGTTACAAAGACTCCTAATTGTATTAGGAAACAAATACTTTCCTAATCTTTATCCTTAACCTTTTTCAAAGAAGTCATCTTTGACTTTTGTCACTTTAAGTCCTTCATGTTTCATTCTTTATGTTTTGTATCATCAAATCTCTAAAAACCAACAAGCTTCCCCTATTTGATGATGACAAAAGAAACACCTTCTTGTACGAACTTCCCTAGACGAAGTAGAGAAATTGAGATAACAAAATCTCACCATGAATGAAACATCTTGTCTTCCCCTTAATCCATGCCATGCCACCACACATAAATAAGCTGCAAATCATATCTTCTGTAGTTTTCTTCCCTTTTTTGTAATCATCTAATAAGGGACATGTAAAGATATGCAACTTTGATTGTTACTTCGCCTCAAGTGATGCATGTAGATGGTTAAACATTTAATCAATAAGCTTCCCCTAAAACCAATATGTTTACCATCTCTTGAATCTTCAATTCTGTAGGCTCTATGTAATGATCATTAATGAAAAAAACCAAGTATAACGAATTTGATGTAGAAGTAGAATAACCCAAACCGATGTCTTATGCCTTGTACTATCCACGTGACTCTGAACGTATACCCAAATCGATGTATAAGGAGACCGCAATCCCTTGATAAAATCCTCATCTTCAATGAGACACTAAGCACTACAATGTAACTCCTTTAAGTGATAGCAAATCCCTCTTTTGCTAGATTTGTCAATTCTTTGTCAGAACATTAAGCACGAACAACTTACCTTTAAATGATTCCGCCGTTTAAGATATGATAAGAACATGCATCCAAGAAATTCCACTTCGACTTCAAATAAGTGATAAATAATCGTCTCCGTAACCAATTCTTCAATAAAAACAAAAAACGAACCTATTAAACATTTAAGAACATTTAAAACCAAAACATATTCCGACGTCTCCATAAATTCAAAACCATGTGTAGTGTAATGGAGACTCGAAGTATGCTTGACTTCCTCTTAAACCAAGCTTAAGTCTTAATCCGAGATCATTAACCAAAAACCAAACATCAAAACATGACAAAGTGCTAACTGGTATAGCTAAATTCCAAGCAAATTCAAGCGGCCCACTAACAAAAACAAATGCAAATCCACCGTCCCATTAAGTTTCATGTACAAATCAAAAATCGGTATGCAATTCATCTTTTATCATTAATACAATGGAACAACCGAACCATTATTCATTCAAACAGTATTTATTCTTCAATGCATAATCTTTGACCTAATGATCCAATCAAAATCAATTAAAACAACCAGTAGCGTAGACAGCAAATACGAGCAAGTTAGCAGCAATTTTAAACGAAATCAGCAGATTTAAGACGCTTAGCAGCAGTTAAGAACCAAAGTCATAGGTAGCAGCAGATACCATAACGAGTAGTAGTATCACGAAACTAGCAACAGATTGTAGCAGCTGTTTCATTAAACTAGCAGCGATTTCCAATATACGTAGCAGTAGTTAGTGAGATGAGCAGTAGTAACATGTCGAGTAGCATGAGTAACAGCTGAAACGTATAGGAATCAACACTAAGATTCATGTTGAGCAGCAGTAGAAAGTATCGTGTAGCAGTAGTAACTCGGTGCAGTACAAACACGAATAGCAGTAGTAATCATTGTCAGAATCTTTGCATTACTACTGTTTAAACTAGCAGTTGTAACAGGTTTGTTCTCTTTCATGGCAGCACAAAGTGAGAGTACTAGTAGACTTAGTCAATCTGAGTTACTTACTTGTAAATATCAAATGATCATGAGAGCACATCAACTTAATCACAAACTCAACACATCATGACAACCAATAACACGAATACTCTTGTAATCGACCATTTCCAAGCTCTTGAAGTCCAATAAATCATAAGCACGAACCCTAACATTGTATGATAACGAATACCATTAGGGTTTAGCAAACCCTAAATGTTTGACAAACTGCTACACCATCACACTTATTCTAACAGAAGCATAAACTTTTACCCATCTCAAATTTATTCAAAAGTGAGTACCTTAATGAATTAAGGCATGAACTATAAATCACAACGAATGTATAACCAACTTCCACGTTGAATTAACCCATATGAATAAGGAAATCAATTAAAAACCGAAACCCTAATGAAGAAACCTTAAAAATTTGAAACTTTATACCTCTCTCTGCAGCAGTTTTCAACAGTGAATAACTTACAATTGAAAGCTCCAATTGAAGATCCCTCCAGTGAAAAGTTGTCTTGATATACTCAGAGTATCCATAAAAATTTGCAGCCCAATCCAACGGTTAATGAACGATTTATCGTTGTTTGAAAACTGACCTCCAGAAAGATACGGAAATTTTTCCAGATTCGAATTTTTCTTCTTTTCTTCATTCTTCGACAAATAAAACCTTGTAAATCCAAGATATCAAGAGCCCTTGCTCTGATACCACCTGATAGAACTAAAACACCTTCTTAGTTCTTAAACCGTTTATGACTTGAGGTTGTTTAGACCTCATATAATCTAGGAACATAATAATGAAAGCGGAATATTCAAATAAGAATTAACATTATTCTGAACAAGGTTTTTCTTTAATAACACTCCAAGCCCCAACTATTATTTGATCAGAATAATACGGTTACAACTAATATGTAACAGGAATCAAGTGATTCTTGAGGCTAAACTAAACAAACCCTAGGCGTCCATTAGAGGACTTAACGCCTAGACACACACACACACACACCTTTAGACGTGTACATTATGAAAGACTTGATAAAACTAATCCCCTGTAATCTCTTATAGAGAGATACTAGGGTTACAAAGTCTCCTAATTGTATTAGGAAACAAATACTTTCCTAATCTTTATCCTCCATCTTTTTTTGCAAGTCGTCTTTGTCTTTTGTCACTTTAAGTCCTTCATGTTTCATTCTTTATGTTTTGTATCATCAAATCTATAAAACCCAACAGTTGCACATACAATAATAAAAACAAAGCTTTTGTATTTATAAATTGATTCGATTAAGAAAATATATCAAATATACGATATACGCGAGAATCAACGAATCAACCCTTTAGGAAAAAAGGTCGACACGCAAAACCGCGAAATACTCGATAAGTGATACCGGGCAAGTGATTACCCGGGTCGTTTCCCAACGAGGAGTGAATTGACGGTCACGTTTGAGGTTTGTTATTAAAATGCTTGAATGGTACGGGAATTTTAGATTTTGGTTACGTTATCTACTAATTAAGGAATGGGGAAGTAATTAAGGCAAGGGGAACAAAGTAAATAACTAAATTAACTACTACTAAGCATAAGACACAATAAAACGATGCTAAACTCTGTCCTAAGGTGCTAAAACTAAAAAAAACGCGAAAATCGGGAACGCACCGAGCCTAAAACGTGAAATCTTTGCAATTTAAAGCCTACGGGTGCAAAACCAATTTTCCTACATTCTAAATGACTAAAAATATTTTTAGGAAAAAGCCGGGTATTTTTTCGACTTTTATTTTATTTATTACGAATTAAATACTAAATTATACTAATTAATTAATAAAAAATACTAAACTAATTTATAAAAATCTGAGGAAATTACTAAAAATACTTTAAATGAAACTGAATTAAAGAAAAAATAAAAAAGGTGCGGACTGTTTTTGAAATAAGCAGTCAAAAAGGCCTAATAAGCTAATAAGGTAAAACTGCTAATTGTGTTTAAATAATTAACTAAGGTAAACCCAAACAAGAAACTAGTCTAGCTCAGATGGTAAGGTGATGGGTGCTTGCTGATGTGCGTGGGATAACAGGAGGTCAGGAGGTCGAATCCAGCTTCTGTCATCCTTTTGCATTTTTTTTTTTTTTTTCTTTTACCAACTAACTAAGGGACTGAAAATAAGTATTTTTGACAAAAACTTAAACTTGGAAAAAGCTAGAATAAGCTGTATACAGCTCCTTGAAACAGCAGATGCAATATAAGGGGCTGTTTGGCTTTTCTAGGCTACCAAAGGAACAAACTAAGCTATGAAAAGCATTCAAATAAGCTACATAAGGTTCCTAATCTACATTTACCTAAATAAGCATTAATGGGAACCTAAAATAAGCAATAAAAAGGAAGGGAAAAAAAGCTACTAAGCCCTTAAAAGGGGCTAAACTACTGCTGCTGTTACAGTTGGGCAAAAATAGGCTAATGGGGTGGTTTTCTAGCTTATTTATAAGCACTAAACTAAACACTAAATTACCTACAAAGGTTGAAAAGCTAAAGTTCATAATGTGAAGAGTCTAAAATCTGAAAATGAACTCAAAAAGGGCACATTAAAAGCTTAAAAGGGACAGTAAAAAAAACTAGTGGAGACACTTATGGAATGCTGAGGCAGAAAGGGACAGTGAGACAGTTAAAAAAAAAGCTACAATGGCAGTTTCAAAAGCATTTTACCAACTAAAAAAAAAACTAATAGCAACATCAAAACATTGAATTAACAATTGACTAAAATCATTTTAACACCAAAAATGGGTCAAAACATGAAGTTTGACCCAAGACTTTGGCTGATCCAAACACCACTTTAGGCAGAAAACTTGACTTTTTGAAATTTTAAAGACTTTGAAACTTTAACAAGCTTGATTTTACCATTAACAAAAACTTCTAAATAACCTTAAACACAGTCTTGAATATTATGGACAGAAACAAGAATAATGAACAAAAAGGCAAAATGCATAAACTTTAAATAACTTGAATTAAAAACCGAAAATTAAAATGCATTGAAATTAAAGGGGTACAAGAAATGTAAATGACAAGTAAATTAAAAGATGGAACTAGAATATCAAAATTCTAGACAAAGTTTTTTACAAGTTCTCCTACTCCTATTTATACTAAGATCAAAACTGTCTTCTCTCCTCTTTCTTTGTCTCCTTCTTGTTGTGTTTGTTTTGTGAGAGAGTTGAGAATGTTGAGTCCATGTGCTTCTTTTCCATTCAATCAGGACCATTGGATATGCTTGGCGCCCAATCTTGGCATCACAGCCATTGATTTATAACAGCCAATGAAACAGTGTGGGATTGCCAGCTTGGCTGAGACATGTGACCTTGTCTTGTTTGCTTGTGAGGATGAGAAGGACAGGGGAGAGAGGAGGGGTAAATCTTTGGCGCCAAAAGAGATTGTGGGGTTCTGAGTTTGAGTATTGGGTAAAAGCTGGGTTAAAACATGATTGGTTGAAAAGGGGATATTGGGTGGTTCAAGGATTTATTAGTATTTTGTTTAATAGGGTTTTAAAATTAAAAAAAAGGTTTTGTATTTATGTATTTTGTAAAACTTAAATAAAATGTTTTTTTTTTTTTTTTTTTAAGAGAAAAATATTTTTAATAAAATTGGTTTTAATAAAAATAATTGTTGTAAATAAAAATGGTTAAAAATAAAAATAATTGTTTTTAGTGAAAAACGTTTTAAGGGTAAAATGGTTAATTGGGTTCGGGAAAAAGGTAGAAAGGTAATTTGGGTTTAGGGTTCGGTTTTGAGTTTGTTTTCCCCACTCTCACTCCAAATATGCATCCCGGGATCAAAAAATGTAGAAAGATCATTCTCGGCTCCGCCCGCAAAGCACTTTTTCCAATCCGAGCTCATTTCTGTCCGTTTTTGCCCTATTTTCAATCCTTTGTACCTGAAATACATAAAAACACAGTCCAAGGATATCTGCAGTATATTTGGTCATATTTTCGTGTTTTTAGACGTTTTAGTGGTCTTAGATGGGTAAAAATGATGAGTGAATAAGCACTCATCATAAATCTTAAGTTGAAAGGGCGTCACATTATGGTTGTGACGTCGTCAGCTCGCCACCCATTAGGATTTCGTTTTGTCCACCAGCTTGTTGTGACGGCATCACCTTATAGGTGTGACGGCATCACCTTATAGGTGTTATGACGTCATCTACCTTATGACGTCACCCCAGTAAGCCGTCTCCACACACTGACCCGTCTAGCCGAGGTGATGGCGTCACGGTTGCCGGTGACGTTGTTTGAATTATTGTTTTTCTTCGTTCTTCGTTCAATTGAGCCCAAGACTTGTACTTTTCCAGCAAATGCTCCCCCAAGTACCTAAAACTAAAAAAGAAGTAATTAAGGCAATATATGATCAAATATGTACAAGTTCAAGGGCTAAATGACCCTAAAAGCCGTATGAAATTACACCTCGTAAATGAACAAATTTGCATGAATTTATGAACAGTTGTCTTTTTATACTCCTCCTCATTATAGATTACTTTTGAAATAATGATTTATTGAGGGGGTATGTTTTTGAAAAACGGGTTGTAATATGACATTTGATCACAAGCCATTTGTCATGAGCACAAAACTTTTGATTGTTTTGATTAAGTTGCTTAATGACCTGAGAAGCGTTATTTTCCCGTTGTTAAGATAAGTGCACTAAATGATCAACAAATAATGTTAGTTTCGGTCAACACTTTCCTTTAATAGAAATCCGAGTTGTGCACTGTTATATACACAAGTCATTCACGAAGTCCGAGTTATGAACTGATTTGTTCATAAGTCAATAGAAATTTAGAAACAATGTGTTTTAGAAAACATTATTTGAATAAATGAAACTCTCACTCAAGCATATTTACATTTATGTATCATTTTAGAATGACATTTCTAGAAACGTAAATAATATCGATTACATGAGAGATATGTCATAGAAGAATATTTTTGTAATTTTCTTTTTATAAAGTTTTTGTATTTTTGAAAATTTTATATTTTTGTATTTTGCTTTTGTTGGTTTTTGATAAGGATTTAAAACATACGTTTTTAGGAGGTCATTTAAGCCCTAAATCGATACATTTTATATCCCTTACGGCTTAAAATCGTTCCTTTTCACATTTGAGGTCTTTTGGAAGCAAATTGCTGGAATCAAGCACTTTTGGACGAAAAAGAGCGAAAACATGAAGAAAACAACAAAGCCAATATTTCAAGGCTTAATTCTGCACCTGACGGCGTCCCAACTCATAGGGTGACGCCGTCGCTCACAAGGTTTTCTAAAAAGTCTCAAGCGACGGCTCAAGCCATATTTTGGTTTTACAACATGACGGCGTCACGCCTTATTCCAGGTGGGCGTCGCTGATAAGGTTTTAAAATGTACCTTTTTGAGGGGTCGTTTAAGCCCTTAATTGATCACTTTTGTATCCGTTATTACTTAATATCGTTCCTTTTCACTTTTTAGGTCTCTTGAAGGCAAATTGCTGGAATGACACTTATTCGGACGAAAAGGCGCGAATATACGAAGAAAATGCCCAAAGTCAAGAATCGAGACACTCAAGCTGCTGAAAACTGAAGGGGACGGCGTCAGGTTATACTTGTGACGCCTTCGGAACAAGTATTGTGACGATACAGTAGCCAAATTGCTTATTTTCAAGTGACGACATCATGTTTTAAAAGAGTACGGCGTCGCAGCTCAGACGACCTAGATTTGATCCAAACGGCGTCAGAGACTCAAGGCGACGGCGTCACGGACATAAGGTGACGCCGTCACAATGATAACGTAGCCAAGATGAAACCCCAATGACGGCGACCCGACGGCGTCACAAATTAAAGGGTGACGCCGTCGCAGTTGTAACCTTATATATAGAATCCGAATTTTTTAGTTTTGAGTGTGTAGTTTTGTGGAGTAAAAACCTAAACCGAACCAAGGCTGTCTTGTACAGTATTTTAAGATTCCATACCCTATCTTACATCAAGATAAGTGTTTTACTTCATTAATTTAATTATGTCTTCAATTGATTGTGTGTATGCTTGCATGTTCCCCATGTCCGACTAATTTACTTGTGTGTTTGCTTAGGTAATATGAAACTTAGTTATTGAATATTGATTGATTGTCTCTTATCTTAATTGTGATTGACCTAGTATTGCGATAGGTCATTCGTTGTGTTGTTAATGCTTGATTAATCTTTGTTGAACCTTAGTTTATAATCACCTAGAGTAATTGTAGGCTATACATCCAAAGAATACCTTAGAGTTAAAGTTTATAAATCCTAGAGATTTTGTAGTCATTAACCTTTGGTAGCTTCAAAGAGTTAGGGATAAACGCATACCCTACGACCTTAGAGACACAACGCGATTAAGAATAAGGACGTGACAATTCAACCATTAATAGGAGATAACTAGGGAGTAATAAAGCCTAACCAAATACATTTTTAATCATCATACGAGCACACAACAATAGACATAGACTCAGCCTAGCTTAGTTAATTAGATAATTAGATAGTAGAAGTAATCGGTAGAAATACCAACCCCCCCCCCCCCAATACAAACCCCGAGATTCGTACCTTTCCATTTCCTAAAAAACATAAAAAGATAAAAAATAATCTTCCTCAACCCCAACCTTAGCGTAGTAACTTCTCACTAGCATTCCTATTCCCCTAGAGAACGATATCAAATCCCGTGGCTTACCCTAATACTACACTACAACGATTAGGTTCACTGCCTAGGGTGTTGAAAAACTTGCTCGACGAAAAGGAAGTTCCTTTGACCCCGAACGCGCTGTGTAAGCGTGTCAAGTTTTTGGCGCCGCTGCCGAGGAATAGAATAGTTAGTTAGGAGTTCACCTCGTTTAGGTTTCCTTGCTTGATTCCTATCAAGTAAGTTTTTTTTCTCATTTTTTAGCTTCCTCGTAGTCTATCCCCCTTCTTCATGAACTTTGTTAGTAATCCCATCACTTTTCATCATGGAAGGTGATAACCAACAACCACTCATCAACCCACCACCAAATGACCCGCCAACAGGCCATACTCTTGGTGAATACTCGAGACCAAGCCACCTAGGCTATAGGAACACCATTGAGCTTCCCGACCAAGCCCAAACTACGGCCCTGCGATCCGACACCATCCGGTTGGTGCAAAACGGATGTGCATTCCATGGAATTCGTTCCGAAGATCCTAATCAGCATCTTAAGGATTTCCTTAAAGTTGTCGATTCCATCGACCTCGATGCTGCTACTTGGGAGACCACGCGTCTGCTTCTCTTCCAATTCTCTCTACGGGACCAAGCTAGTAATTGGCTTGAGCGACTTCCCGCCGGCTCCATCTCAAGTTGGGATGATCTCACCTCTCGTTTCCTTGCTCAATTTTTCCCACCGGGGAGAACTACTAAGCTTAGGAATGATATCTTGATGTTCCAACAATGTCAAGGTGAATCTCTCTACGAAGCATGGACTCGATTCAAGGACTTACTCCATAGAGTCCCTCATCACGGCATTGATCTTTGGCTTCAAGTCCAAATCTTCTACGATCATGTCAATTTCCCCACTAAGCGATCCATTGACCAAGCGGCCGGTGGAAAACTTAGTGATCTCACCGCGGAAGAATCGTGGGGTATAATATAGGACCTTTCTCTCTATGACAACGAAAGTTGGAATGACCCCCGTGAGTTGCCCAAAATCGTAAAGGCAATTTCCTTGCCTTCCATTGACTCACAACCTTCCGACCGTAGGATGCTCGAGCTTGAAGATCAAGTTAAATTCCTAATGAGCTCCTACGAAAATCCTAAGTCTTCACGCTAAGTGAACAAGGTTTCTTCCTTGTGTGAGCAATGTAGTGGCCCTCATAACGCTCGCGCTTGCACAAGACTCCCCGAACAAGCTTCCATTGACTACGCATCCTCGCGTACCAATGGAACGGGAGGAAGATTCCCTACAACACCCGGACCTAGGACTTTTAATGACGCCTGAGAAACATGGAAGGGCAAGCCTGAATTTTATTGGGGATAAACCAAATAATTCACATCTAATGATTTCTCGTGGCCCCCATCTCACGGCCCTAGCCAACAAAACATAGAAGGGATGTTGCAACACCTAGTCGCCTCCCAAGAAGCTCAAATAGCTAAGCTCTCGGACCGTTTTAACCAACAACAAGCCGAGATGGATAAGAAGATAGATAACCTCTTGAAAGCCATGACCAATAGTGATAGGAAGGTTAATGTTATCTCTACTCCCGAAACTTCCGGTGTAGAGATTAAGGACCCAAGTAAGTTAACTAAGCACGTTCAATTCGTCAATACCATCACCTTAGTGAAACCTAATAGAAAAAATGACGAAGCGAACCATGAAACGATACTTGAGGTTAGTGAGACACCTAGGAATGAAACAACCGAGGAAGTAGATGAAGTAGACAATGACTATTTCAATAAGTTTCCTACGGAAGAAGAACTATCTCGCCACCCACACTTAGTACGTGACCTCCGTCACATTTATGTTAGGAGAAGCCCTAGGATCAAGTTTGGGAACCCTTGGAATCTTAACATACCATGTTGCATAGGACACCTTTTCGTGGCAAAGACCTACATTGACCGCAAGTCCCCAATAAATATAAGGACTAGCACCTACTATAATTGGGTAATGAAGAAGCCTATCCCAACTAGGCAAGATCCCGACAATCCTAGGGTTAGTTGCAATTTTCTTGGTAGAGTTAAGGGATTGCCCGTTTATGTAGGTAGTTTAACGTTTCCTACGGATTTCATAATAGTGGATGATATTAGTACGGCCATAGATCCTAGCTTGTCCCACGTTATTCTAGGAAAACCTTTCGTAGAAAACACCGGGATGACTTATGATCCGTCGTTGGGAATAGTTAGATTCAAGGATGAGACCGATGATGTATCCTACCAAATGCCCTTTAAGATTGAAAAATTTTCATCACTATCCAATGATGAAAAAGAACTTAAGCTATCGGTCTACTATAGGAATGAGGAAGATAAGGAGAAGGGAGTTGATTATGTGATGAATAAGATTTTCGGGTTCTATAAGGATTGCTTGAACTTAGGACCGGAATATAGAACCGAGTGGGGAGAGGACGACCTCTTAGAAAGGTGCATCATAGGGCACTTTTACAACATGGAATCCCCCAATAGAGACCGTCATGAGGAAGAAGGTGACGGTAATGAAGTCACGTAGGGGCACGACTTCGAGTCTAGCTACAAGACTCATAAATAAAGAAAAGCGCTTCGTGGGAGGCAACCCATGCTTAATTGTTTGCTTGTTTGTGTGTCGTGTATCTTTTATTTATTGTTTATTCTCATGTTTAAATTTGTAAAAATGATTTATTTTGTCTTTAACCTCGTCTTAATTACATATAAAGGTATTTTACATAAGGGATAAGTGTAGGGAGGATTACACACATTTTCAAAAGAAACGCAAAAATGAGAATTACAATTATTAAAAGATATACATGTGTGTTTGTTCAAGTCAAATGCTTGTATCGAGTCATAATGGATGTTTTGCAGAAAATTTTTCCAAATTCTAAAGATGTAAATTTTCTAGAATTTTTTCCAGAAAATCGCAGATCAGTTTCTGTCAGGATAAAAAATAATCTTCCTCAACCCCAACCTTAGCGTAGTAACTTCTCACTAGCATTCCTATTCCCCTAGAGAACGATATCAATTCCCGTGGCTTACCCTAATACTACACTACAACGATTAGGTTCACTGCCTAGGGTGTTGAAAAACTTGCTCGACGAAAAGGAAGTTCCTTTGGACCCGAACGCGCTGTGTAAGCGTATCAGTCGCCCTTTATTTTACACCAGAAGACCAAGACTCATTCCAAGACGACGTCCCTATTGAAGCCAGAAGGCATCGTACTTCCTCAACTGACGCCGTCCCAACAATGACTTGTCCATAACGAAACTCTAATGACAGCGTGTAGGATCGTAAATATTGTGTTGTTTGATGATTCGGGTGGTCTTGGATGATGGAAATACATGTTAGCCATTTAGAGAGAGAAAGAGTGAGAGGGTGTTCTTGGTAGAGACTTGCTTTACAAATTATGAAAGGTTAGGTTGAAAGAAGCACCACCCCTTCCAATAATGGAAGGGGTATTTATAGTTACAACTACAACGTCCTCCTATCGGACTGTGGTTCAGGCATACAGTGGGTAAAGACCCGTCCTTCCTCCACGGTGTTACACTAAACTATTCTACGCTACTAACTAACTAATAAACTAATAAACAACGTAAATATCTACAAGATGCTAGATAATATTTGGGGTGACCGACTCTTCACAATGGAATTTCTAATTCCTAACAATCTCCCCCTAAGGGAGGTCACCCCATGTTTTACATTTCGAATTCTAGCATTCTATTTTATCTTCAGTCTTGAGCTCGTAGACTTTAATTCTTCACTTCAGCAATCTTTGTGCTTAAGTAGTGCAACTTCAAAGTCCGAATGCTTTGTACTTTCAGTGGAGGTCTTTGAACTGATCCACGTCTTTGATGATCTTTGAGCTTTCTTTTAGATCATCAGCCACAGTAAATCTCTGGATCACCCTTTATTGTGTTGCCATCATGTGTTGTTGTGACTTTCGGACCGACATGCTCACACTTTCTGGTTCATGACATCTTTTCATCAGAGTAGCGGAAGCTTTACTGGCTCATGATATTTGCAGCGGCGTAGCGGAAACATAGTAAAAAATATCAGAGCCAGGTTCTGTAGATATGCACAAGTCATGATTTTTTCAATTAAGTGTGGATGCTGTGAGCATGCGGCTATGGATTGACTTCTCAATATCGATCAGCTGCAACCGTCCAAGTGTACCTGCAAACAACAGTTAGCAATAAAGCACACGAGAGTGTCTTTGACCACTTTCGTTGAATTGAGGTACACGGCCCACAGTTCCGTTGATCAAGACAAGTACCGATCTGACTGTGATCAGGTATAATTCCGAAGAATCTCCTTGACAGGGTTTCGCAGCTGCTCTAGCCGTTCTCAAACCGGAACGTCTCAAAGAAGACAACACGGAGTGAGTGAAAGCGAATTGAGATTCACTGATTGATGAAAAAAATGATTTGAAAAACAATCGCGTATTGCTTGAAGAAAGAGTTTTGCAATACGACGAAGGTTTTATGAGAAAGATCAATTTTCAATCAAAAATACTTTTTGTATTTGAAAAGAGTACACATTCGATGTGCTAGATAAAAGAAGAGATTCGTACATCGAACGGTTTTTCCAAAAGTATTTTTTTCAATCAGAGATACTTTTTGAATTTGAAAATGAATACACATTCGATGTGCAAGAGAAAAGAAGATTTGCACATCGAACGGTTTTTCCAAAAGTATTCGTCAATTCATTTCCTGGACCAAGGTTGATTCAAGAATGAATCTCCCCATTGTTTCTATCCAGTTGTCACAAGCTTGATCTTTTAAAATGATCTCACATGTCACCCACCAAGAGCTTGTTTGATGTTGGCTCTAGAAGGATTTCCATCTTCATCGTGAATACTTTACATATCACTCGGATGTTCTGGCAATACCACAAGGATAATGCGTAGGACTCTCAATATATACTTACTTTCCACATTGTGTGAAACTGCAAGTCTTCATTAATTTTTTGTCCTAATGAGATATTGTGGATGATCTCTTGGCTCTAGACTCAATTGTGCACATTTGGTTCCTATGCCGGAGACTAGGGAGAGGGTCTCCTTCTTCAATATCAACGATCTCTAAGAGAAAGTCGATAGATTATGTCGGTTCCCCGTGAGAATGAAACAAGCCCTTTTAAAAGGAACTTGAGTAGCTTGGGAAGTTTAGTGCAGTGCATCACTGGGTCCATGATGTCTTGTCTTCAATACCAGTGTTACCTTAGTAACCACTAGTAGCATATGAATTGAACCCGGTTACTGCCCTAAGGTTGAATTATTGGAGGGCTATTTCTTTTCACCCTTTTTCACATTCATTTCTTTTTCATTCTTCAACCCCTTTAGTGCTTACCGAGACTTCATAACTAGAACCTTGTTGGGTTTATTCCAGTACTAGCTCAGTCTCAGTCCGCACTCTTCCCATATTCTCATTTTTATCTTTTTTTTTATCATACCCAAGGACTCTACACTATCTAGTGGATTGTCCCTGGGTAGATCCCTCCGGCACTGGCGGGATCGTGGGAACGAATACCTAACCTAACCATCCTTATAACACCATGCATAAAGTAAATTGGTCGGTCTTTTGGTATTGTTCATTCCTTCTTGAAACCAATTGAAAAATCATTTGGAAAATCAATCAAGGTACTTGTGATATAATATCAAAGCATTTTGTACCTTAATTGTTTTGATCATTTTAGAAATGCTCCCCCTCAACATGTGCTTTTTGATTTTGAAATTGTTTAGCACACGGAGGCAAGAGGACTTTGAAATATTTCTTGATCACAGTTTCTATGGAAAAAGCCATTTGATTTTCTTGGTAAATTCTCCCCCTCAAAATGTGCGTTGGTTATTTGAAATCATTTAACACATAGAGGAAGAAGGTTTTTGAAGAACTTTGATTCGTTGTGAAGTGAGTGGTGAAAAACACAATATCAACGTATATCAAAATAACCGTAAAATCCGACAAATCAACCCTTTAGGAAAAAGGTCAACGTGCCAAACCTCACGGGTGTGATAAAAGTGATACCGGGAAAGTGATTTCCCCGGGTCGTGTCCCAACGAGGTGTGAATGGAAGGATTCGTTGAGTTTCGTGATTATGGACTTGAATTGGTTTTACAAATTTGGAATTGGTTACGAATTCTACAATTAAATGAACGGGAAAGTAATTAAGGCAAGGGAACCCTAATAAACTAAAATAAACTAACACTAAGCCTAAGAAATGATAAAACGAAGCTACACTAAGTCCTAGGGTGCAAAAACGTAAAAACGTAAAAACCGGAAAACAACCCGAGCCATAAACGTAAAAATTTTGCAATTTAAGGGCTACGGGTGTGAAACCAATTTTCCTACGATCTATTTGACTAAAAATAATTTTAGGAAAAAGCGGAATATTTTTTCGACTTTTAAAATAATTTCTATGAATTAAAATCTATTAAACACTAATTAAATGATTAAAAATACTAAACTACTTATAAAAAAAGCTGAAAAATTACAGAAAACTACTTTAAGCTATGCTCGTTCAAGGAAAAATAAGAAAACTAGTGGTTGCTATAGAAATAAGCTGCCAAATAAGCTATGATTAGCTTAATACTAAAACTGCCAAGGTGACCTTATAAATAAAACAATGCAAAGAATGACTGATAAAGTCCCAAGGGCAGATGGTTGAGGTGTTGTGTGTTGAGGCTTTAATAGGCAAGAGGTCGGGGGTTCGAATCCCACCTCTTGCTTATTTTTGAAAACTTTTTTTTTTTTTTTTTTTTTCAATTATGCTTTTTGGTACTCAAAGATGAAACAAAAACAGACACATTTTGTGAAAACTTAAGCTTTGAAAACTTGGAAATAAGCAGTGAAACTGCTTATATGCTACTATTTTGGACAGAAAACAAACAAACACCCCTTTAGCAGTATTATTAAACTCCAAATAAGCCAAGAGAAGGAATAAGCAGTTGGGGATGAGTAATAAGCAAAGTGTTATGTTAAACAAGCTAAAGTACACAAGAATAAGCTACAAATAAGCAATCTCTAAGAGGAAATCAGTTGGCTAAGATGGTTTGATTTGGAGATTCCTAAAACTAAGAAAATGGAAATTAAGGTGTAGACTACTTATAAGCACTAATAAGCTAACAAATATCTAAACTAATCTACATACACTGATTTAGCACTTTACTACTAGAATAAGCTAAGTTAAATTACCTGTAAGCTAATGAGTAAAGAAAGAAGGAAAGTGGCATGTGGTTGCAGCAGCAAAGGGACCTGTTTCAGCTTATTTTTAAGCCCTGAATTGAACTCCCAAGGCTGAGACAGCTTCAGAAAACAAAAGTTTGCATGACCAAGATTGAATAAAACTGGGTTGGGGGCCAAGAGTAAGCTGTTAACAGCTTAAAAATAAGCTGAGAACAGTGGTGATGGAAACTGCACTGTGTGGCTAAAGTAAACTGCTCCACAATTCAAAATCTTACAAGAGCTTATCAAACAACTTGAAACTTGGAAAATGGACTAATAAGCTCAAGAGAAGTTTGACTTCAAAAGTCAAACGGGTAAAAACCATTATTTGACTACTTAATGCCCTGACCCAAACAGTCCGTAGAACCTTTTTTTTTTTTTTTTTTTTTTAAAACTAGAACTTGTAAATCTTTTGATATAACTGACTTAAGAATTTATCACCCTTAATCTTACACTTTCAAATTTAACTAAATGAGCATTGACCAAAGAGTTGTAAGGTAAAAAAAAACTGCTTTCATAAAAAAATAGAGAATACTACAATAAAAGAACAATACAACTGATTCTTAAAAAAAAGGGTACTTTCATTAAAAGAAAAGAAACATTACAATAAACTTAGAAAACATAAAACTGATTTTAAAGTTAAACTAAGGGTGCCTTATACACTTGGCTACATGACTATTTATACTAAATCATCCTGGTCTTCACTTCAATCTTGTGCTTCCTGTGAGCTCAATCTTGACCCTCCAATTGGTAGGTACCCATTTGAAACAATCCAAGCCGTTTGATGGAGCTTTTCTGACATGGATTGCCATGGTGGCAATGGGGAAAAGAGTAGGGAAAATGTGAGTGGGTTTGGGATTTGGGTGAAACCGGTTAAAAGAGATTAAGGGAGGACTCGGGTTTTGATGTATGTGGGTAAAAGAGTGATGGGGGGTGGAGTGTTTGGGGAGGAGAGAAAGAAGAGGTTTGGGGTACTGGGAAAGCTAGGGTTTGGGTTTTGTTTGGGCGGGAAGGGGGAAGAAGAAGCAGGGGTGGGTTGTGTTTATTCTTTGACCGGGTCTAGGTGTGGGTATGACCGGGTTTGGTTAAATGGGGTGGATTGGACCAGGGTATTAGTTTATTTTTGGGCCTTGGTGGTTATTTTGGGCCTAAGTTAGATTTGGACTAAACTTGAATCCATTAAGGCATTAAGGGACCAAAAGTGTAACATCCGAAAATCCAAGGACCATTCATGTAATTTCTGCAAAGTATTCCAAGGGCCTTTCTTGTGAATCTCAAATAAACCAAGGGACCAAATCTGTCATTTTTGAAATTCCAAGGACTAAACTTGACAATTTTAAAAATCCAAGGATCAAAACTGTAATTTCTCAAACTTTTGAAATTTTTCACCAAAGGACTAATTATGACAACTTATGATTTTAAAAGGACCTTTGGTGACTTTTCTTTTTAAATTCCGTGCTCAGGGACTATTTTTGTCAATTTTTGAAAGCCGGGGGACTGAAACTGCCAATTATGCAAACTTTGTTCGTTTTTCAATAATTTTGCATCTGAAACATATAAAACACAATTTTGAGATATTTTCAGTATTTTGATGCATTTCAGAGTGTTTTTAGATGTTTTGCAGTTCAGATTCGACCAAAAATGATGAGTGAATAAGCACTCATCAAATCCCCACACTAAAACATTGCTAGTCCCTAGCAATCTTTTGAGAAAACTTAATGGATTTGAATCTCTTTACCAAAAGCCATTACTTCTGGAGTAGCCAAATGTTTCAGTCAAGTAAGAACTATGGTACACTGATAACCATATGATTTTGAGCAAACCACCGCCTTTCAACGGTTTTGATTTGTCTTTACCGAAGCCGCTTGCTTCGGACTAGCCAACTCTTAGATAAAATATCTTTGGTGAGTCGATTACCAATTATGGTTTTCCAACTGCCTTTACCACAAGCCATAAACTTGCGGGCTAGCCAACTCTTCACTAATTAAAGATATGGTGAGCTGAACACCATACAATTTTGGGCAAATTGCAAGCCGCCAACGGATTTGAGATATCTTTACCAAGAGCCGTTTGCTCTGGATTAGCCAATCCTTTTGTTTATTAGACATGGCGGACTGATAACCATAAAAAAAATTTTTTTGGCCAAAAATGGGGAATGGGGTATATTTACATGATAAAATTCGTGAGAATTCTTCCCCACACTAGAAATGAATATTGCCCTCAATATTCAAAGTACCGGCGGTTATGCCGAAACATAGAACGTAAAAGGGAAATACTACGGCCATTATTTGAATTTTTTTTTTTAGAAAACTTATATACAACAGCGGGGGGCAACTCCCCACACTAGGGTGGTAGAAAGTAGAAAGAAGTCAGAAATATGGGGGAAAACCCATATAGCGTGCATCGTTTTTGATTCCCGAAGTCGCTAGCTTGACTCGACCCCGTATTCATTTGTTCTTGGGGAAGCAACGTGGAAAAGAAAATCTCCATCGGACTTTCATTCAAATGGTTTGGATACACATTGAATGTGTCAAAAGTTCCACTCTGATGAGATACATCCGGCTCAAAAGAAAGAGAAATGCTGGGGTCAAAGATGGTATCTTCACTCCCGTAGGAGTTAAGACATGGAGAAGAGATGGGAGGAGAAGGAAAAGTGTCAATTACTTGACAACGGGTGGGATAGGTGGGCAAAAGATTAGTTTGAGGAACATTAACGGAATGTTCATAAATCTTTTCCACCGCAAGAGAAGTCACAACATCCGTGTTGGACTTAAGAAATATCCGAGAGTGAACTCCCTTGAAAGGTAAGATACCAGGTTTGAAAACTTTGTCCTCGGAGAGGAATGAAACACAAGTATCAACCATGGTAAAATCCTCAAGGGTAGATGAGTTACTCATTGATAGAAGAGGATGCGGAGCATTTTGCTCAAATAGCTCGTCCTCAATGATGTGAGCGAGTTCACCGGCGAACTCCTCATGGAAAAGCCTACTCCTTTCGGAAGGAGGAAGCAATTCAAATGTGGATGACTCATACCGGAAGAGAAAGATGAAAAGTGGGAATGCCACTACTCTCTTTTTCAGTATGAAAGTCATCAAAGTGGAATACTTCAAATTCCGGAAGAGAATCATTGGACAAAGCCTCAAGTTCAGAAAATGGTTCAGGCTTTTCCAAGATATAGTCACTATCCACAACGGGGATAGGAGATGAAGCTGGTTTAGCACATAATGATTCGATCATAGAAACGAGGAGATTTATATTGAACAATTTTTCACGGAGTATCTCGTCCTCAATTTCCGGATCATCGAATCTCACCTCCTCTAAGCTAACTAGCTCAGAAGGAAAGTCCTCGACATAATCGATGTCTCCATAAGATAAAGAATCGTCAAACGAAGTACAATCGTTGTCAGAATCGGAGAACATCTCGACATGATCGTTTGGGATGTCAAGAGGAGGAGAAGAATCATCATCAAGAGGCTCATCAAACATATTAACGGAGATAACCTCGGACTCACTTGGGGTTGGGACAAGGTTCTCAACACAAGACGGTTCCGTTTCCTGAATAGTGCTAAGATTTTCGTCCCCCATTAAAAGATTATCCGACGGTTCTAAGGTAGATAGGCAAGATAAGGGCGGAGAGTGGACATGTGCGGTACTTTGTGGGCTTGAGATATGCACCTTGTCCTTTGTCATCTCCCAATCTTCCTCATCCTCGTCATTGAGACGGCAAGCTTCGTTAAAGAGGAGAAGCTTTTGAGCTGCTCGCTCATCAGCTAGTAATCTTTCGTTATGCGAGCACTTGTTCCTCGGAAAGTTCTTCAAGAATTATATGAGGAAATTGATCAATGACGGAAACTGTGGGGTTGGATGTTGTCAAATTCAGAAGTCCACGATTGACATTGATAATCATCATGAGGACCCCCACACTTAGCACAATGAGGGTATTGGGGAGAGAAATTTTGAAATGACGTTTGATCATTGAAATGATGAAAATACGGTTCTGGTTCGTATGAATTTTGTGGAGGGTAATTGAAATTGTTTTGAGGATAACTGAAAGATTCCGGGTTAGAATCATAAGCAAATGAATTCTCGGCGCAAATCGAACAATATCCATTGACAAGATAGTTTCCACACCACTCGCACATACATTTGTAACAACGAAAACCTTGTGGTAACAAGTCTCCACAACCGTAGCAATAACTTTGATCAAACGAAGATATTTCGGGCTCGGGAATAGGAATCGAGGGTTCAACAACATCACATAAGGAAGGAAAAGCGGTATTTCCCGAAGTTGAATCATGACGAAGTTCAATTAAGAAGCTTTGAATCATGTCATTTCTGGCCCTAAAGAAATCGTCGGTAAAACGCTCAAGATTCCGAGTTGGGACAAGTGGTGTGCTCTTAGAGCTAGCAAGTTCCACCACTTCCGTTATGGTCTCCGGTGTTTGAACGGGTTCATCGTAATCAATTCTAATTCTCGACCTTTTTTCATTGGCCTGAATTTTTTCAATTAGATTACGGGCTCTAAATTCAAAGAAATCGTCCTCGTAACCCTCGGTAGGTGCTTGAGGTAACTCCGACGCTTGAACGGGTGGGTTGTGGCGGGTGGTCGAAATAACTTTGAAAAGACTTTTTGATGGATAATTCGCACAAATTGCAAAATTCGCTTGAACTAGGCCTTCCACACCGCGCACACACACACTTGTGACCATGATGTTGATGATTGTCGACATAAGAATTAAACATATAGAGGGTTAAAGAGATAGAATTAAACGGTTTTGAGGTTAAAGAAGAGTAGAATCAAACGGTATGAGAGGGTAAGAGAAATAGAATCATACGGATAAGAGGAATGAGAAGAGTATTTTTTTGTATTTTTTCAAAAACGGTAACTTCACGAGGAAGGTTCTTCAAGTCACTAATCGCAAAAATCACGATATTGTCGCAACACACCTCCCCGGCAGCGGCGCCAAAATTTGATTCGTTGTGAAGTGAGTGGTGAAAAACACAATATCAACGTATATCAAAATTAACCGTAAAATCCGACAAATCAACCCTTTAGGAAAAAGGTCAACGTGCCAAACCTCACGGGTGTGATAAAAGTGATACCAGAAAAGTGATTTCCCCGGGTCGTGTCCCAACGAGGTGTGAATGGAAGGATTCATTGAGTTTCGTGATTATGGACTTGAATTGGTTTTACAAATTTGGAATTGGTTACGAATTCTACAATTAAATGAACGGGAAAGTAATTAAGGCAAGGGAACCCTAATAAACTAAAATAAACTAACACTAAGCCTAAGAAATGATAAAACGAAGCTACACTAAGTCCTAGGGTGCAAAAACGCAAAAACGTAAAAACGGGAAAACAACCCGAGCCATAAACGTAAAAATTTTGCAATTTAAGGGCTACGGGTGTGAAACCAATTTTCCTACGATCTATTTGACTAAAAATAATTTTAGGAAAAAGCGGAATATTTTTTCGACTTTTAAAATAATTTCTATGAATTAAAATCTATTAAACACTAATTAAATGATTAAAAATACTAAACTACTTATAAAAAAGCTGAAAAATTACAGAAAACTACTTTAAGCTATGCTCGTTCAAGGAAAAATAAGAAAACTAGTGGTTGCTATAGAAATAAGCTGCCAAATAAGCTATGATTAGCTTAATACTAAAACTGCCAAGGTGACCTTATAAATAAAACAATGCAAAGAATGACTGATAAAGTCCCAAGGGCAGATGGTTGAGGTGTTGTGTGTTGAGGCTTTAATAGGCAAGAGGTCGGGGGTTCGAATCCCACCTCTTGCTTATTTTTGAAAACTTTTTTTTTTTTTTTTTTTTTTCAATTATGCTTTTTGGTACTCAAAGATGAAACAAAAACAGACACATTTTGTGAAAACTTAAGCTTTGAAAACTTGGAAATAAGCAGTGAAACTGCTTATATGCTACTGTTTTGGACAGAAAACAAACAAACACCCCTTTAGCAGTATTATTAAACTCCAAATAAGCCAAGAGAAGGAATAAGCAGTTGGGGATGAGTAATAAGCAAAGTGTTATGTTAAACAAGCTAAAGTACACAAGAATAAGCTACAAATAAGCAATCTCTAAGAGGAAATCAGTTGGCTAAGATGGTTTGATTTGGAGATTCCTAAAACTAAGAAAATGGAAATTAAGGTGTAGACTACTTATAAGCACTAATAAGCTAACAAATATCTAAACTAATCTACATACACTGATTTAGCACTTTACTACTAGAATAAGCTAAGTTAAATTACCTGTAAGCTAATGAGTAAAGAAAGAAGGAAAGTGGCATGTGGTTGCAAAGCAGAAAGGACCTGTTTCAGCTTATTTTTAAGCCCTGAATTGAACTCCCAAGGTTGAGACGCTTCGAAAACAAAAGTTAGCATGACCAAGATTGAATAAAACTGGTTGGGGCCAAGAGTAAAAGCTGTTAACCGCTTAAAAATAAGTGAGAACAGTGGTGATGGAAACTGCACTGTGTGGCTAAAGTAAACTGCTCCACAATTCAAAATCTTACAAGAGCTTATCAAACAACTTGAAACTTGGAAAATGGACTAACAAGCTCAAGAGAAGTTTGACTTCTAAAGTCAAACGGGTAAAAACCATTATTTTGACTACTTAATGCCCTGTCCCAAACAGTACTTAGAACCTTATTAAAACAGAACTTGTAACTCTTTTGATATAACTGACTTAAGAATTTATCACCCTTAATCTTACACTTTCAAATTTAACTACATGAGCATTAACAAAAGAGCTATGAGGTAAAAAAAACTGCTTTCATAAAAATAGAGAACACCACAAAAATACAACTGATTCTTTAAGACAAAGGGTACTTTCATTAAAAGAAAAGAAACATTACAATAAACTTAGAAAACATAAAACTGATTTTAAAGTTAAACTAAGGGTGCCTTATACACTTGGCTACATGACTATTTATACTAAATCATCCTGGTCTTCACTTCAATCTTGTGCTTCCTGTGAGCTCAATCATGACCCTCCAATTGGTAGGGACCCATTTGAAACAATCCAAGCCGTTTGATGGAGCTTTTCTGACATGGATTGCCATGGTGGCAATGGGGAAAAGAGTAGGGAAAATGTGAGTGGGTTTGGGATTTGGGTGAAACCGGTTAAAAGAGATTAAGGGAGGACTCGGGTTTTGATGTATGTGGGTAAAAGAGTGATGGGGGGTGGAGTGTTTGGGGAGGAGAGAAAGAAGAGGTTTGGGGTACTGGGAAAGCTAGGGTTTGGGTTTTGTTTGGGCGGGAAGGGGGAAGAAGAAGCAAGGTGGGTTGTGTTTATTCTTTGACCGGTCTAGGTGTGGGTATGACCGGTTTGGTTAAATGGGGTGGATTGGACCAGGTATTAGTTTATTTTGGGCCTTGGTGGTTATTTTGGGCCTAAGTTAGATTTGGACTAAACTTGAATTCATTAAGGCATTAAGGGACCAAAAGTGTAACATCCGAAAATCCAAGGACCAATCCTGCAATTCTGACAATGTAATCAAAGGACCAATCTTGTGAATCTCAAATAAACCAAGGGACCAAATCTGTCATTTTTGAAATTCCAAGGACTAAACTTGACAATTTTAAAAATCCAAGGATCAAAACTGTAATTTCTCAAACTTTTGAAATTTTTCACCAAAGGACTAATTATGACAACTTATGATTTTAAAAGGACCTTTGGTGACTTTTCTTTTTAAATTCCGTGCTCAGGGACTATTTTTGTCAATTTTTGAAAGCCGGGGGACTGAAACTGCCAATTATGCAAACTTTGTTCGTTTTTCAATAATTTTGCATCTGAAACATATAAAACACAATTTTGAGATATTTTCAGTATTTTGATGCATTTCAGAGTGTTTTTAGATGTTTTGCAGTTCAGATTCGACCAAAAATGATGAGTGAATAAGCACTCATCAAACTTCCATGATCACATTTTCCATTAAGAAACCATTAGAAAATCAATCAAGGTACTTATGTTAAAACATAGAAGCTTTTGTACCTTGATAGTTTATTTTCTTTTGAAATGCTCCCCCTCAATATGTGCTTCGAGATTCGAAAGCATTTAGCACATATGGGAGAGCAGCCTGCACTTTGAGTCAAAAGATCATCTTTTATCAGATTTCATAATTAAATCACAAATTCTCCCCCGATCAAAAATATCAAACCCTTTGAGATTTTGGATCCCAAGTGATTTAATAAGGTTTAGAAAACATGAGAGAAAATGTGGCCTTGTTTAAATACTCTTCTGGTTTTAGGTTAAATGCTCCTCCTCAATCATGTGCATCATGTATTTGAAATCGTTTGGCACATGAAGGAAGGAGTGCTTTTAAAACAATCACCCTTTAAAACCGATTTGAGATTTAAATCACGATCTCTCCCCTGATCAAAAATTTCAAACCTTTTGAGATTTGTGATCCCAATTGATTTAAATTATTTAGAAAATTTTGAGGAAAGACGTGGCTTGATTTAATTTTTGAAATTGACTGATGAGGACCAATTATTGACTTTAAAGATTGTTAGTGTCAGGTATGATAGTTTTAAGAGATCTTTAGGTAAAATAAAATAGTTTCACAATCAAACAAGAACAGAAAAAATTTCATTTTGAAAGATCTTTGGGTTTTAAACAAAATCATACCATGACATAACATTAAATCTTTAGATCACCACTTATTTTGTACAAACGGACTCTAATTCGTTTGATGATATATTGTTTGAAAATAATTAATTTGAAATCACTCTCCCCTCAATCAATGACCGTAGTTGTTGATTGAGTGACTTAAGATTAAAATGAAGTCCGGTTGATTTCCAAAATTATAAGTCCGATTTATTTTCAAAACAATATTTTCCATTTTGAAAACAATTTTAACAAATTTGTTGAAAAATGGTATTATTCACTACTTGTCCTGCACAAAGATACGTTAGGTGGATAAGAAGCTCCTGTTGCTGCTGTAGGGCTGAAAGAAAACCATCTGCCGATGCAGTGAGACCTCTTAAGTTGCATCTATCGTGCCAACTCTCCATGGAGATCTAATTAAGCTCCGTTTCTTCATTTGTCGACCTAAGAAATAGTTACCCTTTCCTTTCGGCATCCAATCATCTTCTTATGTGGGATCCGGATCGGGAACATTCTTTTAAACCATGTTATCTGCATACGTTAGTAAACACAGATAGACATATATGGTGGTCGACAACACCTAAACAACAATTGACTAATAAAAGTCAATCCAACATATCAATCAGTTCATATAAGGCATGGGATTTATGTGTTCATCAAACTCTAATCATCTAATCCTAACAATCATATCCTAAATAGCTAGTCCTTCAACATAGGCAAATATCTTTTTCTGATAAGCACGTAGGATGATTAAGAAAGCCTGTTAGATGATATTAATTTGAAAAACATTCTCCCCCTCAATCAATGACTCCTTCTATGAAAAGTTTTAAATAAGATGAAGTCATTGATTGGGTTTTGCAAATTTATGAAAACTTGATTCTGATTGATTTTCAAGCAACTCATTTACCACCATTTTGAATACACCAAATATTTTTCTGAAGAATTTTAGACGGAAAAACATTTGTGTAGGAACAGCAGTCCTTCGACATACTTTCCTCATTTTGATTTTGGATACGTATTCGATATTAATGAAAAATGGTTTAGCGCAACACTTTCCTTCTTTGAAGAACGAGTTGCTATATGAAATAATAGCAAACCATAGTTTTAGCACGGGTTACAGTCTGAAATAACTGCAAGCCATAGTTTTAGACATGTTTTGAAAAAAATATTAACACCTCCTGCTCGAACTTCATCTATGGTCCCGTGCCATTATTGAATGACATTTATAAGACCGTAGATGTTATCGATACCAGAAGACATGTCTTGAGAAAACATATTTTTGGTATTTTTCAAATTTTTTGATTTTTATGGATTTTTGTAGGTTTTATATTTTTCTATTTTGTTTTGGTGGTTTTATATTTTTGTATTTTCTTTTTGATAAATATATACACAGATAGAGAAGATGATATAGTTAAAGAAGATGATGATACGAGTACCGAGATAAGGATATCGAGCAGCACGTCGTAGAAGATAGAATTTGTCATCTCTTAAACTTCCACCACCAAAGCTTCCAAGGCTCCAGAATCGAAGATAGAACATGAGCCATTGAGAAAGAGAGACTTTGGCAGCTTCCCCTCAAACCGAAGATCCATTAGATGAGCAGATTCGAAGCTCTATTTCAAGCTTGCCTTAGCCAGGTGCACAGAGAAGCACACCATTATCATAAATCACGCTGCTCCTTTTAAAAATAATCATCGTGATTCTTCGTTCGAGGTTATATCATCAACAAGAACAACAACGTATCATCCCACTCATAAATAATCTTCTCAAATTTCATAACCACTGAAGTCTGAAGCGATCCATTCCAAAAAGGTGTCAAGAGAACAGTTCCCCCAAGTAGTTGAATTGATGCAGTCAGTCTCTTTGTATAATGCTCAAGAACTCTCCCGACTACACATCATGCCCGGAAAGAAAACACCTCCCCAATGTTTGTGGTAAACAATGGCTTTCTTCCCTGATGATCGTGTATGAAGCTCAAGAACCCGAAGTACACCAATATCCAAGAACTCTCCCGAATACACATCATGCCCGGAGAGAAAACACCTCCCCAATGTTTGTGGTAAACAATGGATTTCTTCCCTGATGATCGTGTATGAAGCTCAAGAACCTGAAGTACACCAATATCCAAGAACTCTCCCGAATACACATCATGCCCGGAGAGAAAACACCTCCCCAATGTTTGTGGTAAACAATGGCTTTCTTCCTTGATGATCGTGTATGAAGCTCAAGAACCAGAAGTACACACATTCCCACCGAAAGAATAATTGATAACACCTCCCTCATGTTATACATTTATCTCCCCTGAATATGTCATACTTGTGTAACTCTTTTATCTTCAGAAACTTTCTATAACATCACTTCCCCCACGTAGTTGGAATAATAACACTAAAAGCCTTGATGAGTAAAACCTTGAGTTTCTCTACGGTCATGACATTCGTCTTCCCGGGATATCTTCAATCACTTAGAAGAATTAAGTTCATCAAGTTTACTCGCGTTTAGATGCTTGTCTCCTTCCCCCTTGCTGGTTTTGACACTTCAGAATCAGCAACTCATTGTAAGCCCATATACTTGAAATCTTATGAGAAGAACACTTGAAGACTTGTGAGAATCAACTTGCTGAAGAATATGAGCAAGTCTAATTGGGATTGAATCTGATTTCACTCTCCCCCAATTAGTGTTACACATTGGATTTCACAAACACATCATATCATAATTATACTAGGCGTATGGTTTAAGAGTTTAGAGAGAGAAAGTAAAGAGAGGGGTCCTTTCTAGAGAGAGAGAGTAAACAAAAGAGAAAAATGTTAGATTAGAATGAAAGTTCCAAACCTCTACCTTAGGAGGTAGAGGGTATTTATAGTTTTACATAATACGCCCTCCTGACGGGCTGTGGATCGGGCATACAGTGGGTAAAGACCCGTCCTTCCTCCACGGTGTTACACTAAACTAAACTAATAACTAAATAACTAACTAAATAACGTAAATAACAACACGTCTACGAGCTAACATATGCTAGACCATAATTGGGGTGACCGACACTTTAACATGGAATTTCCAATTCTTAACAATCTCCCCCTAACGGAGGTCACCCCATGAAATACATTTTGCATCCTAGCATTCTATCTTTGTCTTTAGTTCTGAGCTCGTAGACTTCTATTCTTCAAGTTCCGCAGTCTTTGTGCTTTAGTAGTGATTCTTTAAAGTCCGCATTGATTTGTACTTTTAGTGGAGGCCTTTAACTGATCCACATCTTTGATGATCTTCGAGCTTTCGTTGAGATCATCAGCCACAGTAAATCTCTGGATCACCCTTTATTGTGTTGCCATCATGTGATGTTGTGACTTTCGGACCGACATGCTCACACTTTCTGGATCATGACATCTTTTCATCAGAGTAGCGGAAGCTTTTACTGACTCATGATAGTTGCAGCAGCGTAGCAGAAACATAGTATAAAAATATCGAGCTGGTTCTGTAGATATGCACAAGTCATGATTTCTTCTATTAAGTGTGGATGCTGTGAGCATGCGGCTTTGGATTGACTTCTCAATTCGATCAGCTGAACCGTCCAAATGTACCTGCAAACAACAGTTATCAATAAAACACACGAAAGTGTCTTTGATCACTTTCATTTAATTGAGGTACACGGCCCACGGTTCCCGTTGATCGTACAAGTACGCATGTGATCGGTAGAATTCCAAAGAATCTCCTTGACAGGGTTTCGCAGCTGCTCTAGCTGTTCTCAAACCGAACGTCTCAAAGAAGACAACACGGAGTGAGTGAACCAGCGAATTGAGATTCACTGATTGATGAAAAATTGATTTGAAAAACAATCGCGTATTGCTTAGAAGAAAGAGTTTTGCAATACTACGAAGGTTTTATGAGAAAGATCAATTTTCAATCAAAAATACTTTTTGTATTTGAAAATAATACACATTCGATGTGCTAGATAAAAGAAGAGATTTGCACATCGAACGTTTTTTCCAAAAGTATTCGTCAATTCATTTCCTGGACCAAGGTAGATTCACGAGTGAATCGCCCCATTGTTTCTGTCCAGTTGTCATAAGCTTGATCTTTATAAAAGATCTCACGTGTCACCCACCAAGAGCTTGTTTGATGTTAGCTCTAGTAGGCTTTCCATCTTCATCGTGAATATATAACATATCACTCCGATGTTCTGGCAATACCACAAGGATAATGCGTAGGACTCTTAAATATATACTTACTTTCCACATTGTGTGAAACAACAAGTCTTCATTAATTTTGTGTCCTAATGAGATATTGTGGATGATCTCTTGGCTCTAGACTCAATTGTGCACATTTGGTTCCTATGCCGGAGACTAGGGAGAGGGTCTCCTTCTTCAATATCAACAATCTCTAAGAGAAAGTCGATAGATTATGTAGGTTCCCCGTGAGAATGAAACAAGTCCTTTTAAGAGGAACTTGAGTAGCTTGGGAAGTTTAGTGCAGTGCGTCACTGGGTCCATGACGTCTTGTCTTCAATACTAGTGTTACCTTAGTAAACACCAGTAGCATATGTATTGAACCCGGTTTCTGCCCTAAGGTTGAATTATTGGAGGGCTATTTCTTTTCACCCTTTTCACATTTATTTCTTTTTCATTCTTCAACCCCTTCAGTGCTTACCGAGACTTCATAACTAGAACCTTGTTGGGTTTATTCCAGTTCTAGCTCAATCTCAGTCGGCACTCTTCCCATTTCTCATTTTTCTCCTTTTTTCATCATACCTAAGGACTCTACACTATCTAGTGGATTGTCCCTGGGTAGATCCCTCCGGCTCTGGCGGGATCATGGGAACGAATACCTAACCTAACCATCCTTATAACACCATGCATAAAGTAAAATGGTCGGTCTTTTGGTATAGTTCATTCTTCTATAAAACCAATTGAAAAATCATTTGGGAAATCAATCAAGGTACTTGTGATACGGGATCAAAGCATTTTGTACCTTAATAGTTTTGATCATTTAGAAATGCTCCCCTCAACATGTGCATATGATTTGAAATTGTTTAGCACATGGAGGCAAGAGTTGTTTGAAATCTTTTCTTGATCACAATTTCCTTAGGAAAAAGCCATTTGATTTTCTTTGGTAAATTCTCCCCCTCAATATGTGCGTAGGATATTTGAAATCATTTTATCACATAGAGGAAAGAGTTCTTTGAAGTGCTTTTCACGATAGCCAATAGAAACCATTCGCCCCCCCTCAATATGTGCATTGATATAAGAAAGAGTTTGGCACATATTAGAGACAACTGGCACTTTGAATCAAAATGAACATCTTTTATCAAATTTCATTATTAAATCACAAATTCTCCTCCGATAAAAAATATCAACCCTTTGAGATTTTGGATCCCAAGTGATTTAATAAGGTTTAGAAAACATGGGATAAAATGTGCCTGATTTAGAAGCTCTTCTGGTTTTTGGTTAAATGCTCCTCCACAATCATGTGCATTATGTATTACAAAATCGTTGAAGGAAGGAGTGCTTTTAAAACAATCACCCTTCAAAACCGATTTAAGATTTAAATCACGATCTCTCCCCCGATCAAAAATTTCAAACCAATTGAGATTTTGGATCCCGATTGATGTAAATCATTTAGAAAATTTTGGGGAAAGACGTTGCTTGATTTAATTTTTGAAATTGACTGATGAGGACCAATTATAGACATTAAAGATTGTTAGTGTCAGGTATGATAGTTTTTAAGAGATCTTTAAGTAAAATAAAACTGTTTCACAATCAAACAAGAACAGAAAAAATTTCATTTTGAAAGATCTTTAAGTTTTAAAGAAAATCATACCATGACATAACATTAAATCTTTAGATCACCACTTTGTGTTTGTACAAACCGGACTTTTATGAAGAAATATCGTTTGAAAATATTTTATTTTAAATCACTCTCCCCCTCAATCGATGACCGTAGTCGATGATTGAGTGACTTAAGTTTTGATAAAATGAAGTCCGGTGATTTTCAAAATTTAGTCCAATTTATTTTCAAAACAATATTATTTAAAAATTGTTTTTAAAAAATGGTATCATTACAATTATCCTGCACAAAGATACGTTAGGTGGTTGAGCCGCTTTTGTTGTTGTTGCTGTAAGGTAGGAAGAAAACCGTCTGCTGATGCAGTGAGACCTCTGACGTTGCATTTGTCATGCCAACTCTTCATAGAGGTCCAATTAAGCTTCGTTTCTTCATTTGATGATGAAGAAAACCATCTGCTGATGCAGTGAGACCTCTTACGTTGCATTTCATGCCAACTCTCCATAGAAGTCAAATTAAGCTCCGTTTCTTCATTTGTCGACCCAAGATATAGTTGCCCTTTCCTTTCGGCATCCAATCATCATATTATGTGGGATCCGGACAGGGAAAATTCTTATATACCAATATACCTGCATACGTTAGTGAACACACATACATATATATGGTGGTCGACATCACCCAAACAACAATCGACTAATAAAAGTCAATCCAACATATCAATCAGATCATATAAGGCATGGGAATAATGAGTTCATCAATCAATAATAATCTAATCCAAACAATCTCATCCTAGAAACCTAGTCCTTCAACATAGGCAATTATATTTTTCAGATAAGCACGTAGGATGATTAAGAAAGCCCGTTAGATGATGTAAATTTGAAAAACATTCTCCCCCTCAATCAATGACTCTTTCTATGAAAAGTTTTAAAAGCGCTGAAGTCATTGATTGAGTTTTGCAAATTTATGAAAATTCTGATTCTGATTGATTTTTAAGCAATTCATTTACCACCATTTTTAAAAAACAACAAATATTTTTCTGAAGAATTTTAGAAGGAAAAACATTTGTGTAGGAACAACAGTCTTTTTGACGACATGCTTTCCTTGTTTTGTTTATAGGATAAGTGCACGAAATATTTGAAAAATTTTGGTTTAGCGCAGCACTTTCCTTTCTTGAAGAACGGGTTGCTATCGGAAATAATAGCAAACCATAGTTTAAGCGCGGGTTACAGTCTGAAATAACTGTAAGCCATATTTTGAGACATGTTTAGAAAGAAATATTTACACCTCCTGCTCGAACTTCATCTAAATTCCCGTGCCATTATTGAATGACATTTCTAAGACCGTAGATGTTATCGATACCAGAAGACATGTCTTGAGAAAACATATTTTTGGTATTTTTCAATTTTCTGATTTTTATGGGCTTTTGTTGATTTTATATTTTTCTATTTTGTTTTTGATAGTTTTTTTTTTGTTTTTTTTTTATTATTTACAACGATAGAGAAATAGTTTAAGAAGATGATGATACGAGTACCGAGTAAGGAGATCGTTCAACACTTTGTAGAAGATAGAAGTCATCATCTCTTGAACATTAACCACCAAAGCATACGAGGCTCTTGAATCGTCGCAAGAACTTAAGCCTTCAAAAAGTGAATCTTTGGTAGCTTCCCCCCAAACCGACAATCCACGTAAAAAGACCATTTCCCCCAAGAAGAAGAAGTGAAGCAAACAGTCTAATTGTATGAAGCTCAAGAACCCGAAGAAGACGATAACACCGAAGTAACAGGTTTACACGGATCATTTCTGTGGTTATCAAACCCGAAATAAATGATTAAGCCCGATCACATGAACTTGTTGTGCGTCCCCGATGTACACATAACTCTTCGAGTTTGAGCAGTTGTGAATTCAGGAGAACAATATATCAACACCTTCATTTCACAAAATGCACTCCAGTTATCTAACATATAACCAATCAGCCCATAACGTACACATGTACCCAACAAGAGAAGAGACAATGACATCACAATAACTGGTTGAATCACTGATCTTCTTTGCGGATGTCAACTCCGGAATAATTGATTAAGCTCAATCATGTGAATATGTTGTGCGACCCAGATGTACACATATCTCTCCCTTGATGGTTGCGATCTCATCGGAATCATCATTACATTGTGTACACGAAGAACTAACCGGAAGCACTTTATCATAAGTCATATAGAAGATGTCGATAAGCAATATAATCTCACGCTCCACATATTCTTCTCATATTTCTTCCTACTGAAAGCTGAGATAACACATACCAAAAGTATCCAGAGATCACTTCCCCTAAATGGTTGGTATAATACACCAGAAGCTATGAGTAAACACCGAGTTTCTCTACGGTTATGACATTTGTCTTTCCCGGGATTACTTCAATAGAGAAGAAGTATTAGGTTCATCAATTGTACTCGTTGTGTGTTTAGATGTATATCTCCTTCCCCCTTGCTGGTTTTGATACCTCAGAATCAGCAACACATTATACATGCCAAATACTCTTGAAATAGAGAAGCCCAAACAATTAGCTCAACTGAATCCTGTGAGAATCAACTGCTATAGAAACTCTCCTTGACTACCTTAACCAACCCAGATGTAGACAATTTGAAGTAACCACAGATGAAGCAAACCCGATATACCAAACTTGAAGCTGAAGTAGAATTCCCCGCATTTGTATCTTAATCTTGCACTAATGTTGGAAGAATGGTGTCGAGAATTTATACTCCAAGAAAAATATCTAAGTACTCAATACTCAACCAAAGTATGAGACATTAACACCTCTTGCGATTATCCACAACGACATTTGCGTGTGTCACTGAGTAAAACTACGTAACTCCTTAAAGTGATAGTTAACCAGGTCTTCAACCATCTATACCGACTGCTGGTAACTAGATAAACCAAGTCTTCTACATAAATCTTAAGCACGAGCAAGTTATCATTGAGAGTCATGCATCCAACCAACCCCGAATTCAAGATAAAATAAGAACACTCATTTGTGAAAGTCAACTTCAATATCAAATAAGTTATAAACGATTAACTCCGAAGTAATCACTTTGTGTCAAATTCCCAACACATGAATAAACACACAATAAGATGTACATTAATCCACTGAATGAACCGGAGAAAATGATTCCTCAACATCAATTCCTTCTTCCTAAAGGTATTCATGTAGAGACTGATCTGGAAGGTTCATCAATAATGTCTTAAAGCGGATGAGGAAATCATTTTCCATAATGTTCATTTGGTTGATTTACATAGTGCACATTGGGAGGAACAATAATCCGTGAAGATTTGGCAAAGGAATACCAAAGAGCGGATCATTATTCATGAACAATAATCCGTGAAGATTTGGCAAAGGTATACCAAAGAGCGGATCATTATTCATGAGTGCATCTGCAATATTATGATAGTCATTATCAACGCCTTGTGAAATAACTGGAGGTAATGTTTCTTGAGGATTCCGAGAAGTACTTCTTAGATGGTGGACCAGTTGAGTCAGTAGGAACCGGAGCATGAGCTTCAGAAACTAGATGATCAACATTCGTTGGAGGTTGGGAGTACTCATCAAACATATCTTGAAACAATGAATCCCAAACAATGAATCCCAGTTATCCTTAGTAAGTGAAGCATTAGGCGTTGAAGGAGAGTCATATGACCATAATTCAAGCATCCATCAACATGTAGTATATGCACTCTTCTCCCTCTCAAAAATTGCATCTGAAGTTGCCATTTTTGATTTGAACAAGTGAATAAGAATATACACCAATGAACGTAGATCCACTTGAGGGTTAAAAGAGCGTGGGAGAAGCATAAAGCTTGTTGATGAAGAATGTTGATGAGAATGGTCATAACCATGAAGATTTCTCTTCTTCTGAAGATAAAGCGCACTGAAGCGTACACCTTTCTTTTCTTTGAGGAACGGGGCCTGAAGTGTTATCTGCAGACGCCATAGTGATGAAGAACGAGGCCTGAACTGATGTGAACAGACGTCATAAGAAGATTTCTCTTCTTCAGAAGATAAAGCGCACTGAAACGTACACTTTTCTTTTCTTTTCTTTTCTTTAGAGTATGAGGCATGAACTGTTGTGTTCATACGTCATAGCCGATTGAATATCAATGTTGAGTAACTTGAACCCGTGAGTTATGAGATATCAATCCTTTTGTTATCCATACTTTAAGCCAGTCCATGTAGTAAAGGATCGAAGTATCCAAGAACGAGTAAGGACTACCGCACTAATATTACAAACTTGATTGCATATATTTTGGTTAGTGACATCAATATCCAAACCCTTTGGGGTTTCACGGTCAACTTTGAGATTGCCATTGGTAAACATCTTTCCTGTAGGAATCCACCTAAGTCCAAAGATCCTTAAAATTCTACCGATGGTATCCACTTATGGCAAGGTCTAGGATTGTTAGGCTTCTTATGCATAGAGGAAGACTTATCCTTATTCCTAGTTTCCAAAGATTTAGCAGTTGGTAACCATCTAGGCGAAGCTTTTGGTTTCATTTGCTTCATATGCACTGTGGATGACTTAGTGTAAATCCTAGACTTAAAAGGTTGTACCATTGCATGAGCATTTACTTTCTTCAGGGATTTTGTGAAACATTTATCATGATTAGCATTAAAGATACATTTCAGACACTTTGAGCAAATAACTTGTTTGGATTCAGAAATAGATCTAGATTTCTTAGAGTGATCTGCTATGGGAATAGCTTTAATCGAAACGCAACTACTTTTAGATGTAAGCCAACCGGTCTTTAGATTAGTGTTCCTAGGTAATGGTTTAGAACTACTAGCAGTGCCTTGAAATCTCGAAGAATTCATCACCATAGGTCTTGCACCTAAAATTCCGTCTTTGCGATTCTGTGCCTTCTTTCTAGCCAATTCTAGATAAGAGTTCTTATACAAGTCATTCATATCACTTTTCCTAGGCAAGTGAGGTGAAGTGACTGGTTTTGTCAAAACTTGTTTCGCATCAACTTGGGAGGCAAACCGCGTTTATGAAAATTTTGGTCGTTCGATCTAAACGCATTTGGTTGTCTAATAACCTGGTTTCCCCAAGATTGATGGTTTTGCAAACTTAGTATTCACACTATTCCCTGTTGTTTTTCTGAGCTCATTTTTTAAAGCAACAATAGCGAAACTCTTTTCCAGAAGTTGAGCTTTGAGATCATCAATTTTTGCTATCAAAGATTTTGTTTGTTCCACTGACTTAGTTCTAGTTTCATTGACAGAGTCGCTTAGTTCTATGTGATGCTTTCTCAAATACTCATTTTCCTTTAGTAATTTGGCCACACAAACCGCTAATTCATCATTTCTCATTTGAATATCATCAATAGCATTAACATCAGAATTACTTGTAACCAAATTACTTTTCACATGCATATTAGAAATATGATTCTTCAAATTTTTGATAGTTGACTCTTTGTCTTGAAGCTGAGCTTTCAAAGTGTTAATTTCAAAAAATTCACGGAATTCAGGAAGTTCCGAATTTTTACATGGTTTGTTAAGTTGAAAACTTTCTTCTTTACTCTGTATCGCAATTTCAAGTGAAATGCAGTGTTTTTCAAGTTTTGAGAATTTGTTAGAAAGTTCATCAAAAGCCTTTTTATCAACCATATCATTTGTTTTGAAATTATTAGACTCAACCTCAACCAAGGAACATTTATCATAATCATGTTCAGCATTAAGATCAGTATGTTTAGGTACATTAGCAGAAGCACTATGTTGAACAGTTAAGGGTACCTCATCACATGACACCTGTTCATTTATCTGTCTGATATCTGCATCCACATCATGTGTAACATGAGTTACTGAACAATTTGTTGCATCATTCTTTGTTGTCTCTGTTATTCTGCATTCATCAACACCCGATTCTTCAACTGATACATTACCCAACTCATCACAACATTCTGTCAACAACACCAGACTCTCATCTATTATTTCATATTTCTGAGTAACTTCCTCAATATACTTCTCCACATTGTCCATGAGATGGATAAGTGTCTCTATGAACACGCCAATTTCCATTCCAGTGTGTCTCTTGAAAGACATTTCAGTCATGTCTTGATCATAATCTGATGTAAATTCCCCACTGATGAATGACTAAAATTGGTTGTGGATCACTTGTAGTGCAGCACTTGAACTATCCTTTCGAACCTTTTCTTTATCAAGTTGTTGTTCCAATTATTCTAAGTTCAACAGTAATGTACCCGTTAATGTGGATAAATCTTGACGGAAAAGGGCAATACATGTTTGTTCTGTTGTTGTGGGTAGAAGTAACATGAGGTGAGAGTGAAGTTGTTGATAGGGTATAATGCAGCATTCCTTTTGCATGGCATTCTGTACCATTAGCAGGTGCAATTCATTCTCATTGTGCTCAGAACATGAAGATCTCACATCCTCATTGATTAATTCAAACATCTTTAACCGTTCAGTGTAGCATACATTATCATTGTTGTCCACAACATCATACAATTTAAGTACTTCCGAAATCACTGGGTCAGTAGTGAAAGACATGATGTTGTAGTATGCACGGGATTTTACAAGTCTATTATTTAAATCGAGAAATAGATTCTTTCGCGAGATTTTACAAAATCAAGAAGAAACCATGATATAATGACCAATAGAACGTGTTAAGATAACTGATGGACCCACACAATGATAGATGATTATGTGTTAGGAGTGATGATTGTTTGAAGGTTTAGCTGAAGTGTTATTTGGTTGTGAATTGGTTTTGTTAATGCACGTTTTTACGGTGAAATTTAGGTCTAAAAACTTAAAAGCTCAATAACTTCCTTTCGGAGAGGATTTGGGCCTCGAAAAATTCGTTTCACAACATCGTAGTGAAACCTCACAATATTCAGCCTGTTCCGGTCATTTTGACAGGTATTTCGCTGAAAACGGAGTTACGGATCAAAAGTTATGGCCGTTTGAAGTTTTGACGTAAAAAGTCAACTTTGGTCAAACCTCTTCTTAAGACAAATCGCTACAGAAACAATAATTAACCAAGTCGCTATAAACCTTGAAGACAAGTCGCTAAGTAACAACTCGCTAAAAGCACAAGTCGCTGTGAATCAAGTCGCTAAGCACAAGTCGCTAAGACCCAAGTCGCTGAACACAAGTCGCTAAAGCACCAAATCGCTAAGCAGGCAAGTCGCTAAAGAAAAACTCGCTAAGTATCCAAGTCGCTAAGAATCAACTCGCTAAGAACACAAAGGACAAGTCGCTAAAAATAATAGAGACAAGTCGCTACGCCAACCAAGTCGCTAGCTGAAGTGGAACCTCCACTACGTTGTACTGTTTGTCAGCTTGTCTCAATAGACAAGTCGCTAGGCTCAAGTCGCTACTCCTCTAACTACAAGTCGCTGGAAATTAACAAAGTAAATCGCTACCAAGAAAACAACTCCGAGAGCCAAGTCGCTAGGTAGAAAACTTTAAGAACAATACTTTTCAATCCAAAACAAGCTCAACCACAGTGATTCAAGCTTTCCAAATCAAAACTCAAGCACTTACAATGATTCTAAACACAAAAGTACACTCAAATTTCAAACTTTAACACAAGAAATGATCCAAATGATGCAACAACCACTAAACTTTTTCAAACCCAAAAACCATATAAAACCACTAGAAATCCAAGGATATGTAAGAGAGATGATCAAACCATGGCTCTTGATACCAATTGTTACACATTGGATTTCACAAACACATCATATCATAATTATACTAGGCGTATGGTTTAAGAGTTTAGAGAGAGAAAGTAAAGAGAGGGATCCTTTCTAGAGAGAGAGTAAACAAAAGAGAAAAGGTTAGATTAGAGTGAAAGGTCCAACCCTCTACCTTAGGAGGTAGAGGATATTTATAGTTTTACATAATACGCCCTCCTGACGGGCTGTGGATCAGGCATACAGTGGGTAAAGACCCGTCCTTCCTCCACGGTGTTACAATAAACTAAACTAATAACTAAATAACGTAAATAACGACACGTCTACGAGCTAACATATGCTAAACCATAATTGGGGTGACCGAAACTTTAACATGGAATTTCCAATTCCTAACAATTAGTGCTCTCCCCTAAACTGACAATCTTTATGATGAATGCTTGGATTATTAAGAAGTCTTTAGATTGTTAAATGCAACTCGTCTTTAGTCTTCTAACATGTAGCAGAGAATGTAGAACCGACTGTTGACTCGACCTTCTTCAAGATTGTCCAGTTGGGGAATAAATAGTTGACATATTCAACTCACCAAAAAGCATCCCAATTAACTTACATCTTGCAAATCCCCTTAACTCAAATCCCTCCCAATCAAACAAGAACAGAATAAAGGAAATCATCAATCAGCCCGCAACGAACACATGAAATGGTAACACCAAGCAAACAATCACATCAAACAAGAACATAAGGTTGTTCGGAATTATCATGTTGATGTGCACGTGAAGCATTAACCGGAAGCACTTGTCATTAAACTCATCAGTCCGTGAGAAGATGTCAACCAACGGCTCTTGGAAGAAACTCCATGTGAAGATGACCCGATAAGAAGAAGCTCGGTTCTTACACGAGTTAGGAGCCGTATGACCATATATTCTCAGAAAACGATCAACCATGCGGTAAATTCACACTTTTTCTCCCCCTCAAGAATTGCATACGGAGTTGCCATTCTTGATTGAATAAGTGAAATCATCCAAATGTAGTCTATTCACACTTCTCCCCCTCAAAGGTTGCATATGATGTCGCCATCGTCATTATAATCGAGCAAGTGGAATAAGAGAACAATCATCAGTAGTCCGGTTCACTTGATAACAGAAAGCGCGTGGAAAAAGCATGAAGCATGTTGATGAGAATGGTCATAAGTGAGAAGATTTCTCTTCTTCAGAAAGATAATGCGCTGAAGCGTACACATTTCTTTTCTTTAGAGAACGAGGCTTGAACTGTTGTGTTCAAACGTCATAAGAAGATTTCTCTTCTTTATAAGATAAAGCGCACTGAAACGTACACTTTTCTTTTCTTTAGAGTACGAGGCATGAACTGTTGTGTTCATACGTCATAAGAAGATTTCTCTTCTTCAGAAGATAAAGCGCACTTTTCTTTTCTTTAGAGTACGAGGCATGAACTGTAGTGTTCATACATCATAATCTCTCTCTTTTCATCATCTCTTGGCAAAACTTGTAATATTCAGTGGGCTCTTTGTTGTGACAGCTGGAGAAAACCGAATATGATAAATTTGACCCTGAAGTAAACTAACCCGAACTCGTGACTTAAACTTGCACATATGTAACAAAGAGCGGTGCTGAGACTTCATCCTCCATTGAATCTCTAAGTACTCTATACTCTTCATCCAACCAACCATCAAGTATAAGACGTACACCACCTCTTGAAAATCCACAATTAAATGTGACACTGAGCACTACAACGTAACTCCTTAAAGTGATAGTTATTTTGTGGTGGTACAAGCCCAATTCCCCCAAGTGGTAAAAGAAAAGGAAAAAGTCACCCAACAATAACTAGATTTCCAAGTCTTCGTTTTTGATAATAAGCTCGAACAAGGATCTCGAAGAATCTTCATCCAACCATCCCCGATACCTTCAGATACTAAGTACACTTGCCCATGATATTTCACTTCAACCTCAAATAAATAATAGTGAATTAACCCCGTTGTCACATCTTCTGGTTAAAAGCTCAAATCTAGCCTCCTTTGACGTTTTAAGTGTACTATGATAATGGTTTCATCCCGACCATGGTTAAAAGCACATAACCCCGTAAAACCATGTAAAAACCAACCTGCCATGAAGACAATCCAGACAAACACCCAATTCATGAAGTACACCCTTTTATCCCTTCTTTGAAGCAGAAACCATAGCACCAAAGATCGATAAGATCCCTAAATACACTTTCCTTTCTCCAGGATGGTTCCATCATTATCGGATTTTACAATTCTATGGTTTAAACCGAGAAATAGTTTCTTTCGCGGGATTTTACAAAATCAAGAATAAACCGTAAGATAGATCCGGAAATGCACTTTACTATTACTAGGATGTTTCCATTGTCACGGGATTTTACAATTCTATGATTTAAACCGAGAAATAGATTCTTTCGCGGGACTTTACTAAATCAAGACAAAACCGTACTCAATGTAAGCTTGAATGTGTTGTGACATATTTTGGTTTCGGTGAATATCTATTTTAGGGGAACATGCAGCGGTTCACAACGAATCTCATCATCACACCAAATCACATCATCCAATCTCATTATCACATCGTCAAATATAATTCCACAACAAATCTTATTAAATCCAAATCTCATATTTTTTATCCAATTTAGAGAAGCTCAACCGTAACTTTGAACCCGATCCAAAATAATAACTACACCCTCATCAATTTAGGCTTCAGATGTCCCATGTCCACATATGTTCATATTTAGGACCAATAATTAGCTCAAGCTAAAATAATAGATCATGCCCCAAAATTACTTTTTAAACAAACTTCAAAAATCCAAATTGATCCAAATCTCTCATAAACACTCAATTCACATTGTCCTTACCAGTCATCTTGTTAACCCATGGCTCATTTCAAACTTCGCCAAGTCCATTCCAATTTAATCGACCACCGAGAAGAAAATTGATCCAACACAATGATTCAAGTACACTTTATCACGACATACCACTCAAATCCAATCAAAAAGAAAATATCCCAAGCAAATACATGGTCTAACTTTTAAGTAACATAACTATACTTTGATTGAAATTATGAGACTCAACATATAGTCCAAATCTAATCTACGAGACACTCTCCCAATCAAAATCTCATACACGTATGGCCCATAAGTTCCTACTCAATCCAAACACCCTTACAAGCCCAAGATGAACTCAAGGCCCAAGCTTGAGACACCGAGCCCATAACCAATAACCACTCGGTCCAAGAGTTATCCATGATACACACAACCCTAATATTTAGGGGAGTATAAAAGGCTACATATTACTAATAATCCCTAATAATACTCACACAATCAAACCCTAACATCACTTACAAACTCAGTCCGCCTCTCTCCTTCTCAAACCCTAAAATCCCTCATCATTAATCCACCCCCCTCCATTCCAGATTAACAAGTCTCCAAAAAAAATGTCAAGGATCTTTAAAAAGATCGTGAATGTATAATGTAATCACGGCTTGACATGTTTCACTTCATATTTTAACACCTTCTATCCTTATATCAAAGAATGACCTGCTCCCTTTAATTAGAGCCATAGGGATGGTTCGAGGGTGTCGTTGATTCGCCACAGGGATGGCACAATAGATGTTGTTTATGGCTTCAAGATCAAACATCGAGGGCTAAGCTAGGGTTTTGATTTTGTTCCTTATAACCGAATCATGAAAAGGTTTGAAACCCTAAATGGTTTTGAACTTTCTTCATTTTTATTCGAATATTGTCCAATAAGCATAACAAGAATCTGTGATGAACATATTGTGTTGAGGGCCTTTTTTTTCAATGGTCATGATATATATATATATATATACATATATATATATATATATATATATATATATATATATATCACCATACACGAAATGATTTCTGAGATTCATACATGTAGTGTCTTTCTCTGCATAGATTGATGTGGATGAAGGGTCAATTAAAAGTCTTCCAAAGATGAAAATTGACCCGATCTGAGATGTAACAATGACGAAGATTGAAAGATTTGTTAATTAGTGTTGTATAGTGTGAATAAACGACTAACTGAAGAACAAATTAACATCCTTGTTAAAGTTATTTCATGGGTCAAACATCAAAGTAAGTCCTTAAGCACCAACTTGTTCAGTGATGGATGAGTATTGAGGGTATGACCAAATAAACACCCCAAACTAAATCTGAGAACTTGTTATTACTTGTTTAAGATGAATATCAGAATAGTTGAAGTTAATTCATGTTGAGTCTTGTTTATGTACATGATATGATTCTTTGAATGTGTTGATGTATGGTGTTGAATATCTGTAGATGTAAACTGTTGATGTTGAATATGTTTGTAGATAATATATGTTGATTTTGTGTTAAGTTAAGCAAGTCTTAAACTTCTTCATCTTTCATTTCTGTCAAGTAGCTAGTGGTCACAAGGCTTCTTGTCACAAGTCGCTTCTTGTAACAAGTCGCTACTTATCTCAAGTCGCTACTTGGAACAAGTCGCTACCATGAGTAAAGACTAATGGCAAGTCGCTACTATGATTCACAGTATCGTACAACATGTTAGCAAGTCGCTTTGAAGAAACAATATGACCAATTTTTCAGCCAAGTTGCAAAACCCAGAAAATATCATAAAAACTGCATCTTTTTGCCTTTTTGACCACAGTTTGACTACAAGAAATATAACCATTTATCTGACCAGATTCATTCACGGATAAAACTTGGTACAAAAACTCATGTAAAAGTGATAAAGATACTGACTTGGGACAAAAAAATGACACAAGACAGATTTGAATATGAAAAAGTCACATGAAGTTTTGACCACAAGATACATTAAACCTGTTAAAACAGTTTACCCACAAAATACGAAAAAATATTTTCCGACCAAAAATAGTTCAAAAATAGTTTTAACAAGTTACAAAAGCCACAACAAATCAACACAACACAAAAACCTTGGCTATGGTACCAATTGTAGGATCGTAAATATTGTGTTGTTTGATGATTCGAGTGGTCTTGGATGATGGAAATACATGTTAGCCATTTAGAGAGAGAAAGAGTGAGAGGGTGTTCTTGGTAGAGACTTGCTTTACAAATTATGAAAGGTTAGATTGAAAGAAGCACCACCCCTTCCAAGGATGGAAGGGGTATTTATAGTTACAACTACAACGTCCTCCTATCGAACTGTGGATCAGGCATACGGTGGGTAAAGACCCGTCCTTCCTCCACGGTGTTACACTAAACTATTCTACGCTACTAACTAACTAATAAACTAATAAACAACGTAAATAAATACAAGTCTACGAGCTAACTTATGCTAGATAATATTTGGGTTGACCGAATCTTCATAATGGAATTTCTAATTCCTAACACAGCGACCAGACGGCGTCACCATCAAAAGGCGAAGTCGTCGCAAGTGTATATCTATATATAAACTTCAAATTTTCGTGTGTAATATTTTGGAGATCAAACCCTAGTTCGTTCATAGTCCGACTTGGTAGTATTTTAGGATTCCAAACCCTTCTTTACACTAAAAAATAAGTTTGTTAATCCAATCTATCACCATGTTTATCCTATGTGCAATTGTTTGCTTGTGTTCATGCTTATCTATCATGCGTAGCTAAATTATTCTTGTGTTTGCTTAGATCTATGAAACCTAGTTGTTAATTATTGTTAGGTTGTCTCTTGTTTTAATTGGTAGACGCTAGAGTAAGGAAAAATGGCTTCTTCTTTAGTTGTTGCGAGCTTGAACGTCCTAAATAGTAAAAATCTTGAGAGTGCACTTGAGCCATCGTTGCGTTTATTGCGTGAGTTGTAGATTTAGGATAATAGAGTATTCGAGGGAGATACTACGGTACTTGGAGATCCCAGATAGTCTAGAGGAGAGTTACAATTCATAGTACTAGGGAATTAGCCCCCCATGACTAACATGGAATACAACGCACCAACTAGAATGAGGATGTAACAATTCAGCCAAAAAATAAGAGATAATTAGGGAGTAAGAAAATCTAAGTAAACACGCTTTTAATTATCATAAGAAACACAATCAATCAATCCATAGCTATTTTCCTTTTAATTAGTTAATTAGTTTTTAGTTTAAATTATTAGTAGTTAAAATTGGTAGAATTACCACCACCCACTCCTAAACCTCGAGATTTTTACTTGTTTTTCTAAAAAATAAAAAAAAGCTAAAAAGAATCACCCTCAACCTTACCTTCTTGTCATACATCTCAACTAGCATCCCTATTCCCCTAGAGAACGATCAACCCCATGGGCTTACCCTTACTACACTGCAATGATTAGGTACACTGCCTAGTGGGTTATAAAGTTTGCTCGTATAAAAGGAAGTCTTTCGACCCCGAACCTGCTATCAAGTTTTTGGCGTCGCTTCCGGGGAATAGAATAGCTAATTAGTTTTCAATCTCGATTAGGTCTACTCGCTTGATTTCTATCAAGTGAGCTTTTTTCTTTTTCATTAACTTTCTTGTAGTCTATCCCCCTTCTCTGTGCTTTTGTTCGTAGATCTCATCACTTTCCATGATTCGCAACTTTTGTCGTAAGAACTTTACACTACCTTCTCCAATCCCCACTATGGAGAATGCGAATCCACCCAATTTCTCACCCGTTCATTACTTTGGTAATAACCTAGGGTATAATGAAATACATTGGCAGCATAATAGTCCTTTTTATGATTCGGATTCCGATGAGGAATTTGATGAGGGGCAAGCACGAGATGACGGGGAAGTCATCGATGGAGTTAGGATTGAGATGGAAGAAGATCCCTCTCAATGTTTTGACCCTAGGTGTAAAATTGAGAAAGATGGTCCCTTCAACATTCAATTCCCTTATAAAATAGGATTTGAAAGTTTTGATGCTTACTTGAATTTATTCTTACCTTTAAACTTAATCTTAAGGAATTTGTACAATAAAATTAAGGTAAACAAGTTAGCTTATCGAGGGAACAATGTTATTAATGCGGTCACTCATTTGTACGTGTTTGTTGGAAGTTTTACTTATTTGTTAGAGATCATAGTCTTAGAAGACTTAGGAGATTTCATTGATAAAAGCCTCACTCAAGTAATATTTGAAAAGCCCTTTAAGAGAATGACCAAGTTGAATGAACTAATGGTTGATGGTTTAATTACATTCTCTGATGACATTGAGGATTTTGTCTATCAAATGCCCCGTACACACCCTAGGTTTAAACACAAAGTTATCGAGGCATGTAATCGAATGGCTCCTATTTCATTACTTAGCGAAAGGGACAAGCAAAAGGGACTTAGGCATTCTTATGAGAAAAATAAGAGATATTATAAAAAATGTCTAGAGTTAGGAGATGATTATAAAAAAGATGAAAGAACATTAGAGTGGCTTAGATATGGCACGTGAGCTTGCATGAGATGATGTAGGGTATGACTTCGAGTCTAGCTACAAGACTCATAAATAAAGAAAATCGCTTCTTGGGAGGCAACCTATGCTTAATTGTTTGCATGTTTGTTCTTAATTCTTGCTTGTGTGTTTTATATATCTTTTTCGTTATTTCTTAATTCTCATGTTTATTTTGTGAAAATGATTAATTTTATTTTTAACTTCGTCTTAATTGCATATAAAGGTATCTTACAAAAAGATAAGTGTAGGAAAGATCACATGTGTTTTTAGAACTTGTATGAACATGAGATTATCAATAATTGGAATTGTATATATTTGTGTATTTGTTAGAGTCAAATGCTTGCATCGAGTTATAATGAATGTTTTGCGGGAATTTTTTCAGGTCTTTAAAGAAGTAATTTTTCCAGAATTTTTCCGGAAAACGCATTAGACTCTTTCTGTCAGAACAACCTGACAACATCAGGACTAAAGCCCGATGGCGTCAGGAAATGTATAAACATATTCAAAGTTTTGTTTTCTGTCTAAATTTTAATTTTTGGAAATTTCGAATTCTTATTTTTCCCAGAAATCTGCAAACATCCATTCCACAAGCATTACATCTTACTTGCTTTCTAGTATAGTTTTGTTTTTATATATAGTTTATACCGCCGATTTTATGCGAGGTTTCGTTTCGCTTTCTTAAAGGTGTGTGTGGAAAACTAGAAGGGGGGGTTGAATAGTTTACCAATTTAAAACTTCATTTTAAATATTTAGATCGACTTATGTCAATCTATTTGGTTGTTTATGTTGGACGTTGATAGATAGATATATAAACGTGTAATGAAAGATAAAGAGTAAGAAGCACATCACCACGACACAAGTATTTATAGTGGTTCGGCTACAAGGACACCTTCCTTGCCCTACTACACTACCCGAGTCACCTACTCGAGAGTTCGTAAATACTACACCAACTCCTTATGGCGAAGAAGCCTTCACAACGTCGCTTACACCTTTTTCCGGTACAAAGCTAAATACCGAGTTCTTTCACACCAAGGCGAACCACACCTATCACAACGTCGCCTACCCTTTATACGGTGCTAGGCTAACCACCGAGTTCTTTAACACCAAGGAGAACTAATCCTATCACAACGTCGCCTAACCTTTATTAGGTACTAGGCTAAGCACCTAGTTCCATTACTATAGAGGAACTACTACCCATCACGACACAACACCTAATCTCAAGGAGATCCACTCCTTGTTACAACACCATCAAGGATATCACCATCCTTGGAAATAAACAAATACTTATATGTATAACGATGCACCTCATCGATTATACGACCTAGGCATTCTTTCCTAATGCCACTTGATTTGATTCTTAGGCATCCTTCACTAATGCCTTTGACACAACGCTTGGCACCCTTCACTAATGCCTTCGTCTTGACACCTTTAGCATTCTTTACTAATGCTTTGACACGGACGATAAGCACCTTTCACTAATGCTTTCGTCTTGAAACTTTCGGCATCCTTCACTAATGCCTTCAACACGACATCTACGGAGGAAGAAAGAACTATCAACAAGAGAACCTCAGTTGTCTTGATGATGACGAAGCATGGCAACTCATAGACTTGTGCTTGCTCGACTTCAAGAAGTGGTGATCTCGCCTTTAAGAGGAACCTAGAAGATCACACAAAAACAAAAGACAAACTACATAGATCTTTTGGATCTGAGGTTAGAGAGGTACAATACTTGGAGAGAGTATGTGTGAAAGTGGTGAGCAAAAAGGAAGAAATGGCTCACTATTTATAGACGAGAAATTCTACTGTTCCCCGGATCCAGCGGATCCCTCCCACAAGGGATCCGTCTAGCACAAAGCTAGGGATCCGTGGGACGCTCCTCTTTGCCCATGGGTATTTTTGGTTATGGGTCATGGGTTATGTGTTGATCCATGGGTTTCTTTCTAGATACAATGTATCTCAAGGATACAATGAACTTGGTTAAGTTGTTTATATAAAACCATGGGTTATGGGTCATTACCATTTGCTAGTTTTTACCCATTTAGTATATACTTGTTTTTACCCATTTTAGTATAAACTTGTTTTTACCCATTTTAGTATAAACTTGTTTTTACCCATTTTAGTATATACTTAGTTAAGCATATGTTAGCCCAATATGTAAACACTAGTTGTTGTACATATGTATCTAAATCATAAAATCACTTATACTTGTTTTAGTGTTTTATGTGAAAACGTTAGTGTGTTAGAAAACTATTGAATCAAACTATTTACGTATTTTATTTGTTTTGTTGAAATGATTTTACGTTTGTTATCGACAAAACATTAGAAGATTGTAAAATATAAATAAACGTTTTTACGGCTTATTTGTATTAACAATCTCCCCCTTTTAGTTGATGACAAAACATAAAATTATTTTAAGGAAAAACTAAAATTCGTAGAAAATTTGAATTGGTAGTTTTTACTTTCTTCTCCCCCTTTTTGTCAAAACAAAAAGTGTTAAAAAAACTAACACAATTTTTTTTTAATATGTAAAAGAAAATGTAAAGAGAGCAAGTGACGGGAATGGTACTCGTCTAAACTCCCCCTTGACGAGTCCATCCCATTGAGAGGGCGTCAAGTACATCACGTAAATAAACTAATGTGTTTGCAAATATGTTTGCAAATGGTTCGTCTAAGTGACGAAAACGTGCTCCCCCTTTAAGATTGCAAAGTTGAAATGGGGTGTCATGAAGTATAATCCAAAAGCGGATTAAGTTGCAAGTGATTTTGTAATATCGTTTGACACAAAGCTCCCCCTAGCTTTATGGTGTCAAAATCTTCATGTGTACTTTGAAAATCTACAAAGTAAAGGTTAGAGAACAAGAGTATAGTGCATAGTTTCCTGCAAATAAAACTCAAGTTAGTAGTAATGTGTGCTTCTGTAACACGGATCCCACGGTTCCATTTTTGGAGGGATTCGTCTAGGCATTTTGGAGGGATCCGGCTGTCTGGTGACAGTTTCTTCAGCAATGAAGATGTGTCAAACAATGCTAATGAAGAGGTGAGATATGTGTACAATATATCAAGCACAACACACAAAATAATCATGGCATGTAGATATTCATTCAATAAAAACAAGAGATAATCAAGCAAATCTCTAAAACTAAAAGAATGAACTAGGCCATACAAATACAACTTAGTACTAACTAGTTACTAGACTTAAAAAGCGACAATGTGCTTGAGTCTAGGGATGAGTGGACTTGTTGATTTGATCCAACTTTGCAAGAAGATGATTAAACATGAAATGTATCTCATTTCGTGCTTCCTGAACAAGTCCTTGAGTGATTAGATAATTTGGACAATTATTGTCTTGGTTTAGAACTGGAGGGAAATGGATATTTTGAGGAGGCTCTATGTGTGATTGTGGGTCTTAATTTTGAGAAGTGGGATGAGGTTTTAAAAATGAGGGTGGTAATGGAACTTCTTCCATATGATCAAGGTTGTTCCTTGTCTCCCATGATGGACTAGTTGGTGTTGTTGGTGGTTCCCTATTCAATGAAAAGGTTGGTGAATGAGAGGTTCTTGGTGGTGAATGATCCAATGAGTAGATGTTTGGGTGAGGGAGAGGCTCATTCAAGGAGTGTAGTCCATGCTCAATGAATGAGGGTTTTGACGGCTTGCTAGAACTAGCCATGTTTGGTTTTGAACTAGATGATCCTTTTTCTAGTCCGAAAGGTTTGATGCTAATCCTTGCGGTTCTCTTAGCCTTTGTTGGATGAGTTTGATGAGGTGGGATTCTAGTATCATTATCTCTAATGGGAGATGTTTCGGTGGATGAGATTTCATGGATCATTTGACCCTTTCTTTTGGATGATCCTATGGTTGAGGAGTTGTTGCTAAGAGCCTTAGTCATAGTGATGATAATGCTAATATAAACTTCTAATTGCTGATTTTTGAAAGGTAAGTGAGAATGGTGCCTTAACCCTAAGGTTTTTTGGTTTATAAAGGATAATTTGAATTTAGGAAATTAAATTCTTGGCCACTTAGACGATTAAGCATGCACTTAGGATTTTGATCAGCTCTAGGAGGATAATAAATGAATGCTAAAAGTGGTTAGATAACCAAAGGTGACTTAAAATTGAATATGGAAGCTGATTTAGGCTTTCTGCAGCTACGGATCCCGCGGATCCCTACCAGCAGGGATCCGTCTGGTTAAAGACCAGGGATCCGGCTGTCAGGCAGGTTCTAGGTGAAATAATTATGCTTTTGTAAGGTTTATTATCAATGGATTTCGAGGTTTTGACTTAATTTTGAAGTCTTTAGCTGTTGGATATCTCAAATCCTCAACCATAATGAGTGATGGTGCTTAATGATGGTTTTGGGTAAGAAAGATTGACTTTGGGTAGTCTAACTATATGTTTGACAAGGATACCATTTAATTTGATATGGAGAAATGGTGGTAATAAGTCCTAGAAGTCAGATGATGACCTAAGAAGAATTTACTAAAATCTTTAAAATAAAGAAAAAATGAAAAACTAGTTTTGAGCCTAATTTTGAGTCAAAGGATGATTAAGATCAATTTGCTAAAATTGATGGATATACTAAACTAAGTGCTATCAGACGTGATAGATAATGTGTGAGTGTTGGAGCGGAATTATGGTGAGTTTTGACGAGTTGATAAATCAAAAACATTTTAAAATATATCCTAGGTAAGCCATGGATGAGAGTGAGGCTTTCAACTATATGAGGAAGACTTAGTTGGCTCTAGTATATTGTGTTTGACTAGTGTGAGGTGATCTAGTATGCTATTTAGATGTAAGCAAGTCTGTATTACTTGTCTGAGGTCACGGATCTCGCGGTTCCCTTCTGGGAGGGATCCGGCTAGTTCAAATGCTGGGATCCGCCTACTGCAGATCAGAAGGCTTTCAGCAAATGTGCAACTTTGCACTTTTTAGTAAATGCTTCTCCTAGTTGTTTCTATGGGGACTAAATGCAAGAACACAACAAACATAATGTATAGCAAAGTAGGAAGAGCTAAAATTCCTAGAATGAGTGACGACGACCACTCAAGGGGTCGTAAAATCTCATTCTTCAAATTCCTAAGTTAGAATTGTTTAGTGCCAAGATATGGCGATACCTACATACTACGAGCATATTTTAAAGTGTTACAAACCATTGTTTGAAATTGTTCATCACAAATTTGGGTCCTATGACCTTACCTCTCTTCTCCTCCCCATCCCGTCTTCACCCGTCCTCCACTCTTTATCATACCATTTCTACCTCTTTTTCTTCAAGAAATTGGCAAAGCACTTGAAGATTCCCTTGGTTTGTTGCCATTCGGGTGATGCACCAGGAACGTTCGGCAATTGGTTGATATAATCCAAGAGGTCGAGTTCGGTATTTCCGAGTGGGTTGCTACTTCCTTCACCTTCTCTTTGTCTCCCCCTTTCTTCCGAGGAATCCGTGGGTGGGTGAGGCCTTTTGCCATCTACCATAAACCTCGTGGTTCTTCCCTCGGTCAATGATACCATAACCTTGTTGCAAAAGCTATGGTCATAGGTTTGTGGAGAAGGATCTAATGCAAAGATGAATTTAGCAAGAAGGGTTAGGAGCATTGCATACGGGAGCACCATCTTGTCCATGCTTCTTACGCTTGCCATTCTCTTGATCATGTAGTAGGCAATGTTAAAGCGAGTCTCGATCACTAGGCAATAGATCATGAAGCTTAGACATGCGTTGGGGTGATCCTTGTTTCCTACTAGGCACACCACATTCTCCCTTATCACATCTTCCCATTTTCTATACAACCCGTACATCTCCGAGAGCTCCATTTGGAAAGGATCCCTGTAGATCACTTTCGACTTCCTAGTAACCCTTGATGGGGATGCTCTTGGCATAAACACGGTGTCCCTTACCGTGGTTGCTTCCAGGATTATCGTGTGATAAATTTCGTGATGATCAACCATAGAGTGTATCTCCTCCAACGACCACTCATTAGAATACATGCAAACACCATCATATGGAACCCATATTATTGTTCCAAACTCCTCAAGTGAAAGAGTGTACTCATGTCCATTTATGGTGAATTCAATTGAGATGGACACATCATCATTTCTAATTATACCCATTGTCTTGTAGAACTCAAGCACAAAGACCAGGCAAATTTGCTCGTTTATATCCAATAAACAATCAAACCCAATAGTTCCAAACACTTCCCTTATGTCGGTATTTGCAAGAAATGATGGATCAACAACTCTACCTTCGTGAAAGAGTCTCCTTTCAAGCATCTTAAAGGCTTTCCTATCGTCCGGACTTAGTCCATCTTTCCTATGGAACATGGGTATGTAGTGAGCGGTATCTTGGTAATCTTGTTGCTTGGCATGATTGTTACCTAAACAATATAACCATAATGTGGTGTTAATTATGAATAGTAACCTAGACGGTTTGATCACAATTTTGCTCTCATCATCTTTGTTGAATTCAAGAAATGTGTTTAATTTGTATTAACAATGTTAATTCTTTGATTTAGATTATCTTGGAAAACAATGTAGTGACAAATTATGATAAACCCATTTGAACCCAACTCTTAAAGATGAAGAAATTGTAATCCTAAAAATCAAGGAATTAAATTAACAATGTAGTGAAGATTATACTTACATAATTGATTGTTAAGCTTGAGAGGAATGATCAAATTGCTCATTTGAATAGTAGATGAGTTCTTGTTCGTGAGTCTTTGAGTTGAGTATAATTGTGGAACATCCACAGTGATCATTCTTTAATTTAAGTTTTCTTCTGTTTCACGGAACCCGCAGATCCCTCTCATTTGGGATCCGGCTAGTAAACGAGGATCAGGCACATGGCAAAAATCACTCAAACATTCCTTGATAACTTTGGTTTGGGTTTGAGTGTTTTGATGTTAAGGCTCTAAAACCTGTGGTTTGAGGTTTTGAAGATTTAGTACTATTCCTATTAGACGTGGTTCCCTTTTTAAGAATTAGTCATAATTCTTGGGAAGCTTTTCAAAGATTATGATAAAATCCCATTTTATCATAATATAAGAAGTTTCACATGGATATTTATTGACATAGATGAAGTGTCAATAAACCCTTTGTGATGAATAATGATTGAGGCTATCGAATAACCAAGATATCATTATTACGAGTTGGTAGCGTAGACTATACAAATTAGTCGAAGAATACTATTCTTGATGATGACTATAATATGGATAACTACTTAAGTAATTACTAATAGATATAAATCATGCGAATAAAATCAAAAGTAAATTATTAGCGATCATACCCTTGCTAAATATTCTTTTTAAGAAAAGAAGTATTTAGATGAAATATTTTGTGATTTTCTTGGAATCTCCAGATTCATGTTGTGAGAAGGACAACACTAAACATTCTTTTGCGAAAGAAATATTTAGATAGATTCTTCATGATCTTGGTAACTCTAACAAGGAAAATGTTAGAACATTCTATCATTGTCTAACAATAAACATTATAATGATTTTAAACAAGTGACAAAAATCCTTCTTTGTAGTTTTCAAACATACACGGATCGTATCAAGTTTTTAAAGTATATTATACTCTAAGAAACTTGTAGCGAAGCTGATGCCAATTGTGGAAAACTAAAAGGGGGGTTCAATAGTTTTACCAATTTAAAACTTCCTTTTAAATATTTAGAGATCATTGTCAATCTATTTGGTTGTTTATGTTGGACGTTGATAGATAGATATATAAACGTGTAATGAAAGATAAAGAGTTAAGAAGCACATCACACGCACAAGTATTTATAGTGGTTCTACAAGGACACCTTCCTTGCCTACTCACTCCCCGAGTCACCTACCCGAGAGTTCGTAAGCACTACACCAACTCCTTATGGCGGAGAAGCCTTCACAAGCGCTAAACACACCTTTTTCCGGTACAAAGCTAAATACCGAGTTCTTTCACACCAAGGCGAACCACACCTAACACAACGTCGCCTACCCTTTATACGGTGCTAGGCTAACCACCAGGTTCTTTTACAAGGAGAACTAATCCTATCACAACGTCGCCTAACCTTTATTAGGTACTAGGCTAAGCACCTAGTTCCATTACTATGGAGGAACTACTACCCATCACGACACACACTAATCTCAGGAGATCCACTCCTTGTTACAACACCATCAAGGATATCACCATCCTTGGAAATAAACAAATACTTATATGTATAACGATGCACCTCATCGATTATACGACCTAGGTATTCTTTCCTAATGCCACTTGATTTGATTCTTAGGCATCCTTCACTAATGTGTAACACCCCCAAATTTGTTTAGCGGAAGCATACGTGTTATTCGGGAGCGTTACGGAATTGGTGAATCATAACACAAGTAATAAAGAACGGAAAACATACTCCATTTAATTTTATAAAATAGTTTTAAAAGCGTAACTACAACATAATTTAAATAAATGGGCACATCCCATTAAATATAGTGGTCCCATGTAAAACATCATTTTGTGTAAAAACACTTCTTAAATACTACTACGACCATACATCCCTTCTTGCCTTGCAGCCGTGAACAAATCTTAAACTTAGAAATTATGCTAAAAACAAAAGATGGTGAGTTCATAGGTTTAAGTTAAAATAGTAAGCTTGGACCATAAGCAAAGGTATATAATCATTACAACGAATATAATAATATATGTATGAATGTCTATTACGTTAGCTCTAAGTTCATGCAACCGATACTCTGACGGTTTCGTATGCTAGATGTCATACAATATAGGGGCCCATAGCAAGTGTTTGTCCCTGACACTGTTCCGACATGGTATACGTTTCGCCTTGGCCTAAGCATGGCCAACGAGCGGAGGAGTCTCATAGATCATTTTATAACATTCGCGTTTCCCGATGGGGAATTGACGGTTCATGAGAAAGGGCATTCTCTAGGGACATAAGGGCTTAGGCTAAACCACGTAATGGTAATCATGTAATAGTTTTGGTCCATAAAATGTTTTGCATATTTCTCTCCCCAAAATGTATAAAACAATTTATCAAGTAAAAGTGGGGCTATGAAACTCACCTTAGCAAAAGTGCAAATCCGAAATGTGGGATTAGTGATGGTTGTGGAGTGGCACTTGACATCACCTAGATAGGAGGAAATGTTTTAGTTCATTGTTTTAAGCATTACATACTTAAAATGGTGCAATTAATATTATTCTTATATAATGGTTTTAAAATCAACCTTTAGTTTGTAAAAGTAATTTAAGAGATTTACTAGTAAGTATATGAATGTATATATACTCTTTTTCATTTTGACATTAGTATGGTTTTTAAATCAATTTGATTTAGAACAAATAATTAAAATGTTCCATTAGTAAGTATCTAGATGTATATATACTTATTTAGGTTGACACAAAATGGTGTTGTCAAAATTATAATTTGTTTTCTACTTGTATTTAGGAAAATGCTCGAGTGAAATTTAAAGTCATCAATTTTTAAATGGACTAAGAAACAATATAGTGGTATCTTATTTATTTAACAAAGCTGGTTCCATATATATAGTTTTTGGAGCGTTCCCTTGACGTACATTCCTTTACACATTGTCGTTAAATCCATTACGCAAATCTTATTATATGACTCACAATTTTTAGACACTTGGTTCATTGGAAATGCGCCTTTACTTGTTTTATTAAATTAGATTTATGTGTATATAACTAAGTCGAACTCTCAAATGTGTAACAAATGAGTTTAGCTGCGATTTATTCCGATATAATTGTGCGTTTCTTTACTTAAACTAACATTCAAGTAGGTGAAATGTGGCCGGTTTAGGTACAGAATGGGGCTTGGCCCAAAAGGAACTTTGAGATACAAATGGGCTGTGGCCCATCGGTTTTGTTAGTAGCCTTTGCTACTAAACTAGTCAAGAAGTGTTCTGGTAATTGACATTTAGGAATGGTTAGCGGGAAGAGAGAAAAATGTAGTCAAATACATTTTGAAGTAGAGAGTTTGAGTCAGCATCATCTCGGTTACAATCGGTCCACGACTAATGTGCTCGAACACATCTTGGCTACCGTCTTGATTATAACATCACAAATGAGTATTAGGCCAACAAAGAAAGACATAAAGCTAGTTTCTCAACAAGATGAACACCTAACTAACCAAGATATCAAACTTTTTATGAGACTAAAGTTTCTAGTTGTATGCTTGGTGATGGTGTCATGGGTCTCGATATATTTCCTTTTAGTAGAACAACTCCACACAAGGATAACGACAAGTATGTGACCAAGTGTCACAAGGTAAACTCGTTACAAGGTGCTTGACTTACTAAGTCAAGTGCCTCTTCCAAGGTCGAATTTCCAGTTTCTAAGACCATGCTTACTAGTAGACTTACAAATGAGAAACTTTCAAACTCTTTGGTTCAGGCTTTTTGTGATAGTTTTCAAACAAGACATCCAAATTATCACTATAGCATTGACAAACTCGATTATACATGGCATAAATTTTACAAGGTGAGGTTGAGACAAAGACTCATGGCCGGAGTATGATGATGGGTCGAGACTAACTTGAATAGAAAGCAAGGGGATGGCAAGGCTATACCATGGTTGAGTACTACGACGGTTCTCGACGATGAACCAAACCCACTTACAAATGACTCACTTAGATTCGGATTGACATAGTTGTTTATCAAAGACATGAGTACTATCACGTCGAGATTACTTAGTTGCATAGTTAAATTACCAAGTTGCTATAAGACTTAACCTTCATTTTTTTCTCGACTCATATATCTCGTGAAAACTATAGGACCTTGAGCATATAACAACTTAAGTTTTATGGTTACAAAACAAGATTAGTATAACAAAGTAACATCCAAATCTCAACTAGTTATATACACGAATTCATCGTGGCATCAAATCTTAAACCCAAATTGACATGACTAAAACACATGATAATTTCATTGATAAACTCTTCCACTCTTAAAATCATAAAACAACATAAAAACATAACAACAAAAGAGATGATAACCTTAAATCCGAAAATGATAGGTGATGAACGAAAAGTTGTTTCTTGGGTTCGGACCAAACAAGACTCGAATTAGCTCCAAGATACCTCCAATTGCAAAACCCCCAAATCAATTTTGGAAAACCCTAACTTTTACAAACCCTAGCTTTTGAGAGAAAATGAACTTGAAACTCAATTTGGGGTTCTTGCATCTCCACTAGAGATATAGATGTACTTTGGGTAAAGCTTGAACTCTCTCTCTTCTTGGTGTTTGGATTGAAGTCGAAAATGGCTAGCTTCCAAGAATGGACGAATCTTGTGAATTGGCTCAAGGTGGATTGGAGTAGAGATATGTTTCTTGTGAATGATCTCATTTTGATTCCTCTTGGATTCGTTTAACCCATAGCCGGCGCACCAAGGTTTGATTTGAGACCAAATCTTTCATGAATTTGGTATGAGAGATGAGGAGATGATGGAAAGACATGCTTGGCTTCCCTCTTTGGGAGATTCGGACTAGTGAGAGGCGTAGGGCTAGGTTGAAGGGAATCTTTAGTTAAATTGTTTTCCTGGTCTTTCATGGTTGCTTTTAGACGAGGGAGAGAGAGAAGGGGTCAAAAGATATCTTGCTAAAGTCTAACTTGTGTCCTCTTTTTCTTTTCTTTTTTTTGATGGATATGTGTATAGGAAAATTCATGACATTCATTTGTCAAAGTGTAAGTGTTTATATTTTGGTTATGTATTAATATTATTTGAGTTCATGAGAGTTATTGATTTAATGGCAGGGTGTTTATTATTTTTTTGTGTATCGTGAAATTATATCGTGACCAAGGCCTCATTGTTTGATAGTTTTTATAACATAGTGTCTTTTTGTTACGTGCCCGAAATATCTTATCCTTGTAATATTTCAAGTTGTTGACATTTGTTAATTGTTTTAGCGAGTCCTTATCATAGTGCCGTGCAGCGTGCAATGTCGAACCTTTGGGGTAACGAGATAACCTCCGTCTTACAGTTTAATCATATGACAATGCAATAAAATGATGAATGCAAGGCGGTGAAATTTATTGTATGCGAGTTATCTACTCAAATGCTCGGCAAGCTTGTGCAATGCTTAATAAATTTGGCTTAGTAAAAAGAATTACTAATTGTCAGTTAAATTTTGGTGAAAATTTACCGTGTGTCACATAATGCCTTTGACACAACGCTTGGCACCCTTCACTAATGCCTTCGTCTTGACACCTTTAGCTTCCTTCACTAATGCTTGCCTGAGCGATAAGCACCTTTTCACTAATGCTTTCGTCTGACACTTTCGGCATCCTTCACTAATGCTTTCAACACACATCTAGGAGGAAGAAGAACTATCAACAAGAGAACCTCAGTTGTCTTGATGATGACGAAGCAACTCATGGACTTGAGCTTGCTTCGACTTCAAAGTGGTGATCTAAGAGGAACCTAGAAGATCACACAAAAACAAAAAAACAAACTACATAGATCACTTGGATCTGAGGTTAGAAAGAGTTAAATACTTGGATAGGTATGTGTGAAAGTGGTGAGCAAAAAGGAAGAAATGGCTTACTATTTATAGAGGAGAAATTCTATTGTTCCCCGATCCCATGGATCCCTCCCACAAGGATCCGTCTAGCCTAAACTAGAAATCTGTGGGACGCTCCTCTTTGCCCATGGGTATTTTTGGTTATGGGTTATGGGTTGATCCATGGGTTTCTTTCTAGATACAATGTATCTCAAGGATACAATGAACTTGGTTAAGTGGTATATATAAACCATGGGTTATGGGTCAATACCATTTGCTAGTTTTTACCCATTTAGTATATACTTGTTTTACCCATTTTAGTATAAACTTGTTTTTACCCATTTTAGTATATACTTAGTTAAGCATATGTTAGCCCAATATGTAAACACTAGTTGTTGTACATATGTATCTAGATCATAAAATCACTTATACTTGTTTTAGTGTTTTATGTGAAAACGTTAGTGTGTTAGAAAACTATTGAATCAAACTATTTACCTATTTTATTTGTTTCGTTAAAATGATTTTACGTTTGTTATCGACAAAACATTAGAAGATCGTAAAATATAAATAAACGTTTTTACAGCTTATTTGTATTAACAGTGTGCATGTTATATTAGACAAGAAAATGAAGTACATGATGGAAGCAACACTTATTACTTGCTCATTCTTCTTGGAAGAGGATTTAACCGCAACTTTACGCATATCCTACCGAGCTAATCAGGGGAGTATTAGTTTCCTTCTCTTTTATTTACCTTCCTTTTTCATAACTTTGATACTTTCGGGAAACATTGGGGACAATGTTCAGTTTAAGTGTAGGGAAAAACGGAAACTTAGAAACTATTTACTCACTTGATTTTTGTCTTGTCCTCGGTAAATTGTGTAATAAACTATGAGAAATATTTTTTAGGGTAATTTTAGCTCCAAATCTAAAATTTTTTATGGCATTTACGAGTAAAACTTTAGTCTTAATAAAGCGTCTCATGGATAGGAGTTATATGACTAGAACAAAAACCATATACCACTCAAATTCCACCAAAAAATGTGAGGTTCGCCCCTAGATCTTTAGGAATAAAAGCATTCATCTTTAATGCTTAGTGAGTGTACCGGTAGTATAATAGATTCTAGAACTAGTTTTGTGATGCATTCCGAGATCGCTAGTGAGACTACATTCGTGTATTTAGGATTAACTAAATGATAAGAGGCATTAGGATAACCCTTGTTTTAAACCTGTAATTTAAGAGCCTATCATTTTCGCGGTTCTCGTGATGTTTCGGTTTCCGGAATATCAATGAAGAGCATTGTTTACAATCCACCCCCAAATGTTACACCCAAATCGCCTTAGCCCACCTTGTATGTACTAATCTTTACTGCATTATTGTAATCATTGTTAAACCCTTAGTTCAATTATTTAGTTACTTGCATGGTTGCTAATTCGAGTCATATCCTTTATACACAGTTTTGGGACGATTGGGACTCATGGGTTAAAGTAGTATTTTATGGAGTAATGGGAAGGAATGATAAATTCAATTTTCCTTTGTCTACGTAATTAAGTACTCCAAGTGTTTTGATCTTTTCAAATCGGGTCAATTAGTGTTAATGAAATAAAAACTCAAGTGTAGGGATGCTCTTATAAATCACTTTATTTTGATGTTATCTTAGAGGATGGTAGAGTAAAAAGGTATGAAGAAAAAGAAAAAAAAAACACATATGGGCTACCATCCTACATTTATCTTTATGTTTTATGTTTTAAGTTCATGTCTTTTAATTTTGTTTCAAGTTATTATCTAGTGTTAGTGAGTCGAATCTTGGCTTAGCAACGCCGCGTCTTACATGCTTGTAACCTAAGATTTTTGACTTGCCACCACTAAATATCCCCTTATCCAACAAAACCATTTATTTTCCTACCCAAAGCCTAACATTATAACCCTTTGTAAAGACCTCTTAGATAGTTATTCTTGGGTGCTTACGCCAAAGCAGTGGAGGTTTGATCTATTCTCAAGCCTATGGTAATTTATGTACTATGCCAGGTAGTGAGTGTTTATCTTCCATTTTCTTACGTGTTATATTCCATATAAACCCAAGAGATGAGAGAATCCAAACACCAATTGTGATATGCTAGTGTATAATTTCTATGCTTGTTATGACTATTGTGGCGCTTGTACTTGTTGTAAACTATTTTAAACCAATGTTAAATGACCCCTACTTATAAATTGATGGCCAAAAGCACATTTGCTTGAGGACAAACAAATTTCAAGTGTAGGGATATTTGATAAGGATTTAAAACATACATTTTTAGAAGTCATTTAAGCCCTAAATCGATACATTTTGTATTTGTTACTGCTTAAAATTGTTCCTTTTCATATTTTAGGTCTTTTGGAAGCAAATTGCTGGAATCAAGCACTTTTGGATGAAAAGGAACGAAAACATGAAGAAAACGACAAAGTCAAGATTTCAAGGCTTACTTCGTACTGGCGTCCCAACTCATAGGGCGGTAAGCCTACAAGGTTTTCTAAAAGTCTCAAGCGATGGCTCGGTCATATTTTGGTTTTACAACATGACGGCGTCCGCCTTATTCGGTGGTAAGCCGCTTTATTTTACACCAGACGACCAAGACTCATTCCAAGAAGACGTCCCTATTGAAGCCAGATAGCGTCACACTTCCTCAACTGACGTCTTCCCAACAATGACTTGTCCATTACGAAACCCTAATGACGGTGTCACCATCAAAAGGCGACGCCGTCGCAAGTGTATATCTATATATAGACTTCGAATTTTCTGTATTTTGTGTGTAATATTTTGGAGAGCAAACCCTAGTTCATTCATAGTCTGACTTGGCAATATTTTAGGGTTCCAAACCCTTCTTTACACTCAAAGATAAGTTTGTTAATCCAATCTATCACCATGTTTATCATATGTTCAATTGTTTGCTTGTGTTCATGCTTATCTATCATGTGTAGCTAAATTATTCTTGTGTTTGCTTAGATCTATGAAACCTAGTTATTAATTATTGTTAGGTTGTCTCTTGTTTTAATTGGTAGACGATAGAGTAAGGAAAACTGGCTTCTTCTTTAATTGTTGCGAGCTTGAACGTCCTAAATAGTAAAAAGCTTGAGATTGCACCTGAGCCATCGTTGTGTTTATTGCGTGAGTTGTAGCTTTAGGATAATAGAGTATTCGGGGGAGATACTACGGTACTTGGAGATCCCAGATAGTCTAGAGGAGAGTTACAATTCATAGAACTAGGGAATTAGGCACCCCCTATAACTAACACGGAATACAACGCACCAATTAGAATGAGGATGTGACAATTCAATCGACCAATAAGAAATAACTAGGGAGTAAGAAAATCTAAGTAAACACGATTTTAATTATCATAAGAAACACAATCAATCAATCCATAGCTATTTTCCTTTCATTAGTTAATTAGTTTTTAGTTTAAATTATTAGTAGTTAAAATTGGTAGAATTACCACACCCACTCCTAAACCCCGAGATTTTTACTTGTTTTTCTAAAAAATATAAAAAAACAAAAAAGAATCATTCTCAACCTCACCTTCTCATCATACATCTCTACTAGCATATCTATTCCTCTAGAGAACGATCAACCCCCTGGGCTTACCCATACTACACTGCAACGATTAGGTACACTACCTAGTGGGTTGTAAAGCTTGCTCGTAGAAAAGGAAGTCTTTCGACCCCGAACATGCTATTAGTTTTCTACTTTTGTGTTTTGTTTTTGAAAAGTATTTACAGCGAAGCTTTGGATTGTTCGTCTCATACAAGTTATCATTCACATAAACAAAAGAATATAAAAAGTTTGGGGGGAGAGAGAGAGAGAGAGAGAGAGAGAGAGAGAGAGAGAGAGAGAGAGAGAGAGAGAGAGAGAGAGGTGAAGATTATGTTATTTCACACACTTAGCACAAGGTTTCACACTCTCAAAATGAGAGTAAAATCGTTACATATACATGGGAGAGTGCCACCTTGTTTAAGTAATAAACTTGCTAGACTTATTTGTTCAGTTCATGCTTGTGATCTCTTGTCTCTCCTTCAATCAACATCTTCAAGTGTCTGTTGTTTCGTATTCTCCAATATACTCATACTTGTAGGTCTTTGAACTGTGATCTTTACTCTTATGACTTTCCTCTTTTCATCTTTGCTCTTGAATTGACATGTTCTTGACATTTTTGAATTTGATGTAGCTCTTTGTCTTGATATTCTATGTCTTGAACTTGTTGAGGATAGATCATTTGAGTATGAGTATGTGGAGTTTGAAGATATTGAGTTGCTTATGATGGTGATCAGGGTGGCTGCATTCATCGCTACATGTCATAGAAAAAGTAGATAATAATGTCAGGCCAATTAATCACTGTGGAACTTTTTCTTAACGATTTGTTCCACTATGGTTGTTTTACTGATGAATGTCTTGATTCCATTCATCTTAGTCGGGTAGAATGAACCTTCGAATCCCCGTTAAGGACTCATATCAATACATTGGATAAATCCAAGTATAGACCTATGCCATCAGGAATCAATTCATGAAAAAGAATTTCCTTGGTAAGGTTTCTGGCTCGAAGTGTCAAATTCGTAAAGATTACCCTACCTATCGTTACCTGAATTGGATGCCTCAATAAGCTTACAATAATACAGGTGAGCCGCTGGAGTATACATAAATCATCACTCCACGATTGTAGACCGTTTGGGACAGAGTTACTACCATAGAGAACATCCTGGTTCACGTAGATTACTTTACAGCATGCTTAATCCTTAAAGGATTAACTAGGACACCTATAGGACACCTACTTTCAGTGCTGTTTGATGTTGACACTAGCGGGTTTTCTGTTTAATAATCATGGAATACTACGTGATTACCACTATGAACGTTTTGGTAAGATTACTAAGATATGCGTAGGACTCTCGTACAACTTGTGTTCTTATTTGTGAACAACAAGTGTATATATTTGGAATTTGTGTCATAAAGAGATTTTATATTTGAATCTCGTTGATTCTAGACTCGATTAAGTGCGTTTTGGTTTTGGTGAGCGGAGGCTGGAGCAGACTGCCACCTGTTTCAATACCAACATTCTCGGAGTGAGAAGTCGATAGATAACGTGTGTAATCTCCATGAGAAATAAAACAAGAACCTTTTGAGGAGAACTTGAATAGCTGGAAGGGGTTGTGCATTGCATCACTGGGTTCATGATGTCTGTCTTCAATATCAGTATCAGCTTTGTGATAACTCATAGCAGATGTCTTGACCCCGGTTTCTACCCTAAGTGTATAGAGGGTTTTCATTTCTTTTAACCCTTTCATAACTTTTCTTGTTCATTCTTCAACCCCTTCAATGCGTATCGTGTGGTCCACACTATCACCATGTTGTGATTGTTCCAGTGTCAACTCATGACATTGATAACGTTATTACTTTGGATAAATTTCTTGGTTGTTTTGATAAGATCGTAAAGTCACAACTCACAACAACCAAAGAAATTTTGGGAAAAGTGAAATTTCTCGTTACCATAAACATAATATACCATGATTTAATTTGCTACGAAGTTTCATCTCAAATGAAGCTCTCGATTTAATGGTGAAAGAGATTAATCGGTCGATTGGTTTTCAACTAGATTCTTCAACTTGTAGTTGTCAACTATATAATAATTGTTGGTTACCGTGTGCTTGCAGACTTTCATTGTAACATGACTTCAGGTCCGTATATATAATTACTCCTGATTGATTTAATATTTTGAAGTCCGTATTTTTCAACATTTGAGAGAAAAAAATATATGTATACATTGGATTTAATAGATATATTTTGGAGAACGCTAGATCTTTCACTGGCAACATCTTTGCAAAGTGACATTATTAGTTGGAAAAAGAAGTGTCTTAAGAAAGTTGGTTGACGTATTCAATCCAAGTAAAATAGCATTAAATCGCCCACGGTTAAAAAAACACACCGCGAACAACCGAGTTAGAAGAAACAACAAGAAAATATGTTCCTCTTACGAGTAAAAATCCGCAAACATGTGGTCGGTTAACAAGGTTTTGGGATTGATTTGAACGTCGAACCGGCAAGACATAGTTCTTACTCGAACTATTAAACAAATTAGATCGAGGTCCGATTCCATATTTAAATGAAGAGCTGGCGAGACATAGTTCATTTAGAGCCGACGGATTTTTTGATTATACTCCAATTTCCATCCATACATTATAGACTTACCTAGTTGTAATACATATGTTCCAACCCTTTCATGCGATAGCTATATCATATTTTCGCACAAAACCACATTACAAGTAAAGAGTTCATTCATACCTAAAAATATTGCAGCGAGCTAAAACATCACAACAAGATTGTATCTTTCCTTAGTTGAGCAAAAGGAAAGTTTCAATCTTGTGTATCTTTTCTTATGTAAAGATGGATTGTAATTCTACATTTACGTCATAATGTATCACAAATTGTTATGTAATTACGTTCCTACAGATTATCATAAATCACCTACCTGAAGATATTAACAAGAAAAAAATATCGTATAAAAAGTATCAACCTTTATCTTCATTCTCGCCGAGCTGGCATTGAAGATGATCTTGTGACAATTTCTTGCAGAAAACTTGGTGAAGCTGAAGAAGACACGGATGCACAAGGTCGAAGGAGAGGTGTACCAGCCCGGCTTGAGTTTTCATTAGCACTAAATGGAGAATTATCACCCGTCATTAAGACAGTATGAGGTTGTAACTCGATTTCCAGACCCTCGCCGGGTCTCATCCCGGCTCGTGGACTATCAAGCTCACGGTTGTCATATTCCTCAACAGATATCACAGTGCTTGTATCTGTGTGAACCGTTGAATCATCTCCATATATGCCTAACCTTCTTCTCCTCCTTCTAGCTTCTTTACCCCATCCATGGATCGTGTCTCTTATTCTCTGCGGAATCAATGCAGCCTTGTAATTTGTACCCATCTGCAAAACAATACGGAGGTCAGAGGAATTTATATATTTATATTTATATTCATATTCATTTGTCAGGTTTTCTGTCCTTTTGGTTGAAAACCATACCTGTGTAACAAGTGCATATAGCGGTAGGGTGCTATAACTGCATAAAAACTGGCCAATAAACCTAAATATGGAAAGCAGACACAAGAATAGTTAGGGATGTGTCACACATTCAACCCGTTGATAGTAAACTGGCAGTCTGGTTTGTGTTCAGTCTCAAACTGGTCAAATTAGTTTTTCTTTAGCTAAATTGGAAAGGGTCAAACATATGAAATACGGGCAAAGTTCATTTTTAATCTGTACAACCTTCTTAACCGTTTTATTCAAAAGATTCATCTTATCATCCACATATCGTAATAATGTTGTTTTTATACCCCATTTCAACACCAATACAAAACATGTTTTGGTCTGTTACCCAACTCGCCCGTCTTGCCACATCTAAGCAACACGAACAGAGATAGATCAAACTTAATGGAAACATATGCATACCCCAAAATCAGCCGTATATACACGAGCGTGTGATTCTTGATAAAACAAGAATTATACCCGAATTGCCACTGAAATAAAACAGCATAAAGTTGATATAAACCAAGTTTCAAAATTAAATTTTGATATAAAATGAGTAAAAAAAAAATTACCCAGAACCAAAAGAACGAAGCTAGCTCAAATGCATTCTGCATAAAAAGCTCGTCACAAGTTAGAAAAAGCATTGTTTAACCTAAAAAAATGGCATCACCTATAAATAATGAACATAAAAACGATGCTGACCTGGAAAAGAATGAAATGGATTAAAGACAGCAATAGCTCTGGCTTCTTAAACCAAAAAAGTTCATCTCGGGGCTTTAACCTTGGTTCTGCAATATACCCAGTAATTCCAGCACTCTCAAGTGCCAAAGTAGCAATAACATGTTGTAATTTTGTCCCCACAAGTAATACAAGCTGAACATAAACGACACCATCAGTATATTTCCATCTGGATGTACTTTATAAGATACAATTAAAATGAGTGCTTACAGTAATTGGAATAATTGCAATCCAGAAGTAAAGGTTCGATCCTGCAACAAATGTACAACGATTAATCAAGATTGAGTTTAACCAGCACATGTTTAACACATAGTTAAGTGTTCTCTCATTTTTCATTTCGAGCAATATAATAAGTTCAAATCCGGTACCTTTCACATTAAACAGCATAAAAGCCACGACAAATCCCCAAAGTGGGCCACTGTAAGAAACAGAACAAACAAAATTTTCAGTAACTTTAATAGATTAGAAATAAGCTAATTTATGCAATGGACAAATGAAAATTCATTACCTTACTCCAACTATTCTTTGAAATTCTTCCTCCATAGAACGAATCATATAACTGTGAAAATCATATTTTGATGTGAGGTTGTGGTTCTGCCAGGAATAAGAGAAACAAAGAACGGTGAACAATAGTTTAAAGGTACAAATATAATTCGATCACCTACAATTCATATCACAATAAGTTGATTTGAATTATTATATGACATTTAAGTGCATAGAGAAAGCGGGAAAGTAGCATCTAAGAATTCAAAGGGATGTGTTATGATGAAGACTATTCATTTCAAGGTATATCTAAAATGCTAATACTGTATGCACAGACATATTTATCACCGTGTATGCATGTACCTAATAAAGCATACGGATAGTAAAATATTTCGGTTTTTAATAAATCATATATGCATACCATGATGAAGGCTTTACGCAATGTAAGGTAATCAGCACGAACAACTGAACGCCCAAATTGCCTAAAGAAGCATATCTGTAAAGCAATTTAGACAAAAATATAAGACCAAAAATAGAACATCTGAACCATAGGTACACTGCAACACAACTTCATGTCAATTCTCATTCGTACATAGTAGTAAAATAATCATTACTCCTTTTGTTCCAAAAAACTTGTAACATTTGTCTAGGCACAATTTAATAAGATTCTAAGACCGACAGTTGAATACCTGAAAAGCTCAGTAAAAAAAATGTACACCCAAATCAAATGTCGCCGATTCTTTCTAATGATTGTTAATAAGCAAATACATTGCTAGTAAAAAAGCTTCGAAACTTTATCTAGAGATAGTTTGCTTTGGGCCGTTGGCAATATGGCTGAAATGTTATAAGAGTTTAAAAACATACTTAAGTTCTGTGTTTGTTATTCGCTTCCATAAACAAGCTATTTTCTAATGTAAAATCATATATGATACATATGCACGACATGAACCGTTGTACTTACCATCCAAGTAAAACAACCATTTCTAAGCATAGGATTGGATGTGTGGAATTTAGCCATTGTTGATTGTCTCTGCATTATCTTGTTTCTTGATATCTCTGCATAAGAATGATAATTAGTTAGATATATCATACATTTACGAATGATAATCAATTAGATAAAAATAGGTACCAGTAAGCACATCATGCCGATCCACTTGAGCCTCGTCCTCCCATCTCCTCCAACTGTGGATCTGGCGAGATTACAGCAAACACGAATTTAACAAGATATCAACATGATATATTTTCATATTCTATCTAGTTTATATATAATAATCAGTTAATAAGTATGTAACCTTCACTACAGCAAGAAGCATTGTTAAGCAACTGTAAGATACATGAGTAATTGCCATGACAAAAATGAAACGGTGCAGTTGCTCAAGGCCTTCATATGATACAAAAGGCTCGTAATCCTGTACATTAGAATAAGTATACATTATAGAAAGGGGTCTATGAAAATGACACATGAAGTAGAGATTGTCATCAACATGACTCACCTTTTCACATGTGTTCTGATTCATTACATTCAATACCCTCCTAACCGAATGAGGACGTATAAAACTCATAAACAGTTTCCGCTCGGTACTCTCTATTTCTTCATCAACGTCAGCCCTGGTGCACGGAGCAAATGCGCTATCATAGTACTTTGAGGGGATACAAATATTTGATATAATGCTAGAGGTGGCTGTAAGAAGGAGCGATATGAAGCCAAGAAGCATCAACTCTGCACACAAACGAAAACATGATGATGAGGATGGTAAACATCATTTGATGAGTTTACATCTTAAATAGGTTCCGTATACCAAAATACCTTCTTTCATTTTCTCCACAGCAGCAAGCAACGGCTTGCGATTTGTTTTCTTCAACCACTGGCATTTAGAACAAATCAAGGTATAAATCACAAAATTCAGATATAAAGTAAGATTCTAACCTAAATTTACATACAAGTTCCAAGCGAAGGACTTTCTCAAGATTCTATGTAATTAGCCATTAAGGGGATTACACAAGAATTCAGTCATGCCAAAGTCATATATGTCTTGAATAAATATTAATTTATTGCACAAACTTAGAATCATCATCTAATGTTATTGCTATTTGAGTGACGAAAGAACCGATTATATCGTTAACCTAAATGTAAATACAAATTCCAAGCAAATTGCCGTTTCAAGATTCTATGCAATACACATATGTCCTTAGTCACAGCATGTCCTGTATGAACAAATATATATTGCACACACTTAGATTAATCATATAGCATCATCTCAATATTTCATTAACAAAATAATGGATTTAACTTGATCATGGTGCTAAAAAGGCCTAAAGAGTCGAAATTTTAGATATGAAATTCCATCAACAAAAACTTAGAAACTATACACGCACGCTACATCACAAATTACTTGGATTTGATCACATGACTTATATAAACTAAAGGGGTGTTTGAAATTGCTTCTTTTTTCTGCTTATTTTAAGCAGAAGAAAATTCATGTCATCCAAACTTCTCCTTCTTAGTTTTGGTCAAAATAAGCAGTTTAAGCAGGTAGAGAACTGCTTATTTCAAATTGCTTATTTGAGATGAAATTTTCTAACAAATTCTTATATTCAGAGAGTATTATTTCATTTTTTTTACACAAAAAGCATATCCAAACAAAAATCAGAAGCATTAAAAGAACATATAAACAATCTAAATCACCCAAAAAAATATTAGTAACATGATAAAGAACACTTACATTACTTAACCGATGAATTGATCTCTCAACAAGCAAAGAAACAACAACAAAAATAGTCAAAACTGTAGCCACAGACCATGTTGGAGTCAAAGCCAAAGATCTTGATTCCTCTTTATCAACCTCCTCAGATGTCATTTTTTCACCCAAAATTTTTTCACTTCACACACTTCTTAATCACTTAAAACCCATCTCACACACCAAAAACCACACCTTTTTATATATAAAATTTACCAAGATTTACACTTTCAAAACCAGTTTTTTTTTTTTTTTTTTTTTTTAATAAAAAAAATACTTCACACACTTCTTAATCACTCAAAACCATATGACACTCCAAAAAACACACCTTTTTATAAAATGAATTAGTTATAAATTATCAAGATTTACCCTTTCAAACGCAACTTTTATAAAATTTCACTTGACACACTTCTTAATCACACAAAACCCAACTCACACACCAAAAACCACACCTTTTTATAACCAACAAAAAAAACCCAAATGCGTTACTAATTACATCACCAAATCAACTCTCCAACATTGAAAAACAAGATTTAAAAGATTTGTTAAATAAAAATGGAATCTTTACTGGTTTCCAAGATACCCAACTAATACTGTAGCTTTTTTAACTGTGAGACTAAAAAATTATATAAAAAAAGTGGACAGCTTTGTAAGTAAAGTACAGTAAAGGGTGTATTTAATATTGGGATTTGGGAGTTTTCGTGGCAGGTTCGGAAAAGTGTCAGTAAATGTGGTTTGGTTTAGTTACTGGGATTAAAGAGTGTCACTGGGTGTTGATGAGTTGTGTGTGTTATAAATACAGTGTGTGAGAGTGAGAGATGGGTTTAAAGTATTGTGCGCGTAATTAGCGGAAACGACGTTGGTTGTTTGTTCAAACACGAGTCATGCCTTTTTTTTCTATTCTTTTTCTTAACGACAATTTTTCAAAAGTATATACTTTGAACACGTAGCTTATTAGACCGAGTGATTATTGTTATCACATCTATGTGAGCTCAGCTTTTTCTCTTTAAAATTACACACAAATTATAAATAAATTGTAAAGCGACTGCAACCATAACAAAAAATATACCCCAAATAAATAAACCTCACAAACACAATTCATTTTTCTAGTTGGGTTGCCAACCACAACTTCAAATTTTGAGGGTGGGGACACGGTTGGGATCGGTTGTGCTAGGGGAGAGACATGGTCGTTGCTTCGGAGAGGGGGGAGGGCAAAACATTAGCATTAGTCTTACATTTAGTAAGAATTTTAAAAGAGCTATTTGTCGTTGGCATTATATTTAATTACAAAATTAATAATTTTTAAAAATTTATCACAAACTCTACCATATATTGACATCATATTACAACTTCTTTTTATTTATTGCAGTTTTAATTTTAATCATTTATATTCATTTTTTTTCCGTTGTATTTTATAGATTCATTCCATTTTTGCTCTCGATTGTGTTCCTAGTCTTGATCCCTATTTTAATTTCAGCATCATAACTATAACTGTCTGTTAGTATAAAATCTCGTTTTTAGGTACGGATGCTCGCCTAATATCATAAATGTTTGAGCTTATAATTTGAAATGAGGCCTCGAGTTCCTATAACACCAGCGTCTAAGATAATGTACGTGAACAAGACTAAAAACATGGCATATGCACATTATTAGGTTAATTCCTAAATTCAATTATTTAATTGATGCGTTAGCACTTATCATTAATTTTCGAATGTGACATTATGTTAAGTTGTTAACTCTACTTGGATGGAAAAAAGGCCAATGCTTGTTTCTATTAATTGATTTTGTATAAAAGTTCATCATTAACAGGGCCGTCTTTGAGGGTGTGCAAGGTGATCGACCGCTCAGAGCCTCAGAATTTTTAAGGCCAAAAAATTTGTCCCGTTAATAATTATATGCATGTGTAGACATTTTTATCATGAATAAAAAAGTATTTGGATGGGAAATATCTTAAATGAGTAATATGTTAGTACGTTTAGAAAACTAATTGCATTATATCTTATAAACGATGACACTTTATATATAATATTCCTTAACGAAAGGCCTCATTATAGAATTTCGTACATGACCCTCAAAAATTTCGCCGATTCATGAGACGGCCCTGATCATTAATAACAAGATATGAACAAATAATTGTTACGTACAATAAAACAATGTCTCACTGAAATCCGTCTAGAAACAATGTCATTTTGGTTTTTAAGGAAACTCAAACACATGTAAATAGATATAGACGATTGCTCACGCATAACGGTGACAGTTTATAATAAAGTTCATTTGTTTACATAATTTTTTTCATATATATATATATATATATATATATATATATATATATATATAGGGGAGCGTTATTGTGGTAAATACTTTAAAGTAAAAAATAATAGGTACATTTTTGGACCGTTGGATCAAGCTTGATAGATCAAGATCAAATTAAATTAAATAAGTGGCTTAATTGTAATAAACTTGAAAACTAGTACCATTTGATAAAGTGGGTGAGAGAGTGATTTGGCCATAAACCACGTTGACTTGTGCGACTTGTGCTCCTATAATTACTCCTCCATTTTATTTTCTTTGCTTCTAATTACTACGGAGTACTACGTATTTAATTTTGTTTGACCACATTACTAACAAAATTTAAAACTATCAATTGATAAGCTACACATTTTTTATAATTTACTTATTTATATATTATTTTAATAGTGACACATTTTATAATTACATATTGTTTTAATAGTGACACATCCTTATATATACTTATATTGAGACATTTGATATACTTTTTTTATACATATCCACACATCATTTTAATAGAGTGATACATCATTATATATATTGACACATTTGATATACATTCTTAGACATATTGGCATATCTTTTTAATAGAGTGACACATTTGTATACGTTTTGACGCACATCCTATATTTGCAGTGACACAAAAATTTATTTATACATGTATAGTGACACACTGAAATTTTTGTGAAATTTTTAGTGGCACACTATGTTTACCATACAAATTTTCTTGACACATTTGTAATGACACATTAAATTTTTTTGATACATTTGTGATGACACACTAATTATTATGACATATTTTTAGTGACGAATTAAGTCTTTTGACATATTTAGTTTAATAATTAAATGACATATTTTTAAAGAAGAACCAATATGTATAATTTTCAAATAAACAAAAAATCATTTGTAACGACACATTAACGACACACGGATATGCTACCATCCATACATCAACACTCGTAAATTTGATACACGAAATTAAATTCTTCGATAAACGGATCAACCGCGAGTCCATCAGTTGTCGATAACAGATCCGATATTGTTGATACCATAAATTATCAACAATAATATTGATACATGGAGTCATGGACCACACAACCTCATACAACGTAAAATATCAAGACCGGATGATAAGAAACATTAAAGAAAAATTGTATAACTTGTTTTCACTCCATAAAATCTGGGTAAAAAACTCCTATAAAGAAACCACCAAAAAAAAATCTAAAAGATAATGTTCAAATCAAACCCTCACCGGACTTTTGGGTTTCTTTTCCAAATATACCTTGAACATATAGTCATTGAAACATAAAATATGGAACATGAATCACTTTAAATATGCTTTAAGTACGAACATGTCACACCTTTAAAGGATTTGATGAGCATAAACAAAGATATAAAATTACATCAGCAAGATAAAGGCGACGGCTAGGGGTCCCGTCACAAAGAAAAAAATGAGGTAAAGATCATTTCCGGAAGTAAACGACCACCGTCAGAACCCACGTACGGTTTGGGTTTCTCCTTAAAAAAACCCACAAGATATGGTATCAACTTACACCAAATAACCAATCACGTGTGTTTCAAATTAGACACGTATAACCAAAACGGAACCACGGCGTTATTTTACCTATGGTTCAGCCCCGATCTTACCTATGGTTTGCGACGGTCTAAATCTGACTCTGGTAGCGGCTGCAGCTAGAATCGATTGTGATTTTAGGTGGCGCAAACAACGACATAAATGGAACGCCGGAAAAATCGGTGTCTTAAAATGAGCCGATCTACTTTCTATAGTTGTATATTTCAAAATGAGAGAAGATGATGGAAGTTTTGTGGCAGATCTGGATTGGAGTTCTATCAGTCTGTCTAATTTTTAACAGAGAATCCGATTTTGTTTTTGGTAGAAGAGATGAGATATGGTTATGTGTGAGAAAGATAAGTAATAATAAGGTTGTTAGGAGAAATACCTATTGTACCCTTAAACACATTAAAATTATTTTACATTTTCTTCTAAATAAAAAGGACACTTGTCACTGTTTTATTAGTGCCTATTATATCCTACTTTAAAGTGTACACCATATGAACATAAATATATATATATATATATATATATATATATATGGTTGTTAAGTAAGTGAGAATGAAAAAAGTTAGTGCTTTAAATTGTAATAAAGTATCTAGAAATTTTACAAATTGCATTAACATTTATAAGTACTAGACGAGTACCCGTGCCTAGCGGCATCGGTTTCTAGCGGCAAACAATTAACGATATGCGATATTGTAGTAAGTGTTTCATATAACGTTCAAAATAGAACGTGACAAGATCTCGATGAGACCGATTCACGGTTTGTATTGGTTTTAACGGGTCCTCTCTCGTTCGCGATGGCTTTAATTGGTTAGCGAAACCGTAGCATACTTATCATAAAAACTTAATGAACATCTATACATTCAGGTAAACTGAAAAATATAAAAAAAAAGATGCATGCTAGCTACTAAAACAAGACATACAATGATCGATGCAAGATGTAGTTTATTATGTATGTTTATTATAACCATATAAGATCCAAAGAAAGAGGAAACTACTCTTGACAAAAAGTAAAAGTCAAATATAGTTATGTAACTTTGTCCAGTGGAAGTATGATCTTGAACTGCAAAGTTACATACATAAACTTCATATGCGACCAACATGTTCTATCTTCCATTTTTCATAACTTCTTGAACTGAGACTGCAAATAAACAAAAAACTGATATAAGTCAAAAACGTAATCGCGAACACATCTTAAAGTACCTTTATTTTTAACAAATTATGAAATGCTATTATACGATCCTATTGGTTGAAGCTCATATTCAACAAGATAACACTTTCGTTGGCTTATAACCTCATAAGCCTAAAAAAGTAACCGCCCATCATTGAACTCATACTGCATAAGCCATTACGGGTATTTGTTTCACTTATATATAGCTACCACTTACGACATACCAAATTAACACACATTGATAAAAGTTAGAAGATAATAACTTACAGGTCCACTTGAATCAAGGAATATGAGTGTAATAAAAGTTTGTACAACATACACGCAAAAGCCAAAAAATCATATGTCAAACATAGTGGTTCTTTTCAACTGTGCGCCTTTATTGCTGTCAAAAACCAACTATGTACAACATTTTTAAAGAGGTAATAAAGTTTGCCAATAAACTATTTTAAGTAGCTTATAATCAAGCTCACTAAGATTGTTAAGTTAAGTTAATTCTACAAATTAGACTTACTTAATAACACATGCATTACATATTAGAGTTGCTTAATTATGCACACGAATGCTATTTTAAGGGTTTTAAAATATGGTATATGCATGTTACTTTTAGGTATTATGATCTCTAAACATTTGCAATCTGCCAAAAGGAGTGAATATAATAGTTATCGATGCAATATGTGAAGAGGAGACTAACCATGGTGTCTTTGATGTCCGCGGCCGGCATTTCTACCCCGACCATTGGAAGTTCCTTTGCTCATGTTAGCAAGTATCTCGGAATAAATAGACCATACCACAAACCAAACTTATTTAATAATACGCGCGGATGATATTTTAAAGATTTCACCATATGGTGTTTCTAACCAACCAAGTGATAAACCGATGGAAGTGACTTGATTCTTACATGGTGTTAACTAAATAACGGAAAGGCATGTTGTTAAAGGACACATCCTGTACTATGTTTCCAACTATACATCAAGCATTCCAAACACAATGTTTCGCTCCATTTTATATATTCACTAACAAATCTCTTATCCAATTCATCCGAAAAATATTTTGACTGCTACTGTTCTACGAGAATAATAAAGCCACTTAAACCCCAACAACAACAACAAACAATAACAGGATGATATATGAATCGGATCGATTAGCTCGAAAACACAAAACAAACCATTTACCTTTTAGCGGTGGTGGTGGTGGTGGCTAGGTCGGCGGAAGTGATGGTGATGGTGGGTGGGGTCAACGGCGGTGATTGTGTGGTGTGGTGGGTCGTCGGCAATGGATGTGAGTCGGCATACCTATTAAAGACGGTGAAAATTGCTTAAAATGGTAACACATTGTAAAAAAATATAATTACAAAGCACTAACATATAACATTACCCTTTACCTGTACTCGCATATAGGTTTTTGTACTTATGACAGCAACAACACCTATGGTCACAACTCTAACCATCTCTTGTAAAAAAGCCATTGCAATTGTATTTTTTTTTCATTTACTCCTTAAGCTCATAAGCTTCGGGTTTTGGTTATGAGTGCAACCTATTCAAGTACAAAAGCTCAACCTAATTACCTCATAAACAAAAAACCACTCATGAGCTTTTCCAAATACAAATGTGCCGCGTAAGCCGTTGAAATAAGCTAATCCAAACACCTCGTTAATCATTTTCCTCAATCTACCCCAAAATCCAACATAATTTACCAATCAAATGAATAACAAACAACCAATAATTTGACACCTTTAAACGAAACAATTAAATCTTAACTTGAGAAAAACATTAGCATCAAAATACATAAAAATAAAAATAACCCTGTCACTTTTGACCACGGTTCCGCATATTTCAAGTCCAAAGTCAAAGTGCTTCACAATTGGTGTGTGCCTCTTCTTGTCTTCGAAACCATCTGGCGGGTGGCCAAAGTTAAACATCTCCCAGTAACCATAAAATTGAAAATTACCCAAAACTGACATAATCAAATGCTAACCCTAAAATCAATACGCAAAAAAACCACAAATTACTTGGGACCCTAATTTGGAAAAATAAAATAAAATAATAGGAAGCCTAAAAATTAAAAACCCTAAATTTAAAAACCATAAAATTAAACAAAATCAACCGGCATAAATAAAAATCACACCTTTTTGACGCCGCTTGTTATTGCTTTCAGTAGTAAATAAATTGATAGATCTTGTTGAGCCGATCATTTATGGGTGTGTGTGTTTTATTTGGGTTCTTGTCGGCGAGTTAGGTTTTCGATTTTCGGGATGAAGTTAGTGTCTACATGTGTTTTTCTCTTGAAGATATAGAGAATGGGGGAGTTCTGGATTTTTAGGATGAACTTATCACAAACCAATAATTTGTTAGTTTCGATCATATAGAGAAGAGGAATGGAGGTGTTTTTGGATCGAATGAGTGTAAGAGAAGTTTTGTGTTTTGAATTTTATTAAGATGAATCGGTGGTATCATGTTTTGGGAAGAAGGTATTGAATGAGGTGGTGTTAATGCTTAACAAAAATATAGGAGCTTGTTGGAGAAGAATGAATTATACCGGAATATACTTGTGAGTTTTCAAAACATTGACTTTCAATATTCAATTTTCAACTTTTCACATTTACCTTTGACCCTTTTTCCATTTAAGATAGTAGAGAAGGGTATTTTAATCAAACAACAATACTTATTTTTCAATTTATTAAATTTAAAGCAAATGAGAAGTGATTTTATAATTTATTGAGACACTCTCTTTTATGCTCCAGATAGTTGTACAAAACTCACACTTTGATTTATCTGTTTGTATTGTAGAGTGTGTCAATCGATAAATTGAGTGTTTCAATCACTTCCCAAAGCAAATGTGTTTCTCTTTATATACAGTACTAGGCGAGTACGTGTGCACAACAATGGAATTTTCTAGCGGCAAACAGTTATAGTTGTGATAATGTGGTTAAGTGTTTCGTGTAACGTTTATACATAAAACGTAAAATAATCAAAATGTAATTAAAAAGATTGTAACATGCGATTATTCAACTCAAAAGAAAAAAATTTAAAATGTATCAAAGAACATATAAAAACCTTAGTGAAACTAAAAAGAAAACATCACATCAATTATGAAATAACTAACAATGCACGTTATTTATCACGTAAAACTTTTTGGTACATGACATTTGAGATGTAGACTCTTTCTAGGCCAAACTCTTAAACACGTGATATCCCTCTAGACAAAGTAACTTAAAGCTAACCATGCGAGAAAACAAAGTCCGACAAATAGACACTCACATTTGGAATTTTCTGCCCTAAGCTTTATTGATAGTCATCGCAAAGCTAAGGAGCACATGAAACTGTTTTATCTTGATTTTTAAAGGGAACATGTCTTCTTCAGATAGAGCAAAAGAAATTCTCGGCAAAAGCACTCAAATACTAAACCCAATTTTGTTTGAAACTTGTTCCACAATAACATCAACATTTTTTTCATCATTCATTTCCATCAGCTTATGAACTATACCAATCAACTTAACTACATATTAACACAATAGCAAAAAGAAGTATATGGTGTGTAATATAGTAACATTGTGTTATCGAGTTAAAATTTGAGAGGAAATAAAATGAAATATTTTTGTGTTCTTGAGGTTTTTTTAAGAAAGGAAAGTGAAGTGAAGAGGATGATGGGAGAAAGTTTTGTTAAAAAAATCTTTCTCTCAAAAATTAGAGAAAAGAGAAAAGAAATTAGAGAAATGATATTTGTGTTAAGACTAACTAGCAGGGTACCCGCGCGATGCGGCGGTGGGTACCCTGTGAATAAATTTATCGGCGAACAAATGTTATTTTGTTTTGGACTGTTGGATTTCAGATTTATGATTTAGATGCTTAATTATATTGTACATTGTGGTTAAATAGTTGTATATTTTGGTGAAGAAGTGTTTTTAATAGTGTATTAATTGTATGTGTTGAATAATGTTTTTTATTTTATTTTTATTTGTGCTTAAAATATTTGTAAATTATGTTTATTTACTTGTATTTGCTTAAAATTTATTTTTAGTTTATTTATGTGTGGAAGCTTAGTTATATTGTACTTTGTGGTTAAAAAGTTGTATTTTTGGATGAAGGGTGTTTTTAATAATATATTAATTGTATTATATTAATAGTGTGTTTTTAGTTTTATGTGTGCTTTATATACTTGTAAATAATGCTTATAAGGTAGTATTTGCTTAAAATTATATTTATGATTGTCTTAAAATAATAAATAGGAGGGAAGTGTCTTCCTCCATTATAAGTAGTATAGATATATAAATGCCATTTAGACGTTATGTTATAGTAATCTGAATAAACCAGGCATGTTATGTATTTTGAGATCAAATTTGAAAGTCAATTATGTATATCAGTAATAAAATTCGTATGCTATGCATTTCGATACACTAAACTTACCGTTACCATGTTATATATTTTTGAACTTTTCCTTAATAGTTAATATTAACTCGTTTTTTCAAAATGCTCATTTCCATCAACACACTTTCATTCATAACTATCAACCTAACCGGTCTACCTTCTAAATAATCTATACGTCATGGTTTCAAGTTTGTTGCTTTTCGGTAACGTTATCATTTTATGATAAAATGTTCCAAAATTAAAATATTTTATGTTCTAGATCATTTCAATCATATACGTCATGCATGATAGTTTGACTTGTACATCTTCTCCATATGATAAGTTGGTTTGGGGATCTGAGCTAGTAGCGAGACACAATACGACTTATCCTTCTATTTTATTGTTTTCATAATATTATATCTGTGCACGTATTGGCACACCCACACTGCATGTGCATGTTACTTTCGGTAAATTTATAAAAACTGCTGCTAGCATATACTTATTAACTAAGGTTATAACATGGGACGTCTAAAAGTAAAGGTATATCGTGACAGTAATTATCTGGGACGTATATAAAAAAACAATATATATATATATATATATATATATATATATATATATATATATATATATATATATATATATATATATATATATATATATATATATATATATATATATATATATATATATAATCGACAAATCCCTAGCTTACTGAATCTAAACTCTTACATTTAAGATGATGCTCACGTGTTGAATATTTAACTTAACCAAAAATCCGATGAGAAATCTTCAAACTAAATAAACTACAAAAAGATAAATTTAAAATAACGTAGAGAAATGATACGAATATATATACTTATCGAGTTGCAATTTGGACCGCACTAGCTTATCGTTTGTTGCATGGCTACATTCTCAATTTAAAGAACGATTATTAACGTAAAGCATCTCATTCGTATGAGTAAGACTTGAAGTTTTCATAGCAAGTTGTATGGTGGCTATCAAAAAAGTTGATAATGTTTCATGGTTCAAACATGAGATCGACTAGGAATACTGGACCATTTTCATCAAACAGCGTACTTTCATTGTAACCAGCGAAATGTCAGAAAATTACAAAGGGAAAGGATTTAATGCAGCGGCGGACCAAGGTATAAAATTATGGTCAAATTCTGTAAATAAGGTTTAGGTTCTTCAGCATTAATTTCGCCCTTAAATCTTTAATTTTTTTACTTCTCTAAATACCTCATGGGAAACTCTTCCATTTCTTTGGGCTCACATTGTACTTACATAGTACAAATGTAATAGATGATATATTGGGCAACTTTGACCCACTTTCTTAGACAACTGACATTTTTTGTCTTTTAGTAAAAAAGTAAAGTTTTTTTTTAATTAAAAAATACATATATCCTGGGCAATTTGGTCCCACACATATGTACTTTTGGGCAACTAGTTATAAATACAACTTTATAAAATATAAATACACATTTTATATTCCAAATTATACTTCCCCAAAAAAAATTTATTATCCTAATACACCTTTTTTCTTAAATACAAAATACAAAATACATTTCTGCTATTAACACACACATCAAACACATAAAACCTTCCCACTTAAACTCAAACCTTCCTTCCCAAACTGAAACTGAAAATCAAATCAATCGTTCTGCTTCTCTACATTTGTTAAACCCAAGCCCTAATCCAACCGCTTCCCACGCATTCCACTTCTCAAGAATCCAACGATGAAAACATTTGATGCAAAGCTAATGGTGAGATCTAGACTAGAACATATTGGTACAATTAAAGCTGCATTGAATGTCAATAGAACCAAATTGTTTAGAGACACTGTGTTTGGCCCTTGGTTAGATTTTCCTAAATATTCTCCTGACCACCACTTGTACAATTATTTATATCAAAATCTTTGTTGAGGTGTCTAAAGTCAGTGATTGTTGTCCACCTCTTACTTTTGTAATAGGTGAGAATGTTTTTGATTTTGGCCGTGAACAATTTAGTCTTCTAACTGGGTTTCGTTTTGGTCCAGTAGATAAAAAGCCCGACCACGGGCATTTTGTTAAGGGTTTAAGAGATAGTCCTTTATTGATCGTTTGTTTCCGATAAAAAGAATTAAGAACAAAAAAGTTAAGGGTGATGACCTTTTGGCGTTGGTGAAGTCGGGGCAAAGGTGGGATTCTTTATCCGATGAAGATGCTTTGAGGGTTGGTTTGTTGGTGATTGCCACATTTGTATTTATTGATCGGGAAGGAAGGTTTAATGTTCCTGACCATTTGCTAAAGAATGTTGAGGATTTTTATGTATGGAATGAGTATCCATGGGGTGAATACATGTGGGCTCATCTCAGTATAAAAAACGGTGAATGTTGTTCCTAGGCATCTCGCGTAAGCAGAAGGCCATTCCAAAGATCCCAAAAAAGAACAAACATACACTCTGTATGGATTTACATAGGTGTTGAAGGTTAGATTTTATTTGTAACATACATTATTTGTGCTTGTATATATTCTGATGGTTATTCTAAATTAGGTGTTATATGGTAAATTTGTTGATTGGTTTATGTTGTAGTTGTTCCTTAGGCATTGGTTTTAAATTTGAGGAACATAGATAAGCAGAATAGTCATCCAGGCATTGGCATTGTTCATTAGGCATTGGCATTGTTCCTGCTGCATTGTTCCGTAGTCATTGTTCCTTAGACATCGTAAGGCTTGGTATAGATTTAAGGATGTTATGGTTGATGGTTTCACACTAGAAATCGATTTGTAAACGGTCATGAGTAAACATAGAAACGTTAGATACAACCACTGCCAATGTTGCTGCATCCATTGCTAGTTCAGATGAAACCACTGCTGCAACTACATCTGATGTAATTCGTCCCGTTGGATACACCGGCTATCCTAACCACCGCCACCATAACCACAACCACTATAATCACAACCACTAAGTCTTAATATTGTATTTGTTTTTAGATTTGGATTATGGAGACATTCCTAATAGCTCCCGTTTTGGACCAAAGACCCAGAGAAGATCACACGTTGTTTAGCATGGTCCAAAATAAAAAAGTTTGAAAAAAAGTATTACACTATTTTATTTAATCCGGTAAGTAAAAACCCAAAATTAGTTATGTGTTGTATGTTTTTATTGCATTTAGCATATCAGGTTAGTTTGTTTCTTATGTAGGCTGTTGTTAGACCATTACGAAGATGGTACCAACAAATGCGAGATGAGGTGTGCGTGGTACATTGAAGTATGGACTACATCCGTGGACTTGATTCGCAACTTGTGGAGAGCAATTAATTTTGGAAGAAGAGGAAGCTACGACCCATGTGGATGTATATGGTGGAATTGAAGCCGATTTAAACATTCCTTTATGTGATCTGCGATGAATTGTTCGGAAGGTGAAGCGTCGAAGGTCAATGACAACTGCTTTGAAGAAGATTTTTTGTTGGGTTTGGTGAAACGTTGAAGGTGAATGAGCTTGTGAAGCTTGAAGATGTTCTGTCTAAGTGCACTAGCTGACTTCTCTATTTCATAACGCTTCTCACCTGACTTCATAATCACGCCTAAAAGCCTCTGTGAGGATCTAGCGTTTGCTTCATGCTCACCTTCCTTCATAAGAATAGGCTAGGATTAGTCTGGATCTAGCCTTAGTGTAGTAAATACCATCAACAGGATGAACTATATTTGAAGGAAGGCATCTATTCAAGTCTTTACTGAATTCGATATGCGTAGATTCGATTCGGAGAAGAGATTCTTTCTTGTTCAGTCAAGGCATGCCTTAAGGTAGCGACTGACTTTTTCAGGTGAGATGGGGGAACAAATGTGACAAAGCAGCAGCGTTACATAAGTTGGATAAGGATCACATTCGTGACTTGTGTCCATTAAGTCCGGGTTAGTAGTATTGAAGAATGTGTAGGAGACGTTGTATCACGCCTATTAAGTGAGATACAGCGTTAAAAAGAATTGGTGTACTTGAGGAAGTTTTAGGAATAAAGTCAGAAGATGTTGTTGGTGAGAATAAGGTAAGAAGTCGTAATTTGATTTTTTAGTTCATTATGTAAAAAATCTTTGACGAAATATGTTCACTTGTTTACGGTGGAGTGTTGATGCCAACAAACCTTTGGCTACTTTTGATGCACACACTCCCATCAGGACCAATGTAGGATACGATGAGAAGCAAAAGCTATTTTATACGGACTCCGAAGAGTTTACCGGACCTATGACGTAAGTTATGAAAGCTGCTTTCTCGGGGAGTCTTGAGTATGCTCATCATTCCAACAATTTTATGCAGTTGGATAAGAAATTTGATTGTGCCGCGAATTTGAATGATGCATTCTCAGACATTGGTTATGATGGGTTTGATCTAACTCCTATTGACGTACGTATATATTTACAGTTTTTTTTCCCTTGTTTTACTTTTTTTTCAATATTAAAAACACATACACTTTTTTTAATCTTTATCTAGGAATCGATGGATATGGATGTTGAGGAAAAAGAAATTGTAGGGAGAAGGGTAAAATGGTTGCGTGCGCACCACAATGCAGTTTACATCGTTTGTGGAGTGGACTCTTAAAGTTAAAACCGGCTATGGAGGATGGGGCCAGTAGAAAAAGTTGATGAACCTGGGGAAGGGGTTGCACAAGTAGAGCTGGCTATGGAGGTTGATGAAACTTGGGGAAGGGCCTACAAATTTTGATGATGGGCAAGGGAAGATACACATGGGAGGTTACTTATGGAGATGAGGATCGTGTTGAAGTGATTTGCCTTGATTATGAGGATGGGCAGGAAGTTGTTAAGATACACTTATTTATCTTATCATTTGTTACCAACAATGCATGCTTAATAATAGTACAATCCCTTAAGACACGAGAAACATAACTTGAGCAAAGACATTATTAGCAACTACATCACTTTCAAAAACTAGGAAATAACATTTAGTTTGTTTTTCCTTTTTTCTTTGGATCATCATTACACTCGTGCAATATGGTTGACTTGCCTGTTAGGGTCTCATTCATTTTAAGTTGCTTCCCAACATTAGTGTTACGGCTACTAGGACCCTCATCTTGCGGATTTGATTGATAAAGTTTAACACCGGCAATTGGTTCTATAACTTCTTCTTGTTGTGACCAGTATATCGTCTTCTTAGGTCTTCTAGCACTTCCTTGGTATCGGTAACTAACTTTAGCATTTGGTCCATATAATTCATATATCTCAGGAAACATTACCTCTCTTGCTACCTTTATTGACCACTCCCTTTCATCATGATAATGCTCAAACTTAACTCTTTTACAACTCGACATAATTATATTAATGTGAAATATGGTTATGGCGAAAATAAATAGGAGCAAATATGGTGAAGAAGCAGATCATGGTTTTACTATTAAATAGACACCACATGCTAAGTCACATGCAAAAAGTTAAAACATACATAGTCAACTGCAAAGAAGATTTACATTTGAAAATAAGAAAGGGCCCTCAACAAACAGTCATGATTTGTTGTACATATCCTTAAAATTTTGTATCAGTGAAATATTTTCCCTTGCAGTCTCAGTTTATTTTAGCCACATAGGCTGTTTAGTATTGTAGTCATTTACTTGTTGCATAGTAGAGCTGTGTGGTAAAAAATGAATCGTTTTTGTTATTTAGGTCGCAAATATCGAAGGCTTTTCAACTCGCTTAAAGCGGAAGAGGAAGCCAGGAGATTTTTCACCTCACCCTATACTACTCCACCGGACACTACTCCAAAGAGAATCGTTCATCACGGATCAATCGTGAAAACCCATCCCCTCCTAACGCTCCCGATTTTGATGATACTTTGATTTTTTCGCAATTGGAACCATTTGTGGAGGTATGTAACTGTGTAAAATTATATTTCTCGTACTTTTTAATACAAAGATTCACTAAAAGAGCTTATTTGTTCTATTTCGAGAATGCCGTGAAGCTGGACAGGGAAAATCAACGAGCGATAGCGTACCATGTTCCATTCAAATTTTTTTGAATGAGAATAATGGTACTATGTTTATTTTCCCATGAGGCAATGAAGACACTATTTCTGATCGTCGGTTTTGGGAGTGTTTATTGGCAACAAGTGATAATAAGGCAGGATGGCTGAGGGACGAGGTGCGTATAAATCAGTTGATAGATTTGTACCATAAATGTGTCTTTCTGTTTCAAAATTGTTTTTAATTATGTGTCCAAATGTATAAACAACTAGATCTATGGGTAGATTTGATGTGGCATTTCCGACCATCAGATGCCGATTGGGCTATGGTGGGTCCTTTTTTCACACCACAAATCATTAGTGAATTCGTACCAAGCTTTTGGGCAAATGGTGTTAAGTACCCGGTGCCTTGGGCTGATGTCGAAAAGGTGTTTATATCTTTCCATATAAAATTACGTATATTATTGTGGTTTTACTTGATTCTTCCTCTTTAAATTATCCTGTGCCTTGTGCTGATGTCGTAAATGATGTAGGTACTATTTCCAATAAATGAACCTAACAAGCACTGGGCGGTAGGAGAGCTGCATCTACGTATGGGTATTATGACATTGTATGATTCGCTGCCAAAGTATAGAAACAGACGACATTGGTGGAAGGATATAATGCCTGCAAAATTTCAATATTGGCTGCAAAAATTACTTGATGAAACGGGAGTGTTGAAAGCAAAAGGCATAGATATCAATACTTATCAGATCACCTTTAAAAAATCTGATGATGTCCCCAACCAAGCAACTCAATACGGTGACTGCGGAATATGGGCTTCCATTAACCTATACCGGCTGAGTCATAACATGTCATTAAACTCGACAATCACGCACAAACAACTTTTGCCTATCGCGAACGAATTGTTGAGTACCTATGGAAATACAAGATTGAGTATGCTGCTCATTGACTGTATGTATTAGTTGTTGTGGTATCGTTAACTGTCATTGACTTTGTATGTATATAATCGAAACAGAAAGGTGTTAGAGGATTTGCTGCCCTTTACTAACTAGTAGCTTATATTGTTTGAAGGATTTTCTGAAGGCAGTTTATATCATGGGCATATGTACTTTGGTCATTCGTTATGTATGTATAACTAAGGTCTGGACTGCTAGTTGTAAAAAATTGTTGGCATGACTTAAAAACACTATGCGCAAATTAATGTTTAACTTTAAGAAAAATAATGATAATAATAACTAAACTAAATAAGTACACTTTCCATACAAAACGTCCTACTCAAGATATCCTATAATATTACAATTTCATCTACCTAAACAATACTAGCAGTGCTTTGATACATTAGCCGTTGTTCCAATCTTCTACTAGACGTGGTTTCAACAATGCTTCTAGCCGTGATTTCATCCTTCTAGCCGTGGTTTCAACAATGGTTTCACTGACCTCCTCGATCTTCTTATTAGATCTTGACTCTTCATCAGTATCCTTAGATATTTTTGCCATTCTTTTTAACCTTCCTTGAGACACAAAGAACAACAACAATCCAAAATTTAAGTATGTACTTCTCCATCCATCTGATCTTGTTATTTCAATCACTTCTCTACCATTTTCAGTGATTAGTTTCCAATCATTAACTGGATGAATTGCTCTTACTTGGGTGGTGGTGTGACAGTTGTTGTGATTATGGTAGAAGTGGTTGTAATAGCATGTGTGTGTGAAGTAACAGTTGATGAAATTACCTCAGAGGTTGCAGCAGTGATTTCCTTTGTACTAGCAGGGGATTCAGCAACAATAGTAGTGGTTGTTGCCTGCACCACTTCTTCCTCTTTATCTTCAACTACAACATTCAAAGCTTCAATATGTATTATCAAAAATCCTGTTTTGCATTCTAGAACTAAACATATTGAGATAAGGCATCACTTTATTAGAGATTGTAATGAGAAAAGGTTAATTCAAATGGTTAAAATCCATCTTGACTTCAATGTTCTGATCTTCTCACTAAAGCTTTTGATGTGGGAGGTTCAGCACCTTGTAGTTAGCATTGGAATGATAAATCTCTAAATCTCAAATTTTGTTTTGTAAAGTTTGTAAAATTATTGTGTTGTTATTAGTTGATCTTAGTATTGCTTGTTTTATTCTATCCCTTTGCTTGTTTCTTTGTGTTTCCACTAACTATTTTGCGATCAAAGGAAATAAATCATCACCGTAGATGCAATGGACTTAAAAGGAAACATGGTTCTATTATTCATTACTAGAACTGCATACAAAGATGCAGATGTTACAACCATGACATACAAACTACCAGCAGAGTACTACAAAAGACAACATCTTAAAACAACCATCTAAAGACAACAAGCTTCACAACTTCCACCTATGGCTTCCTGGCAATGGCCCACTCTGGCATGGTCTTCCTAACTCCTTTTCCACGAATCACATCCCAAACTTTGGGACAAGAAAGTCCCCTCACTCTCTCTCTTATGGGAAGAGATGAGGATGATGGACCATCTTGTGGTGGAGGTGCTGTCAGGAGTGCTTGCAAAGGTGGAGATGGAAGTTCTTCTGGAGGTGGTATTGTAGCAAGGGGAGGCACAACCAATGCTCCGGAAGAAGCTTCATCATCTGTGTCTTCATATGGAGACACATAGCTTGGCATAGAACTCAAATCCGAACTGGATCCTTTCTTGATGGCATTTTGGGGCACTGGTTGAATGGATGAAGGCCCAGCCTGTGAAGGGTTTGTGCTTATGATAGTGTGAGATCTTTTTCTTGAAGCAAGAAACTCTTCCCAAACACTGTCTGAGGAGGAACTGTTTGTGAGATCAATAGGGCTTGACTTGCTCATGGTGCTGATCTTGAAGTGTTTTTAGTGAGAAGGTTTTTGGGTAATGTGAGATGTGTGTGTGGTATTTGGGTGATTTGCTCTTAAATAGAGTTAATATGCAATCAGTATGTTAAATGTGTGGAAGGTGTGAGTAGTTGAGGAGTAAATGAAGCCTTTGAATTTGGTGGACGTTTTAATGACTTGGAGTTGACCTTTGACTGGGTGTTTAGCATTTTTGTTAACGACTGCCAGTATAGATTATGAAACCACTTCTAGTTATTTCTAACCTCTGCTAACATTGACAAACTTCTAGTGTTTTGGCTTGTGTTTGTGATATGCAGGTTTGAAGGAACTTTTGTAACTTATGGAGCGTTTGGAGCTGTAGGAGTAGCTGATTAAAAAAAAATTTGTATCTTTTGTAATCCTTCAAATTAATGCATAATATCTCTATTTTGGCTTAGATTTTGTTGCAGAAGTCTTAGTCAAAATATTAGAGTATTGGTAAGGCATCCACCACCAGAGAATATATAACCACTGCTAGTTACGGTCAAACCACTGCTAGATTATTTTTGCTGACAATGGAAACTTGAGGGGCTCTTTTGTAACTTCTGGATGATAACGTATTTATTCCCCCAAAGCACTGCCGGATCATTTAATTGATCTTAAAATCACTTTCAATTGGCGCTTTACACAAACCCTAACCACTCCCAACTGTTTAATTCACAAAACCACATCCTTTTCACTCATTACTCCCAATGGCGACTTTGTATTCCAAAACCCATAACCTTGTTGCATAGTTGGTCAAGAACAATCAATCAGAAGGATTCCATGAGATGATTGATTTCCTTCTACATAGTCCCATTCACTTTGCATTAACAGTCAAACCCACGATTCTTAAAAATTATATTCATCAATTTTGGTGGAATGCTGAAATCCAGGAGAGAGATGAATTAGAGGTTTTGAGGACTATTGTTGATGAGGAGGAGATTTTGGTTACTGAGGATGTAATTAGAGGTGTCTTGAAGCTAGAGGATGCTGAAGGAGTTGTTAATCTTTCTAATGATGAAATTTTTGAATGATTAACAAGACTGGGTTATGAAAGAAGGGGTGATAGAATTAAGTTTCTTAAAGGTATGTTTTCACCTCAGTGGAAGTTTCTGATTCACACTTTGTTGATGTGTGTGAACAATAAGACCACAGGTTTTGATGAATTTCCCACCAAAATTGCAACTGCCATTATATGTCTTCCTGAGGGGGAGGGTATTTAATTGGTCTAGTATGATCTTTGATGGTTTTTTGAAGAATATTAGAGATAAGGGGAAGTATTACTTATATCCTAGGTTTGTCCAATTGATAGTGGAGAGTCAGATTAAAGAACCTATTGCTCATAATAGGAAGTATGATGTCCTTCATATGCTTCCTAAGGTGTTTGCACACATGAGGCACCAAAATCCAAATTTCTCATGTATCATTACACCATTGTTTCCCAATATGCTGAATTTGCCAGACATGCCTGAGAATGAAAAGGTCTCTGATTCACAACCTACCAAAACCGATCTTTGAAACCCCTGCTACACAATAACGCAACCACGCTATTACACCGAACCCCACCGAGTTTAATTCAACTAACCAACCTCATAGGATTTTGTTTACTAGGAGAAGGAGGAAGGGCACCGCTACCTCAGTCGGTGTTAGTGGTGTAGTTAATAAGGTCGTCAACCAGGATCCACCTCTTGACAAAGTTACCGTCGAAGTGGTGAAGGATATTCAACAATTGAATGAATTGACGACTAAATGTACCAAGATGGAAAACACAATCATCGGGTTCGTGAGCTTGCGTTAAGTTTCGTGCTAGGCATATTTGAAGGTTGAAGCACAGAGTTACTGTTTTGGAAAGAATCAGGAGGCCAAGGCTTACCGCTTTAAGGAGAGCTAAGAAGGTGCATAAGAAGGCTAGCTCCTCAGTAGATCAAAGTTTGGAGGATGTATCCAAACAGGGGAGGAGTGAAAGCAAGGATTCAGGGGAGGATGTAAATTTTGATGCTGATATGGATTTGGATAATAGAGATCATGGAGATGAGTACATGGTGACTGATAGGGAGGGAAATATAGCAAAGGAGTGAAACTTTGAAAGTTGTAGTAGATGACAGAAAGAAAGAAGTAGTGCAGGCAACAACCATAAATGATGTTGATGTAACCACCGCCGCTCAAACCAAATCAATCGCGTTGCAACCACTTCGAGGTAATTGTAAACACTGTTGCCAGATAGACCTATAACCATTACAACCACTGCTACCATTGCTACAAACCGTCACACCGCCACTTAAGTCTAAAGAAGTTGAGAAGGAGTAAGTGCCGTACCCTTCTTAACTTGGTAAGACTTCATCAATCCCTACACCTACTATTGCACCTGTTCCCATTATTCTAAAACCAACTGGACCTAAACCATTGCAAAAGAGTTTAAAAGTTGGTGAGTCTGTCAAGACTAAGGTGGTTCTACCAAACATTGGAAAGGGGAAAGGTATTGCTGAGCCTGATTTGAAGTTTAAGAATAGGCAAGAGCAAGTTGCATATGATGTAGAGCTTTCAAGAAGATTGCAAGCTGAAGAAAAGGAAGCTGCAAAGAAGCAAAAACAAGAGGAAGAGGAAGCTTCTCAAAAATGGATAACACAATGGAATGATCAAATCTAATCTTTTCAAGCTCGAAGTGATGACGTAATATACTACACAAGAGTGGGCACAATTATCTATTGATGAAAAGTCCAAGGTGTTGGCTGAAAGGGCAAGAAAGTTAAGACAAGAGACAAATCAAGCTAAAAGGAATAAACCTTTTACTAAGAGTCAAATGAGAAATCAAATGACGAATATTATCAGGAACATGGACATGTATATTGGTGATGATTTAAGAAAGTGTACATATGAGAGGGTTGAAGAGATTTATAAGAGATGTATAAGAAGAAATGATGACTTCATTCCTATGAACCGCCAGAGAAAGCCGAAGTGGTTAAAGAATAAAAAAAAGAGAAAAGCTGATGTTCATGAGGAGACTAGTTCATGAGGAGAAGGATGAAAGAAAGAAAATGTATCTTGTGGTGAAGGATCAACCTGAAGAACCTATTAATCCTACACCTTAAGATCTTGAACTGTAGATTGTCAAATTACAAAGTGAATAACGTGGAGATGATTGAGATTACCTGAGGAGATGGACTTAAAGCTCAACATGTCAATTTTGGTTGTTTACTGTGGTTTAGTTCTAAGATTTATCTGGAACAGTTATGGGAAAATCTTGATTTTAGATATGGAAAATTTGGTCCAACTAGATATTTAACAAGGATTGTATGGACATTAGTGAAGAATTTGTTTCAACCTAATCCTGAGGACACTTTCTGGGATGACTGTAATGTGATTGACTGATATTACAGTTTGCGTAATACATGCTATTCGCACTACAAAGGAGAAGATATTTATGTTCATTGATAAAGACTATCCACCTAACCAAGAAAGTTGCCGAAAAGATGTTGGAAGCTGCTTGATCCTCAATGGACTAAAACAACAAATCCAAAAATTGATGAATTGTTTGTGAAGATTGAGAAAATTGCAGATCTACAAGGTCCTTTAGCAATAAAGGCTAAGCTTCAAGGAAGATTGAAGAGGAAGGCTGATAGATCTAAATATGTGGATTGTGATTCTGAGTCAGAGACTGAAGAGGATATTGAAGCAAGCAAGTAAGAAGTTCTGGGCTTAAAGGAAACTTGAAAATTCTGTTTGAATATATCAAGTTTAGGGGAGGATTGTTGGGTTTATGGTTTAGGTGGTTATGTTGATGTAGTAGTCTTTTGATAGTAGTCCTTAGTGGTTGTCTGTTGATGTACTTATGTGATGGTTTTATGAATGGGAAGTATCTACAAGTGCATCCTTGGATGCAGTTTTATTAATTATTGAAGAATTTCATTTTGTAGAAGCACAATTGCTACTACTGACATGATTGAACTTGATATATGCAAAATAGTTGGTGGGAACAAAATAACAAGCAAGTCGGGAAACAAACATACAAGTCGGGAAACAAACATACAAGTCTGGAGATCTGGAAACTGAAATATATTAACTTAAAGAAGTCAATTACATCTTATTTGAAACTAAGCTTAAGTTTAGGAAACAAACATACAAGTATGGAGACATGGAATCTAAGTTTAACTAAATTTATCCTTCATTCTTCTTATCGCCAGTCAAGATCCAGCTTGCTTTCGTGACCGCATCTCACAAAGTCTTCGCTTCCAAGGTGGCCTTATCTTCCATAACAAAGCCCTCTGTTCCCTGGTCGTCAAAGATTCTCTATTCCATTTCTCACCTATCTTGTTCGGCTAGTACTTCCATTATTGCTTTAAATTAATGTCGCCGCGATTCCTTCTCACCATCCATATTTCATTTATTTTGTTGTGCTCATCTTTATTCTTTTCACCTGCTTCCTTGACCACCACCCATATTTCATCTACATCCTCCTTAGATATTTTGTTGTGGTTCCCAAATATTTCATTGCACGCCCTCACATGGTCGACTTCAAAAGATAAACGCTACGCGACGCCCCTATATATAAAAAACAAAAAAAAAACTAAGGATCATAAATATATTACTAAAACTTGTTATAGTATAGTAACAAAAGTATACTAACAAAAGTAATGATTTATACCGTTAGACATTACTACAAATACTATAATGAGATTACCAAAAGCATCTATATATAATTGCCTCATTTTGCCCGGACTCACGAAGTTGGGATAAGTTATTAGTTTCATCAAGGGCAGCTGCCAATCTTAGACAACTTAATAAATTTTTCATGTAACACAAATAAATGTGTATCTTAGTAAATCTTAGGCCAAGTACAAGTACAACAAATAATAAACAAGGAAAAGGGTGGTTCATACTTCATACACTCATTAATGTGTATCTTTGATGATACACAATTTGCAACCTTACTTGTTAGACGCTTGACATTACAAATCCTTAAGTCAATACAAGTACAAAGGGGTCGAATATGCACTTGGTTTGTTCTCGAGAGTTTACTGTAAACTAAATATTATTCCCACCTAAAATTCTTCAAAACACAACCATGGATTACGATGACAATTCTAAGTTTAAGGTTATTTTAGTGCATCCATCATCGGCATGCGCTAAACTACCTAAAAATATCACTTTCAATAAACTAGTGGCGTATGTCAAAAGGTTGACTGTCAAAGACACACAAAATGCTAAAGTGAGGTTATCTTACAAAGATGGTTCCATGGAATAGACGCTTGATGATGATGACGCCCATTCTTCATTCATGAAGTTTGTTATAAGAATGTGCAAGTCACCGCTCACAATAACGTAACCACCACCTTCAGAGGTAAAATCATCCTCGCCTTCTAATCATTTATCATTAGATCCGAATATTCGCCGCTTCCCAAAGAATGTTATCATGACACCCCAAAGGTTGAAGAATACTCTTTCACCAACCCGATCATTCACTTCCTCTATGGCAAAGAAACTCATTTAAAATATGCCCATGCCACCAACCGCACCACAACCGCATTAAAAACATCGATTCATAAAAACGATAATGTTTTTTCAAAAATAAAAAATTTATAATAGCGCGATTGCATGTTTGCTATTGGAAAGAAATCATTAGTTGAGCCGCTTTGAATACAAAGTTATCAAATCAAAGCAAGAGGTACAAATGCGGAAATGTATACATGGGTCGATCATGGAACATATACACCATAAAACCGATAGCACATTCTTGTATCTAGCATTAACGATGTAACACATGTTCAAGAACCGATTACATCCTGTTGGGAATTAAGGTAAACTATCGATTCGCCAAGATTCTCGCCGAAGAGAAAGAAGAAGAATGGATTCTTCGAAGTTATACTTCAGCCAGAAATGCTAAAGCAGATATTGTGTTGCGCTGAAAGTGCTCACTAGTAGAGAGAGATAAGCTCAAGATAGTAAAAGTCACGATTAAAGATAGGTTGGCGCAGTATTATGTAGAGCTTAATCAGAATAAACAATATGATGAACAAAACAATATGATTAGTTGCATGCTTGTCTAGATGCATGCATAGTCTATGTTAGTATTAGAGCGTACATTGAACGCCATTTTAGGTTTCTTGCTATATAAGGAACCAATATAGTTTGTAATAGAAGCTTTTCTTAAGTCTCAAGTCTCAAAGATATCCAAACATAGAGTTTCTATAATCAAAAGATCCATAGAGGATCAAAGAGTTCTTAGTTATTATAACTTGTGTTTACTTTCCGCTACAAAATACAAGTTGTAGAGATCTTCTATTAGTTTGCTTGTGATTACATAGGCAACACTAACGATCTTCGAGTGCTTAAAGATCTATCAAGGTCTTTGTGTTCAACAAGTGGTATCGAGCCTCGGAAGTCTCTACGATACTAAGAACATTCATTCACCATGCCTGGATCCGATAATGAAACCGAAGCCACCAACACAAACAACACCAACACCACTTCCATGCAACTCCGTCTCTCAAACAAGAATGGTAAACTTCCTTATTTGAAAAGGGAAGAATATGAACTTTGGGAAGAAGATGGAAAACCGATTTCCAATATTGATTGGAATCGTGGAGGTTGTAAAGAAAGGAAACGCAGAAGATGATTCCCTACGGGGGTGGGAAATTTATCATGGCTCCAAAACTGCCAAGAGGTACTAGCTATGCAGAGAGAGCATAAAGTAAAGACCATTCTCGCTTCAAGCCATACCGTAAGATCATCAGGTGATTTTCATCATATGGATGATGCAAAGGACATATGGATGGCTCTCAAAGCAAGGTTCGTTGGAAATGAAGAATCAAAGAGAATGAGGAAGTCCATGCTGAGACAACAATTTCAGACTTCAATATCTCGAAGAAGAAGGCATTCACAAAGGATACGAAGTGTCCATAGGATTTGAGTCACCGAACCAAATAATGCAAACCGATAATGATGACCGCAACTCAAAGTTCCTTCGATCGTTACCTCCATCATGGTTACATGTAAGTATTGCTCTCAAGGCTAAAGGAGGGTTGGATATGCTTACCTTTGATGAGCTATATAACGCACCGTAACCCTGAACCTCGATGTCGAACTCCTACCGCACATCTTCGCTCGCCATGCAGCTTTTGTTGGGACATCTCACTCCAACATGATGGTGCAAGCTCCTAGCTCCAACTATTTTCCATCGCCTCCGAGCTCCAACTACTTTCCATCATCATCTTCATCCCCCCCTCCACCACATAACCCTCGCCCCACCCACCATGTTCTCAAGCTAGGTCTAGTAGTGATGGAGGATGTTCTTCATTCATTTGTTGCCGACTATGACACTCAGCCAGCATCTTGCATATGAAGACTTTGATCGCTTGGACCCACTTGAAATGGAGGAGATGAACCGAAAATGCGTGTGGCATTATCGTCGGACATCAAAAGGTTTGAAGAGAAGTTCGAAGGAAGCTTTCAAGGAAAGGAACCGACCGCTTGGACAGAGGAAAGTCAAGTGTTTCACTTGCCACCGGATGGGGTCTCAAGGGAATGCAAAGACAGAAAAGTGGAGATGGAGCTAATTACCTTTCCTATCACAGAACAAGAAACCTGAGCCGCCAGCTCTTCTCACCATGGATGAACAGTCAACGGATCGCACATGAACCCGTAAATGAAAGCTCATGATTCGATAAGCTTGGATTGTTGGCAAGGTGTACTTCGATGAAAGGCATGATCGGCTTGCCTTGATGGGACTATCTCGTGTACACAATCGTATATTTGGTTGTAGTCTAAGATACAATGAACTTAAAGAAGAGTATGATGCTATGAAACCTAAGTTTGATGAATGCTATGTTGAAAATGAAGCTAATAAACTAGCATTAAAAACGCTTGAAAGACAAAAGGTATGGTTTCAAAAGAATCAAATAGCTTATGAAGAAAAGATAAAGGTGTTACAGTTTGATCTTGAAGTTGCTACTAATTATTTAAAACTGCTCGAGAAAGCTAAGAATGAAGTCATCTGAACCTAGAGCTTAAAGAAAAAGTAGCCGAGGAAATAGCTAGGAATAAACAATGGTTAATTTCGGTGATAATCGCTAGAGAACTCTATATAATAGTCAATCTGTAACCTCTGGCTTAGGATTAGGATTTCAAAAGTATGTAGGAGTAGAGGCTAGGTATGATGGTCGTGAAATCCACACCGCAGGTTAGCTAACTTTGTTAAAGAGGGTGATATGCATGCCGTCCTCGACCTATTAGAGGTGAATTTATGCCCTGCGACTGCCCATCACTGTTGACTTTGATGGATCACATCATCTATATGGCAAAAGTCAAAAGACTTGCCGCACTCTACCTCATCTAATGACTTTGTCTCTTGCTCGACAAGGACAATTCATCGGATCAAGGGTCTACTTCCTATGAAAGCCGTGGATTCAAATGAGAAGTCCACCTTCCAAGCTCGAGCCCCGCACCCCAGCCTACTTACAAAGCCCTCTAAGGAAGCTGCTGAGGAATCAACTTCCAAGACAGTTTCTTCTGAAGACTTGTCTTTTAAATCTTTGAATAATCAGTCCGTTAAAAACAATTCCTTGAATGTTTCTAATTTAAGTACTTCTTCATGTAATCAAACATCTCCCTATTTGAATAAATCTTCCAAGAAGAAGACATGTTTTGTATGTGGAAGTAAATTTCATTTGATTAAGGATTGTGATTTTTATGAGCAAAGATTGGGTGCATGTGCTACTCACCAGAAACACAAATCTAAATGGACCAATGTTGCTAATATTCCTCCTTATGTCCCACAGCAGCCTATAATACGACTCTCATTGGAGAGAATCACCACCGCACCTTATGTGCAACCAACTAGCCCATACTTTAAACATGGTTATTGGCCTACATATGTTGACTCTATGTATGCGGGGATGGGATATGGGAGCACTTTGTGAAGCCCTCAGGTTGTTCTTGGCTAACAAGGGACCCATTATCAATGGAGGACCAAGAACAATGGTGGATCCTCTAAATACTCTTGTCCTAAACTTGTGATCCACATAGCGGTGTTCAAGTCAAGAATGACTTGAACCTCCATTGATACTAATTGTGTATATATTTTGTGGTTGTTTGTAGGATCATCCCCTTAAGCATAAGAATATTGGTATTATTGATAGTGGTTGTTCCGAAGCATGTCCGGGAACGGGATATGATGCACAATTTTGTCCCTATTGAAGGAGGAGGCAATGTAACTTTTGGAGGAAGTGATGGTAGTATCACTAGGAAAGGCACCATAAAGACACCTCATCTAGATTTTGAAAATGTGTACTATGTTAAGGAACTTCAGCATTTCAACTTGTTCTCTGTTTCACAAATCAGTGACACTAAGAACAAAGTCCTCTTCACAGAGAATGAATGTCTTGTGTTGTCTAAAGACTTCAAACTCCCCGAAGAAACTTCAATTCTACTGAAAGTTCCTCGCACTCACAACTTATACACATTCAACCTTAATAAAGTTCAACCTGATGGTGACCTCACATGTTTGGTGGCTAAAGCATCACTTGATGAATCTACAAAATGGCATAGGATGTGAATTTCAAGACCATTAACAAACTCTCTAACATGAGTCTTGTTGAAGGTCTTCCCACCAAAGTTTTTACCAATGATCATAATTGTGTCGCTTGCAATAAAGGAAAACAACACAGAGCCTCTTACAAAGCTATTAGTGCTATGAGCATCATCATCAACCTCTTCGTTGCTTCACATGGTTGTTGGTCCAACTCAAGTCAAGCATTGATCATAAGTACTTGTTTGGTGATCACCGATGGCTATAAGTTTTGTTGGGTTTCTTTCTCGAACCAAAGATGAAACATCTCAAGTGTTGATCAATTCATCACACTTGTTGAAAATCGCTTGAACAAAAGGTCAAAGGTATTCGGTGTGATAATGGGACAGAGTTTAAAAATGTTGTTCTTATAGAACTCTGTGGGTCAAAAGGCATAAAAAGGGACTATAGTAATCCAAGAACCCCACAACAAAATGGGGTAGCTGAAAGAAAGAATAGGACCTTAATAGAGGCATCAAGATCCATGCTTGCAGCACTCTAAACCGCCAACTATGTTCCGGATCAAGCCGTTGGCACCGCTATGTGCTAAACGGTGTCCATTACTAGACCACAACTCAAAACCCCATATGAACTTCTCTTTGGGAAGGTTCCTGTCATTCACTACCTAAAACCTTTTGAGTGTCAAGTGACCATTTTCAACACAAGTGATCCATTGGGAAAGTTTGATGAGAAAGCTGATGATGGTTATATTGTGGGCTATTCACCATAGTAAGGCATACGTGGTGTACAACTTGCAAGCCAAGAAAATAGAGGAGACGTTGAACCTGAGATTTTTGGAAGACAAGCCTAATGTTCAAGGACAAGGTCATTCATGGTCCTTTGATCTTGACTACTTAACTGATTATTCGGGTTACCACGCATATCCGGCTAACCAAAATGCGTCCTCGTCTCCAACTAACAATGCAGGTCCCCTAGATGATGGCTCTAAAAATGAGTTTGAAGATGATGAGCAACCCATACTTGTACCTTCTTTCTCCCCTAACAATATTGCAAGTACCACCTCCAAGGATATCACGATTCGAAAGTGATGAAGATGACTCTCATTATGCCGAGGACCTTGCTAGGCTCCGGACTCAAGAATTTGCGCTAAGCTTGAAGCGCGAGAAACCGAATGGAGAGGTTAATAATGAAGGAGTCGGTAGAAACCATGTTTCTACCGGTTGATTCTGCCACACCTACCTTCCCCAAATCTGCCGAAGGCTATGCCGTTCCTCTTCTCAAGTATCTTCGGACTTTGGTGAACCCTATACACGCTTTCCAAAACCTTCGGATCTTGGAAATCATCAAACCAAAGTCGGCATCTTCACCTCACCCTCATGATGTCAATTTGAGCCAACCATCACTAATCTTGACTCATCCATTGAAGTCAACCCCACCTACTCACCGGATCAACATTGCTCATCCTCAATCCAACATCATAGGTGATCTTCTGGCACCTGTTAGAACAAGAAGGGCTATCACCAGGTCCTCGGCTTTGGACGATTGCTTTTCTCTCTTATGTCTCCAACCAAAGAAAGAGACAATCACAGCACTCAAGCATTGTCTTTGCTTGTTGTTTTCTCTCTCAGTGTTTCTCAAGTCTCAACGATCAAGCCGATCGAAGCAATGCAAGAAGAAATGCAACAATTTCACAATCAGCGTGTTTGATTTTGGTTCCACTCCCTGATGGCAAATATGCCATTGGGACAAAATGGGTTTTGAAAAATAAGAGAGATGCTAGGGGTGTTGTGATCAAAAACAAAGCAAGGTTGGTAGCTCAAGGCTTCGCACAAGAGGAAGGGATTGATTATGATGAAGTGTTTGCACCTGTTGCCCGAGTTGAAGCAATTCGCATTTTCTTGGCATATGCTTCATACATGGGTTTCATGGTGTATCAAATGGATGTCAAGGGTGCTTTTTTGTATGGTGAGATTGAAGAGGAGGTCTATGTCACTCAACCCAAGGATTTGAAGACCCGATCACCCAAATCATGTCTACAAGGTGGTTAAAGCTCTTATGGCTTACATCGTGCACCTAGAGCTTGGTATGCTCGGCTTCATCGCTCCTCACGAAGCATGGCTATAGAAGAGGTGCTATTGATAAAACTCTGTTCCTCAAGAAGAATTACTCGGACATCATTTTGGTGCAAGTGTATGTGGACGACATTATTTTTGGTTCCACTAACGAAGCTTGGTGCGGGAATTGAGGAACTTATGAAGGGTGAATTTCAAATGAGTGCTATGGGAGAGCTTACTTTCTTTTGGGTCTCCGTGTTCACAGAAGGATGGCATCTTTATCACCAAGATAAATATGTGAGGGACATTTTGAAGAAGTTTGGTATGGAAGGTGTTAGACCACACCTTATGAAGCTCCAAAGACTAAAGCAAATAATGAACCGGATCTACCGTGAATGTTCATCTCAGACAGTCCATGATTGGTTCATTGATGTATTTGACTGCCTTCAAGACCGATATTACATTTGCCGTGAGTGTTTGTTTCGACATCAAGTCACTCCACTTGCTTCCCATCTCAATGCTGTCAAGAAGATCTTTAAGTACCTCAAAGGCCAACCTCTTTAGGCCTTTGGTACCCAAAAGAATCTCCTTTCAAGTTGGAAGCATATAGTGACGTGATTATGCCGGTGCAAATCGATAGAAGATCCACAACCGGCCGCCAATTTCTTGGCAAGAGGTTGATTTCTTGGCAATGCAAGAAACAAACCATAGTGGCCACCTCAACTACCGCAGAGCACGCTGTTGCCGCAAATTGCCGTGGACAAGTCCTTTGGATTCAGAACCAATTGTTGGACTATGGGTACAACTTTATGAACACTACAATTCATATAGATAATCAAAGTACCCTCTGCATAGTCAAAAATCCGTTTTTAAATGAACGAAACACATTGAAATCGGGCACCACTTTATAAGAGATGCTTATGAAAACATTTGATAAAAGTGGCTAAAATCCATACCGATGATAATGTGGCGACTTGTTAACAAAAGCGTTTGATGGACCAAGGTTTCAACACCTTGTGGTCAATATTGGAATGTTAAACCCTTGACTGCATAGTTTGAGGGGAGGCATAGGCCTCAGGGGAGGCATATGCCTCAGGGAGGATTTTGTGCAAACTCTGCATTATTTTTGTATATTAGTTTGTATTCTAACACTAACTTCTAATAATTCTCTAGTTTGTTTGTTTTTGTTGTTGTGTATGTTTGGTATGCTTTTGCGCTTGTTCTGCATCGCATTTTGTCCTGCTCCTTATCCGGATTGCGTTTGTATATCCCGATCAAGTTCAAATTCATCAAGTGTGGTTCATGAGTATATGGTCAAAATAGCTAAAAGAATGTTGCTTGTTTCTTCCGAATCAATGGCTTGAAGCATACAATTTGATTCCATAAGTTATAATATCGAAGAAAAGAAATTGAAGTCAAATTGTTCATTCATTCATTCAAGAAACAGCTACGTTTACACTTACATAAAGTCAACCTACTACTATGCATCTACAAGATACGAGTTGTACACTTAAGCTAAGCCTAAACTAGTGTATATCCCTCATTCTGAAATCTAAGTGAATGTTGATAGATGATCGCTTTGCTTTTCGTAGGGTCTCGCTGAACCACCCATTCCTTTTAACGGTTGGATATGCATGACCAACTCGATGAAGATGCTAAGGACCAAAATGGGGGATGGATTGATGCAAACGATTGATGATGACGATGACCACGCCAGATGACGAGAACTAACGCGTTCCGTGTGCTTCATCTATTCATTTCAACCAAAATGCAATCGATCCACCCTCCTTAAGCCCTTCTACTATATGATGTGTGTTTATGCACCAAAAGATGGCGATGAGACCAAGAACCACCTCTCTATCTTTGGGAGTGGCGGATTCCCCGCACGAGGTCTTTGTGGAGACCAAGGTGCTGGAGGTTGGGAGTAAGACGTTCCCTCCTTATAGGAGTCATCGAATCATCGCCAGATTCACTTGGATTCACTACACTGTCATCTTTCGAAGAAGGGAGAAAGGGCGATTTATTTGGTCGTAGATAGGGTTGAGGGAAGTAATGGAACCATGAGTTTGATTCACCACTTGATGATGATGAAGAGGTTGATGAAGATGAGGAAGTGAGATCTATGATCTCAGGTTTGGTATTCATGGTGCAACCGTTAATTGGGTTTATTTTGCATCTAGGGTTTATGGTAATTATTTGGGGATCTTGATGAAGAGATGAGTTACATTGGGATCATTTTATAGACGGATTCGAGGTTCAATGAGTTTAATGCAAGTGGGTGGCACAGTAATTCTATAAACTTACCGAAGATATCTTTGATGCATTCGGCTGAAGTTATAACTTCGCAGATTGATCATATGTTTCGCCGAAGTGTTATTTGGGTTGGGACAAAGATGCAATACACGCCGCCGAAAGGTCAACCAAACGGTCTATATTTCTTTGACTATAATTTGGGCAAAAACACTTCATCCACCATTACCGCCGTAACAAACCATTCCCTCTCATTCCACTTTCACAAACACTCACCATTTCAAGAATCATAATCCTAAACACTCATATTCCTCATGGCTCTTGAATTCAAACATAATCACAACAAAGTTGCATTTGGAAACGCAAGGGATATGAACTGCATCTAACCTATGGTGGAATTCTGAAAAGGTCAAAGATTTGCTATGCTCTATCTCATTCTCCAAATGAGATATATGAGCCACTGATCACTCAATTTTGGGAAGCTGGAAGAGGAAAGGCACAGAGATTAGGGCGTGATTGATGAAATAGAGTACATTGTGACCGAGGACCCGATCAGGAGGAAGCTTCACCGAAGATGAAGGAGTATTTCACTCTAATCAGGAAGATGTGCTTAATGGGCTAAGGGCTATTAGGTATCGAGGAACAAGAACAGATATGTGGCTAAAGAGGAACTCGCCCAAAATGGAGGTTCCTGGTTCACACACCGCCCAATGCATGAGCAACAAGACCTGGAGGATGGGACCAGTTCTCTAACGACCGGCTATGGTATTGTGTGTCTTTCTCAAGGGGTAACTTTCAATTTTTCTAAGTATATTTTTGAAAACTTGGTTGAAAATATTCAAAAGACAAAGGGAAAAATTTTAATGTACCCTAGGTTTCTTCAAATGATATTAGACACCTACCCGTGCCCATCTTTTCTATCCCATAGGTACTTTAATCGCTAAATTGTTTGCTACAATGAAACCCACCTTCGGGGGAACATCATCCCTTGCTAGCGTACCATGTTGCCCCAAGGTAATGAGGTCGCCGATGAGGAGAATGTGGCTCATAGTCCTCCTTCCTCACCTTGCTACCGATGGTAATCCATTGGTTCACTTTGATGAGGCCCATCTTCAACTGCTGAAGCAACTCATGTTGCTCCGCACCAACCACCATGTTCCGTCCTCCACCCACTCTAGCTACTCATGATGAGTCGATCTCAATAGACCACCACACCAAGTCCTGTGAGGAATCCTCGATGAAGATCTTCCTCACATTGAGCATGACCGTTACTTCTCGAAGGTCCAATGAGGCTCCCCACACGTGAGCACCGCTGGTAGGGAGGACCCCATTACACATCTGTGTATGCTCTTGTCACAGTATACGCAGAGGTTAATAGTCTCAAAAGGAGCTTGCAGAGACCAAGTCTTCTTGGGGTTAAGATTGAAGAACCGCGAAATCGTCAAGGTCTTAGAGCACAAACAAAAGGCTCCAAAAGGAAACTTGTGGTTTCCTCTCGATGAAGAACAAGAAGATCCTCATTTTGAGTCTCGGACATGTTGGTCGATGCTTTGATCCTTATCATTAGCCACTTCCTCGAAGAAGGAGCCCGTCCCTTACAAAAGAAGGAAGAGATCTTATTCTCATAAGGTTTCTTCGCTTCAAAGGAACCTCGGGTTGATAAGGATGCATCCGCCGATGTACTTATGGAGGATGTATCTTCGCATCCTAATCAAACCGCATTTCAAGAACCAACGCACCTTTCCCTCGCCAGATCTGCATCGACATTGCTACTATGACCACTCCGCTTGATGATCAAGATCAACATGTTGACCTAGGTACTACTACGAGGTACTTTGTCATTGATTTAAGCGAAGAAGAGTGTGCCAAGAAGCCTGATGATAAAGGGAAAAATGTCATCTCTGAAGATGAGCTTGGTCCCGGTGAGTGAGGTGGAAAGACTAGGTCAAGCAAGTAGATTGGCTGAGTTTGAGAAGTCAAAGGAAAGTGTAGCATTGGCTAAACAACTTGAAACAGAAAAATTTTCATCTTTAACCCCCGAGAAGAAAAGAACTCGATGAACCGAGGGTTCGTGATGCTGCGAACACCGGGATATTCTAACTCGCAAGTCATTTCAAGACCTTCTAGCTCAAAGTATACTAGGTGGTGATTTTCTCAGGACAATTATGTAGAGAATGATGATGGAAGACAAAGGAGGCAAGAAGCAATTGCACAAAAGAGGGCCATCCAAGCTCAGAAGGCCAAAGACAAACACCCTACTAAAGATGAAATAAGAAGGGTGGTGAAGAACCAATGCTCATGTACAACTCGGGTTAACAATGAAACAAGTCAAGGCTTTTCCTAATCATGTCCTCATACGCGAAATATAACCAAATCATGAAGGACAGATCATCATCCTCGACCTTCTACCAACTTAAAAAGGATTTCAGAGAATGAAGATCGCCCGAAGCCAAAAGACTCAAGGCCGATGATTCCAACCAAGGAATCCTCTCAGCCATTCTCTCGCCGAAGCAACTTCTGAAGTTTCCTACCTTCAAGGTCAATCACAACCAACCATCTTCCATTTCTCCCTGAAGCACCGAAGCATCAACCTCAAGGCACCGCGTCACACCGAAGATTCTCGAAGTAAAGGAAGCCGATCTCACGTAAAACTAAAACCAGAGGGCTATAAAGATATTCCACAGATGAATGCATCCGCCCAACCAAGTCTCAATCTACCGGTTCAAGTCCTACCACAAATGCACAAGATGAAAATGCTCCATCTAGGGAAATCTATCAGCCTGGGAGAAGGAAGAAGAGAATGGCCAAAAGATCTTTTGGATCTTGAAGTCGATGACTCAACTTTCATTATAGAAGGGTGCTGCTTGATTTTCCCGATGGAAATTGTGATGAGGTGTTAGAGTGGAAATTAAAGGATGATGAGATGAATGTTCTTCTTCAAAGGGACTCCACTTCAATGGAATTCACCTTTCTAAAGGAAATTCTACACTTGGTAGACGGGCGCACTTACTTTCTCGCTCACTCAAGTTACCACCTATTATTGCAACAAGGAACCACAAGGTTCGGGATGATCTTACCGGGAGATCTTCAAGTTCTGTTCAACTCCCACATTCCCAATAGCAAAGCATCTTCCATTTGGGAAAACTCACATCGATGGAAGCTTACATCCCGAGATTCTATCCTCTCCTCGTGCATTGAGACTAAGGGTGGAATCACCGCTGCATGTTCTCGAAGAAAGTATCCCTTGCCCCAAAGACTTATGGAAAGATGCCGAGTCAAAATTGGAAATTCCTCCGCATCCTGTGGGAAATGAAAGACAACTGCCACGGTGGGATTGATCAAAACTCAACTCCAACAACTGCAATAGGCTTATTCTTCATCCATATCAGGACACTTGGTACTCTCGACTACTTTGTTTTGTTCATTTAGTTTGCTTTATTTATGTTATTTGTCTATTTTGTCTGTTTTTGTTAGATAAAAGACTTTCATAAAAAGAAAACTCACAAAAACATCTTTTTAAAAAATAGTGATAGCGTTTATTTAATAAAAATTAAGTTTTAATTTTCCTTTTTCAACTTATTATTAATCTTTTCGCTTTTATATATTATTATTAGTTAAAAAAAAACTTTTATGCGGTTTGTTTGTTGTCCACCCGATGGTCTTAACTCACCGGATGTACCTTGTGTATGTCAAAGAGTTGGCTAGTCCAAAGGGTACGCTTTTGTAAGACACATCAAATCAAGGATAATGTAATGGTTTGCTCAAAATCATAGGGTATGCAACCACCCATGCTTAACTGCCGAGGGTTGTATGGTCATCAATTCACCATGGTCTATTCCTTTTGGAATCCAAGAATTGGCTAGCCCACATGTATATGGCATGTGGTAAAGGCAACTGAATCCATATTTGGTTCTCAATTCACCAATTCTAATTGACTAGTCCCGAGCAAACGCTGGGTAAAGACAAGACAAATCCGTTTATACGGTTGCTGGTTTGCCAATAAATCAGATGGTTATCAATGTACCATAGTTTTCGAACCTAAACATGTGGCTACTCCAAGGTAATGGCTATTGTAAAGAGACATCAAACCCATTAATTTCAATGATTCACCTCTCACAGGAGTTAACACACCTGGAAGTGATGAGAATAGTATGCAACTTATATGTTTTGATGTACATGGTGTCATATGTTGCCGCAAAGATCCGGCGTATCACGCTCACCATCATAGAGATGTTCCTCTTTTTCTTTGTTGCTGATGTTTGAACACAATCCTCAACAATTTTACAGATCTATCAAGAAACTGGAACTTAACCTAGTCAAATTCCAGTTTAGGGTAGGATTGTTGGGAATTAAGGTAAACTACGATTCGCCGAAGATTTCGCCGAAGATTCTGCCGAGAAGAATGGATTCGCTGGTTATACTCCAGAAATGCTAAAGCGCATATTGTGTTGTCTTTGAAAGTGCGCATCAACGTAGGAGAGATAAGTCAAGATAGAGTAAAAGTCACCAGTATTAAAGATAGGTTGGCGCCGTATTATGTAGAGCTTAATCAGAATAAACAATATGATGAACAAAACAATATGATTAGTTGCATGCTTGTCTAGATGCATGCTTAGTCTATGTTAGTAATAGGAGCGTAAATTGTAAGCCATTTTAGGTTTCTTGCCTATATAAGGAACCAATATAGTTTGTAATAGATAAGCTTTTCTAAGTCTCAAGTCTCAAAAGATATCCTAAAACATAGAGTTTCTATAATCAAAAGATCCATAGAGGATCAAAGAGTTCTTAGTTATTATAACTTGTGTTTACTTTCCGCTACAAAATACAAGTTGTAGAGATCTTCTATTAGTTTGCTTGTGATTACATAGGCAACACTAACGATCTTCGAGTGCTTAAAGATCTATCAAGGTCTTTGTGTTTTCAACACATCCTAATCATCGTAATGCCACAATTACCACATTTTAGTCGTAAGCATTAATCGAAAAATTGAAAAGATCATAGAGGTATATACCCAGGACATACAAAGAGATATGAGTCTTGAATGAAAGTAAATATTTCTTACAAACCCAGTTGGGGTGGTAGGAATTTGGCATTGGAGGTGTTGAACGGCAAACATGAAGAATTGTTTGAGCAAAGTAGCTTTTTATATTGTCATAAATCTAAAGCAAAAAAGGACTCCGTGAACACACATCGATACCGCATCTATGCCGAATATTTAAGATGGTTTTTATAGTATTTGGTTTTGCGTAAGTTTCGCTTTCGATTTATTATTATTATTATTACATATTATTATTATATTACTATTATATATTATTGTTTATTATTATTATTACATTATTATATTAAGCTTTAACGCATACTCAAGCACTAATATATACTTAACTTATTACTAGATTCGTGAGTTTTATAGCCTGGCGCGTGCCATTGATTATGGGACTGATGCTTATCTCAGCGGGAAGTATCTTGGAACCAACATGCTTGCCTGCAGTAGGGATGGAAACAATCGATATTCCAATCGGCCAGCGAGGGTAGCACGTGGTGAGACCGGTGAAGCCCGGACATTGTTTTTGAGTTAAAGAATGCATTGGTGAAGTGCTAATCTAGCTTATTATTGCACAGCATCAATCAATAACAAAGCTTGTGACAACGCTTTTCCAAATTGCTTTCATGGCTATTTTTGTCGCCACTTGATGATGAATTGCATTTGACCTTGAAAAGCATAAGGTTTTGTACCGAAGGCATGCAAAACCTATACAATCAAGATTTTGATAAAGTACTCGAAGCCAGGCAAAAATCGAAGTCGTAAAAAACTTTGAAGACGCGTATGATAAGTGGTCAAGGGCATTGCACGGAAAAGATACAATTATTTGACATCAAACAAAGGCGTAATCAATAAATTCATTAACAAGGCACGTTCGAAAGGTACCAATAACTATACTCTTGGAGTACTACCGTAAGGCTTCTACAAGATTGGTATTTCGAACGTTGAGAAAAATACTACGGTATAACTATATATTCGCCGTCTCTCATTTACTTGTTCGACAAATGTTACTTGGTGTATGTGTTTTTATAAGCCTCTTTATCGTGATAATGTTGATTTTGTAGACCGCATCGAATTTGAACTTACGAATCGGGCAGCTAGGAAGGTTGAACGTGAGAATGTTAAAGAGTGCTAATTGGGAAGTAAGAGGCATTGCCATGTGTGTCGTACCAAGTTCTGACCATCGTCACCATCATATTGTTGATTTTCTAAAAATGAATGCATCTTGCAGTACCGCTATAAACATGTTGTTTATTACGTGAAATGTCGCTATTCGCGGTATGGTTTTTGATTACGATCAACGGGCAGGAAATGGCAACTTTCGGGACTACCATGTGGTCATGTGTGTGTCGTGTGTAGAGAAGAAAAATTGACTAACTGTAACAAATGGGCGGAACCATGGTTTACTTTAAAACCGCACTCAAAGGCACATATCATGAAATGGTGTTTCCTTTTGAATACAGTCAAGATGGCATAATCCATGTAACTTGCAAAAGGTTAAACCGCCATTGATGGACAAGAGGCAAGCAGAAGACCAAAAACAAAGATCGTATTGATCAAAAATGAGGAGCCAAAAGTTGTAAAATGTGGAAGGTGTGGTATCAGAGGGCACACCCATGAAGCATGTGGAACCATTGCCCTAAAGCGTAACCTAGCTTGTTCATTCAAATGTATAACTAATGTTGTTTTTTAGTATTATGACAAGATAAGTTAAATATGTTCTCTAAAACCAATAAAATCAATAGCGTGTCGACAAGGGTAAAGAAGTTATGCAAGAGATGGCATTTGAGCAGGGAAGTCATAAACGTAAGTCAAACATTTCATTAAAGATGAACCAAAACCAGTGAGCACTCCAATATTTTCAAAATGGGAGAATTTACAGATTGGGATGACCTATGTTGGGATGGTGAACCAAGTAACAGCCTTTGGGAGGGTGACATAGAGAATTCGCATTAACCAATCTACCACCCCGGATCATCAAATCCTTATCACTTGATGATTTCTATCACTTGGATGATTTCTAGGTCAATGTTACGTTTATTTAACTAATCTAAAACTTGCTAAATGGTTAGGTAAAACTTGTAAGCTTGTATAACGCTAACTATGTCTTCTTTTTTTTTTTGTGTTTTCGTAGAACAAATGTAGCTTTATTTTAATTCGTATTTTGCTAGTCAATCAAAATGTGGTTGTGATTATAGTACTGCTGGATGAAGCAACATTGGCAAGTGGTGGTGTTATGTGGTTGTGATTATAGTGGCGTGGGTTATGATAGCGCGGGTGTATCCGGTAACAAGAGATAGAATTACCTCGGAACTATTTGCGCCAGTGGTTTCTTCCGAACTAAAGGATGCGCAACATTGGCGTGGTTGTTGCCCTGAATATGTCATTATATAAAGAGAAGTAAACAAGAAAATTAATAAGTCGTAATAAAAAGGCCACAATGAAAAGGGCACTTATCTGGCAAAATGAGAAGCATTCCTTCGACTAAATTCTTTACCTAGAGGTCGATACAAAAAAGCGCAACCATGCACAACACTTTAATGACAACAATATTTACAAAATAAATACCTCCAATATGGGATCACATTAATTAAAGTAGTTGATACATCGCTTATCTACTTGTCTAATACAAACTTCATACCGTAATACAAACTTGCTCCCTTGATACAAATTGTTTGAATTACAACCAAATATGACTTGAACATGACCACCAAATACATACCGTGTTTGAAAAAATAGCCATATGCTCAATGATACAAGGGCAATGTACGTGATTATCGACAACCAATGCCTTCCCATGCGACAATCGGTATAAGAATATGCATACCCATATACCACAATCACCAAACGACCCCCCTGATCTGGAATGTTGTGCGCATTATTGAAGGTAATTGCATATCTTGCCGGATTTATACCTTTTTCTCGGCGACATTGGCTTTCTAGAATCGATTGGTAGTCCAAATCAGATATACATTGAAACATATTATGTTATTTGACATACCAACTTAACCTTACATACCAACTTAAGCGATTACATATGACACTGCGAAACCTAAACACCGAGCAACATAAACTACACCACACCCAATACAACCGGACGCCCTATGAGCCGCCATATTCGATGAGTCTCAAAATAAGTGATTCATAGAACGGGTTGAACAAAAAGGGCCACCATCTCCCTCGATACCCTGTGTTCGAAGTTCCCAATAGCAAGCTGTAGAGTACAATGGTTGCGCAATCCTTCCCGGTTTTCAACTTCAAGGACGTGGTCGTTGTTATCATCAAAAC